>CAKKXW010000002.1:21106522-21344619 GCA_920937365.1 Sphaerophoria rueppellii | reverse complement strand
TCTAAGTAAAAAAAATTCCTAGGTAAAATCAGCCTAGGCTTAGGTGAAATTACCTTACTTCTAGGCTAAAATTTTACAATTAATTGCCTTAGTCCTAAGGTAAATTTATGTTAGCAAATATTTTCCATACAAAAAAATTTACCTTATCCATCTAAGGCACGGTAGCCTATTCTAGGTAAATTTAGCTTAGGATTTTCGAGCATAAATTGCCTTAGAACTAAGGTGAAATTATGTTAGAAAATAACTTCCATACAAAAAAAATTCACCTTAGGCAAATAAGGCAATTTTACACAGTTTTTTTTCTCTGGTGCAGCTTAGAGATGGATTTCCGTGTATTAAATTTTGACGTTTTGCTAGTGACTAAACTGGAGACTAAATTCGTTATTGGTATGTGATGTTTCTGAAATCTGGAGATTTTCATTTAACTATTTACTAAATTTGATTATTAGTAGGGCCCAAAAACAATTGATTTGGATCCGTTTTCTTCACTTTTTTTTTTAAACCTGTGAACCTTTGCAGTTGACAAACTCAAGATTTGAATAGTAAAGTCAAGCTGAGGATTGTTTTTCTTTACTTACGTAACTTTCAATTCAGAGTTTTTAATTTGAAAGTAGTATCCACTGGAAACTCATAACAGTTTGGAGTATTTATGTTAGAAACATGATTTGTTTTTGCTTTTGGAGACGGCAAAAGCAACTTCGAAATTAAATTCTGAATGGAGAAGAAAAAAGCATATGGAGCACATAATATATTGTTGTGCTGACATAATAGTCCCCTCCGGTATAATATAGTATAATATATCTAATTCACGGGCCAAAAAGACGATACAGGAATCTACTTTTATGTTCGAAGACCCACCAGATCTCTTATAGGAAAGAGTATAAACCCCAAAAAATTAAACCAACAAATACTTGTGTGCATATAGATTATGCAGTATGAAATTGTCTGACAGTAAATTGTAGCTGTAGGTACGTAGGTAAAACATTTAAAGTTAAAATCCTCAAGTTGATATCAACTTCAAGTGAATAAACTATCCGACAAGCACACAATTAAAACTCCCAAAAATTTATAAGAAACTATCGTTATAAACTTCAACTTTTTTACGGAGGTGATTTATCGGGCTACGTACCTTGCAAAATTATACTACTTTAATACTAACAATACTTCTCAAAATAATTCAAAAATTACTCCCCATGAAATTTTTGAAACGACAGCACTGATCAATATCGATTTTATCACTTGTTGATTTATTTTTTAATTTTTCTAAAAATATGCAATTCTTTTCTTATCAATCAAAACATTTCTCTTCACTGTTATAAAGTTTGTCGGGCGTGTGTGTGTGAAGTTTGGAAAACATGTTTGTGTGTTTCAAAACAAGTCAATGGATTAACAGCTTCGGTAAACTCTGAAAAAGGGCTCTTCAAACACATTTATTCGTTGTAAAATCTGAAGGTTTTTTTTTTACATATTTTTCATTTCGTTTATTTTTTATTTAGCCTTGCTTCCGTTACTTTACGACCAAAAATAGCCGTTTATTTTAAAAATAGCAAAAGAGCTAATGTTTAAATGAAGAACAATGCATTCGCATTACAGCCTAAGTTTTCTTTACACACAAGTTGATTGAAAAAAAAAATACATACGTTTTTCAAATGACTTAAGTCATAAGCTGAGCTCTTTTTCTAGTGAAGAAGTTTTCACTTAAGTCAAAGTTACATTAAAAAAAAAAGATTTTTTTATAGCTTTGTTGTTGCTTTCAACAAAAAAAAAATATATGAACGAGGGTATTACAAACACGTGTCCTAAAAAAATCGCATGTCTACTACCCACAGTTTTAAATTATCACCAAATATCCATTCTTCATACTGTAAATTAACTAAAAATAACTTAAGCTGCTTTAATTTATTGGCCAAACGTTTCCAAGACAATTTGAAAGCTGGTTAAGGAAAATAAATTCGTTGGCTTTGATTGATATACTATTCTTTCAACTTTATACTAAATCGTTTTTGCTATATGAGAAACACGGAGGGGGGGGGGGGGCTGTGCTGATATTAAGATGGTATTATTCAACATAAAAGTTTCAATAAACAATTTTAAATAAAGTCATATTATTTTTCTACTTAATAATTTGTTTAAAAGTTAATGTTGCTAAAATATGACTATGTTTTGTTTAAGTGTCCTAATTTTCGACTCAAAATTTTAAACTGCATAAACTTTGTGTTATGAAAGGACAGAATTGGAATAACTCACGCCTCTCCTTCACGAAAGTTCTGTTTGATTTGAATACCCAAACAAAAGCAACCGAATAAGAAGAATTAAATTGATCAAAAAATGAATCTCCTTCGTTCTCCATGATTCTCATCGTTTCGAGTCTCCCTCATTTCTCTATTTTTAAAAAAGGGTATGACCTGGGGTGGCAAGAAATTAAACAACTGACGTATTATGATTTATTTTTAATGACAACCAAGACCTATTCATTCCCGATAAGAGGTAAATTCAATGGCGCAAAATTATAGTCCGCTAATGAAAAATGTTAGTGTGATACTAGCTTAAAATGACGTTTTAGTCCTGACTACACTAAATTCTCTTAAGATTGTTTATTAACGGACTATAATTTTGCGTAAATGTTTTTAACCATTGTCAAATCAGCTCCCGGCCTTGATTTTCAGAGCAAGGAAAATAGCGCACCAGCTTTCAATGTCAATATATCACAAACATTTCAACGAAAAATTAACCGACCTCCAAACATTAAATTATAAAAAAAAAAAATAACAAATAAAGTCAAATTAACACGATATAATATTTTTAACGTTCGGTTTCGGTCGTTACGTTTCGTTTTGCAGTCGATTTTAATTTTGTTTTATTTTTGTTTGATTTTTTCTTTCCTGTCTGATTCGCAAAATGAAAGCTCGATTATTTTGTATTCTCCCAAAACACACAACAAATTATAGAAAATGTGATCTGAGTTGGCTAGATCTCGCGTGGAATTTATTTACGACCAAAAACAAAACAATTGCTAGCGCTAAACCACTGGAAATGGAAAAATTAAAGACGTAGTAAAATTCGAGAATTTTATGAATCAGTCAAGCAAAAAGCTTTTTTTTTGTTGTATTTTAATTTTATTCGAATGAACTTAAATTATGTGTGTACATGTGTTTGTATGAATTTCAATGTTAATTGGCGTCATGTTCGTTTAAATGAAAGTAAGAGCAAGAGGAAACTTACCAAGTTTGGTTGCGTGTATAATAATGAATGATTTCTTAGTGTATTTGTGCAAGTCATATTCAGTATGTCCGAAAATAATAATGATAATTAATTGGTTTTGTAATATCTGAACTTTTGTTTGTTGCTTAGCGGGCAGCACTCAGTTGAAGTTCAAATTTGTTTGCTAGTTGCGACTTGCGACATGTTTCATGGATGATTTCTGGCTTTGATGACGAAGAATGTGCGACGAAACATTCAATTAAAATTTTTGCTTTTTTCTATTTGGGATTAAGTGTTCTTGATAGCTTTAAGAATCCCCCTTTTCAATGAAAGACGCGGAAGATCTTCCGGCAACAGTCACATCTCAATGAGACTAAAAAAAAAAAATTTAATGAAAAAACAAATCAGGTGGGTTATCTTCAAAATCAAAATCAACACTTGACAAACATTTTGGCTCGTCCATTCTAATCTTTTATTCCTAACTTAAGTGTTTACTTGTTAGATAAACTTTTTATCCCTCACACGAGTCAAACAAGATCTGTTATTTTTTTTTTGCGTTGTTGAGGGGTTCTATATTTTATTATTTTTTTTTTTAATGGCAACTTGCCATTTCCACACATGTGCGTCGTTTAAATTTCGTAACAAGATTGTGATGTTGTTTATAAAAACAAACAATCATGCAAACAAAATGTCATTTGAAAAAAAATCTAAACGTTTCTTCAATATCGGATCTCTAATTGTTGCACCGCAGAATGTTATCTTTCAACGATTTTGAAGACAAAAGGGAAAAGTGTTATTAATAATTAGAATTTGGTAATTGTTTGTTGTTATTTTTCTTGGGAAGTACCTACCTGAGTGTATGCATGAACACATTTATGAAATTAAAAGTGGAATGAAATCAATGCGCAAATTTAGACAATAGAGTGTTTGTGAATCACAGTTTTGTTTTTAAAATAAGTATTCAATCAGTTGGTGATAAACTTTCAATATCTTATATTGAAGTGAAACGTTGCGATTTGATTGGTATTTGAATGTTTTCGAGGACACTTAGAATCTATAATCAAAATTTGTTTTGTGATTGTTGTTTTTTTAGAAAGTAAAATCAAGAAATAAAAATTGAACAATTTACAAACGGGAGAAAGAAATTGAGAAAACGAAAAGGATACGTGCCAGTCACTGCTGTAGAATCTACAGCAGTGACTGGGCAAGAAGATCTACAGTGTAGATCGTGGTATCTTGCCAGCTGACACAAGTTTGGTACAAGTTGGTGGAACTTCTCCTCTCTGAATAATATACTGTTTTATCTCCTGTATTTTCTGCTTTGATACTCTTCGGAATTCTATTCCAGGATTTCCTGGATTTTCTGTTTTCCATTCACTCTACAGACCTCATCTACTTAGTTCGTTCTTCTGGTAAATTCTTCGTCTTCCATGCTTAGGAAATGTATGTAGATATGCCTCGATAGTTGGTGGACAGAGTTGAAATCCTAAAAGGATCTTTTCAAATAGCTGACAGGTTATTGTGCCACTTCCTAAAAGACAAAGTATCATATCTCCGGGGAACGAAAAAAAAGAACGCTTGAACAACGTTGTAAAGTACTTATTACAAACTTAAAGGGTCCGCCATCTAACGTTTTAATTTTCAACTAATGCTTATTTCGTGAATGGTAGCATTTAGCTCATGTCTGATTTGACAGTTAATTAGTTTTATCCTTCCGCTGAACGAATATGTTTGTGTATACGCTTGAACAACGCTGGGAAATATAGCGTCATTACTTTGAAAATCATGGTAATGTTGTAGAATGTGTGCGAAAATTGCGTAAGGATTTTGGAAGAAGAGAAGCACCGTCAGCTCTGTATGTTCATTATCTTGTGAAAAAAGTGAAAGAAACTGGCATCCTCATCGATAAACCACAACTTGAAAAGCCAGAGAAAAATTTGTAGACCCGAGAATATTGCTGCTGTGGCAGAAAGAGTACGTGAAGCGCCATCTACATCAATTCACCATCATTCTCAACAATTGAACATTTCGGAGATATGATTGAGACGAATTTTGCATAAAGACCTTGGTATGACGCCATACAAAGTCCAATTGTTTCAGCAGTTGAAGCCAACTGACCATCCAATGCGTTTTATCTTTGCTAAGTGGGCCTGCGATCGACTTAGAGAAGTTGCCGATTTTACGAAAAAAATCATCTTTTCAGGTGAAGCTCATTTTGATCTTGGCGGGTATGTAAACAAGCGAAATTGTCGCATTTGGGGTCACGAGTCACTGTTTATTGCTGATTTTGGTCCAGAGGCATAATTGGGCCATTTTTCTTAGAATATTAGCAAGGAGTAGCCGTTACAGTGAATGGCGATCGTTGTCGGGCCATGTTGAACGAATTTTTGTTTCACAAAAATTGAATAGGAGGATATTGGCAAAACTTGTTTTCAACAGGACGGTGCGGCTCTACGTGCCACACAGCCGAAGCTGCCGCAGAACTGATGTCGTTTGGCCACCTTGGCGCTGCGATTTGACACCTTTGGATTATTATTTGTGGGGTGCCGTATAAGATAAGTGTTACGCCGACAAGTCAGAGACAATTGACGCTTTGAAGGACAATATTCGTGAAGCCATTGGTGAAATACAGCTGCACACAATCGATAATGTGCTTAAAAATTGGACCGATCGTGTAGGCTACTGCATGGCCAGCCGAGGCAGCCATTTGAATGGAATTATTTTTCATTATTAACCGGAAGGATTGTACATTTCAAATAAAAAAGAAATTTGCAAAAATATTCAGTAGTTTTTTTCTTATAACATTTTCAAAAAACAAAGTTATTTGGCGGACCCTTTATTTCAAAAGTTCATGCTGTTTAGCGGAAACAGACAACGAAATAAAGTTTAAAGGCTAAACTACATCAAAACACAAAGTATAAAAAGCTTTTGATCATCTCACTTTAAAAAAGTAAGAGGGCGATATCCAGATATGCATTTGAAGAAGCAGTAATGCACATTATGTCCACTTTTTGGCACTTTGTGTTGCGATGTAGTTCACACCTTAAGGGTATTGATATTTTCTGACGAACCGCAAAGTAATATTAGTAAAAATGTTAACGAACGAGATTTTCATATTTGGCGATTGGAAAATTCGCTCGTTGGTGTTGAAAAGCTAATCAATCCGAAAAGGACAATTTTCAGAGTATTTTCGCATCATTGGATAATTTGTCTGCGAAATATGAGGCTAGTATTGTTTCACCAACCCTCTTCGTGATTTCAATTGGCCGCTACGGAGACCCGCACTTTGACCCTTTTTAAGGCATTTTACTTTAAACTGTAACAATGTTGTCTAATAGTGACAAATTTCTTGTCAAATCATTAAAGCAAGACAGTTCAACTACAAAGTATCTGCCTTGTTATCAGTCCTTAAAAGAGGAAATTAACACTCACAAGGCCGACGACAGACCCTTTATTGAAATTGATAACTTTCTTGGTAATTGGTGCTATCGATATTTTAATTTCTTTTGTTAGAACAAAATGCAATTGAAAATTAATTTAAAATCAAATGTTATCAAACTGACTTCTCAAAAAAATCCAGTTTCAATTTGTAAAGAATCTTTTATTTGATAACGTTAAAGGTGGAGTATTTTATTCATCAATTACACAAATTTTGTAACTAAGGCCGTGTGCGAATTGGATGAATTGTGGTTAAAAATGAGCGCATTCCAAAATCTAGTGACTACGTAGTCAACTCGTTCTGATTGGTTGAAAACAACTTATCGACCAATTAGAACGTGTTGACTATACGTAGTCACTAGGTTTCGGAATGCGCTCAATGGAAGAATTTTTAACCACTACTGTCATATTTTATCCCGCTCTGCAGTCTAATTTTAATACATTTCATTTAATGCGAAGTGTCAAAATTTAACCAAACGTCAAGTTTTAACCACTTTTTAACTGAATTCGCACACGGCTAACATTTTTGAAATTAAGTTTTATCACCAAAAAGTATGCAATACAAAATAAAAATGCAGGCGCAACGGCAAGCTTTTACTTATCTTCGAGATGACTGACATTTTTCTATCTCATGACAGTCGTTTTAATAAAAGCGTTTCAGTGCTTTTATCTGTTATTGAGAGATAGGTTTTTTGTTCTTTTACGAATGCAGATAACGAATTAATGATTATTGTTCTAAACAAACAGTCAAATTGAATGTGGCTAAGCTGTACAACAAATGAACTTTCATAATTGTAGGTTATGGTCAAAATTTATTGATAAGGCGTTTATGTTTTTTTAAAGTAATAAATAAAACACGATAAGGTAGCATAAATAAGTAGTTGTCAGGGGTCTGAAATAAATGTGTTCATCATTGAAAACAATCGAGAATGGTGCAAACAAAAAATAACCTAATGTGTTTTTTTTTTTGTAATTTGTACACACTAAAGAGGATTTTTATACCTGATTATGCCAGAGACACAGTGAGCGCATTAAGAATTTAGAAAGGGGTTTGAAAGTTAGTGTCGGTGTACATTGGTTTGGAAAGACAGTGTTTGGAAGGGAGTTCCGCATTCGCGTAGTACGGCTAAAGAACGATTCTCTGTACTTAAGAGTACGTCTGAAGTTGGGCTCGAGGGTAAACTGATGGGCATTCCTGGAAGCGCGAGTATTACGGTTGAATGGTTTAAGGGGAGGTATGCAACTGACTATTTCTGTAGAGCACTTTTACCATAGAAGTAACGATAAAACAGAGAGAGACACGAAGCGTTACGACGGTGGTCTAAAAGAGTGAAAGAGTGAATAAATCAGTGATGTCTCTATCACCGATCATTCTTACGGCTCTTCTTTGTATACCATCCAAGAGGCTTAAGAAAGTTACTGGTGCACCAGCTCAAAGATGGGAATTGTACTCAAGCTTTGGACGGATATAGGTTTTATAGATCAGACGGGGAGAAAAATTTCTTGCACCGTCTTAAGAAACCCATACATTTTGCGGTAAATTTGGCGACATCGTATGTGTGCTCGGTCCACAAGAGGTGGTCAGTGATGCACATACTGAGAATCTCGAGATGTTCGGTCTCATTGATACAAGTGCTACTCATGGACAATGGCAAGGGGGGTATATCTCGCTTCAACGATACAAGACAGCATTGAGTTTTCGCAGCATTAAACTATACACGGTTTTTAATTCCCCATATTTTGCTGTTGAGAGAACCTACTGAAATTGATGTATACGTATACCTATGTAGGTTTAGTAGTTGTTCACTCTAGAGAAGAAGCAAATATCTCGAACTTGTCAAACGAAAAAGCAAAAAAGGGTATACAGGAAAAACTAAATGAATTTTGAGTATCTATTTCAAAATTTGTCTTCTAACATTTGTTTTTGTACCTACTTGACCTAGTTAAGGGCTCAGTAAATTCCGAAAAACAATATTCCGGCAACATGAACTTGTGTAATGCACATGTTGCATAATGCACGCGCACAATCTTCTTACACCTTTGTCTTTGTTGAGATTTATATGCAATTTCTCAAAGCCAAAAATATACATTATTATTACATCATCACTCAAAATTGATTGCACCTGAATACTAAAAATAAAAAAGCCGTATCTGTTTTCTTATCACAAAAAAAAAAAAATGTATTTCATCGAATGTTGACCTTGACTAATGATTTGAAAACGTTATCGAGAATACCAATATTCCTTTCTCTTTTTGGTCAGCTTCGGATGTGGATATTAACAAGAACTCAAAACAGTATTCTACATACTCAAACCCGCTTAATTGCTCCCCTTACAAACCTATATTTAAAAACTATTGGTTCTGGCTTTCAATATAACGCCATCAAGGTTGCAGCATATTCTTTGATACTAGTCTAGATTACTATTCACCAAATCAAAATAGCACCATTGCCGCAGTGGGATGATGGTGCGCCCTTTTGCAAATCATCTCACTGACACTTTCGGTTTAGCTATTTTCAGAGACAAAATAGCGAATGCTTGAGCTTTTTTCATAGACAAAATAGCGACTTCTTGGTGATTAAAAATAAGAAAATCATCGTTAAGTTTTGAAAGGGCCTATAAGTCCTACACCTTTGAATAGTGCCAAAGATCCGCTCCTTTGTGCTCCACTAGCCACTCCAGCAGAAAGAACCAGCCAGCTGCCATGGCTAACATAATTCTGTTACACTTAGCCAACGACCTTCAAACGCCCATTATTACGAGTCGAGTGGTTGTTTTTTTTTTTGTTCATTTTTTCCCAAAGACTTGAATGAAAATTGTAAGGAGAAGAAAAAGTATTCGTTTTAATTAGCGTAAGAATAATATTGAAATTTTAGATTTTTGTTTTCATAGTCTTAAGTAGTCTAAGTAGTTGTTGTTAGTGATGGATGACTTGAAAATGTTTAATCAATTTTAATAAAAAAGGATAATTACAACGAATGTAGGTAAATATAAATATATGAATTCGAACCACTTAAGTAAACACAACTGGGTCTTTTGTTTTTGTGTTTTATAAGCCCTTGCGACAATAAATGTAAAATAGTAAAAAGAACACTAATTGTTGCTCTGCCAGTACCTACCAACAATAGTTTTTTTTTGAATATTTTATTATTTTTTTAGTGTAATTGCATTATAACTTAAGTGATAAGATGAGAGTTTATCAGTCATTTGCATATTGTTGGATTGTTTTTGAATTCCATACATCAGGAGGTTATGCAAGTAAACAAAGTTTTAGGTATTAAAAAATTAAAAAAATGGTTTTAATTGTAGTAACGTATTTCATTTTCTTAGTTTGTGGTTAAAATAACAAAAATGCATCTCATTCTTCGTTTGTTTTCGATTTAAAAACTATCTTATCTTTAATCAGCTCTTAAAGCTCCTGAGGTACGCTGGTCAACGGGAATTTAAGTCTTATACCTCTTGCGTTCTGTTTTGAAAACAAAACGTGGATATTTTTTGTACATACATTCCTTCCGATATTTTGACAGATCTATCAAGAACCACAACAGGAAGACGAAATCTTCCTGTTTCACTTTTCATTTCATTTTCATTGCCCTTTTTCTAAAACATATGCACCTGGTTTCACTTACTTTTTCGTTAGGTATGGATTTGGATTGTCCGTAGCTTAGGGATAGGTGCGTTGGCTGCTAAGCAGAACGTCGAGTTCCACTCGTGTCCATAGTTATTATTTCATCTTTCACGGGCGCTACCTCTAGCGAAGAACTGACAAAACTTCCAAGAATATTATCTGTCATGAAAAAGTACTACTTTGGCGTTCGGAATCGATGTTAAAATGAAAGTCCCCTCAATTCTTCACATGCACCTAGAGAATTGTTGATGAGAGTGAGCCACTAGGCCTTGGCTCATCAAGAGCTGTCGCGCCACTCTATTTATTTTTTATTTATGTATTTGGAGAAAAGCGAAAAACTTCTTTTTCTGTTAATGTTAATGATAAGTTAAAAAACAAAAATAGGTATTTTTTCGAAATCTCGCAATACTTGCAAACTTTAAACGCTTGTATTCATTATTCTTATACTGATTGGCTCTAATGTCTGTGTCCTAACGCTTAAGCCTAAGGCAGGTCCTTAGCCTTAAAGACGTAAAACATCTTAATTTTAAGTGCTCCTGTCAAAGGTTTTATGTCCAATAAACTTGAATCTTGGAATAATATTTTCTAAAACCACTAATTTCCAATGACAAAGCTCATCGATCAACTATGGCTGTAGGTGTAAGGACCGAGAGACAAGACTGGACAGCAAACAAATAAATTCCATTTCGAACGCATGGGTTCAACACATACATATTTGGTGTTTTTCGTTTTAACTTCTCAGAGGAAGTTATTGTAATGGATCTGATTTTGTGAATCTCCAATTTTTGCATATCTCCATGTTTCGAGGTCACTAGAATCCGAATCAAGTGTTTTTATGGTGATGTGCGTGTGTGTGTGTGTGTGTGTGTGTGTTCGTATGTGCGTAAGGGCGTTAGGTTTTTTCAGCTCGATTATCTCGCGAACCACTCATCGTATTGTCATAAAATTGGTCTCATTCGACGCGGTATTAATAGCAATCAAAAATCTAAGACAACCCTAATGTAATGAAAATTAGGATAATTTCTGCAATAATTTCAACAATAATGCAAAAAATCGTATAGCTAGTGGGAACAAAAAAATAGTCAGGAGTATCATAGACAATATTTGATTACTAGCTGACCCACCAAACGCTGTTTCGCCATATAAATGCTAATCTTCGGATATACTATTCCGATTAGAAAAATTCTTTCACAAACAGAAAACTACTATATTTAGGAATAATATAGGCTGTATTTAACTGTGCGCCACCGTTATTCAAATGAACTTAATGCATGTCTCAAATTATCAGTCTTATGAAGTTTACCTTTGAAACCATTGTGCGTGTACCATCACTACAACGGAATGCTTCGGCTGGTAATTTTACTTATTTTTCTACTCTGGGAAGTTAGTCGTGTGGACTACATGGGTCGCACTCATATTTTTTACCTTTGAACAGATCAGATCAGATTACAGATCTGTCAAAAAAATTTGTTTTCTTTTTTAGCTAAAATATATCGGAGCTAAAAATATTCATGCTCTGAGCTAAATCTTTTTGCTTAGGTCTCAGGATAAAATGATCGAACAAATAGAGCAGACAACTTCACTTGTTCTTTCGGATTTTACATACAAAAACAAACATACAATAAAAATGGATTCGCAAGACAATCGCGCGTCTATTGTAGGTACCTTAATAATAGAGATAAATAGGTAGGTTAATAAATAATATAAATTGAAAGCAAAAACTTTCTATTTAAAATTTTGTCAAAAGCAAACTTTGTCTCTGCACCATCTCTAAGTTCTAAAATAGTTTCATAGAATAGTTTATTCAAGAAGAATTCATTAAGGAACATTTCTTTTTTTGTTTTAAATATGAGCACTATCAATTTAACTTTGCTTAGAATTTTCCGATTAACATTTTGCTTAAACTGTCAATCTGACTTGCTGCATTCGCATTACCATCAGCAGTTGTCAATCAATTTGTTAAAATAAAACGAAAATATAAATATTTTTATTTTATTGATTCTACGTAGATTGAGTATCCTCGTGCAAGTTTTTTTTCCAACATTATCAATAACCTGAGCGAGAGTCGAATGATTTCGCAAATCGTGCGCTCTTCATTTCGCTTAGAATTTACGTAATGGTGCAGCAGGCGCCTAGAGCTAAAGGGGTTAATGAACGATTAACTTATGCCTAGCATGTCATTTAAATGGCAACAAGAGCTTGTTTTAAGTAGTTAGACTAAGAATAATTCAAATCAAGGTTTAAGGTTTCTTTTGACAAAAGTACCATATTTTTTTCTTTATATTTAATTTTTTTTTTATTAAAAATCAATAATGGTTATTCAGAGCAATTTTTTCGCTCATGCGAGTTCTAAATTGAAACAACAGCTTATAAACAAAATTGAGACGGGCAAACTTGAAATAATTAAAATATCTGGATTATATTATTGAAAACCGTATACCAACGTACGTAAGAGTACGTTACCCTTTTTTCTTATCGTTAAATAATGCTCGTGATTGCAGGTTTATTCAATGACTTTTCTTTTTTATTTTTTTGTAATCAAATGATTAGTTGATGTTATAAGAGATCATTGAATTTCATTTCCGCTGCAAAAATGTTACTAAGTGATTGGGGCATTTAGTTTGTTAAGAAAAAATGTTTAAATAAATAAGTGAACCTGATAGTTTTGATAATTGCAATTGCTGGACTATGAAAATTGAGGTAACAAGTTAAAAAAAAAAATAGCTTCAATGTTATTTGTGATGATAAGGAATCGTGAAGAGAGATGGTATTAGAAATAAATATGATCTAAAAACAACATGTTTCCAACTATCCAACTCACCAGAGGTGGTAAGATAGCAAAAATCATACAGAATGTGAATTGTACCAAAATCTCGCTGCAGAACAAGTCCTCCTCAACATTTTCAAAATTCAATTGCAATTTGCATATTCATATATTTATTTCAATAAACCTACATTGTAACTAAAAAAATTCAACAACCACTTTTCCAACGGAATCTTTCCATAGGTCAACAACAACCAATAAATTCAAGAAAACCACTTTGCGAATTGAATTCATCAGAAGATGCTTGCAATAATTTCGTTTGCATTTTAATTTTTATCCGTTTTTTTTTTTACTCCAATCATTATTTTATGTGCAAATGGATTTTTGTGCATAATCGCGTTGCACATCTATTGCGGATTTTCTGGTTTTTCCTTTCTCTTTATTCATTTATTGTGTACCTTCCATTTGATTTTTCACACCTCCTCCGTTTCTATCCTTTCAAGCTCCCTATACCGCTTACCGTCTCCATCACCTTCAACATGTCGATAATGAAACAAATTGCTTTCGATCAGTTTAATTCTTCACGTTCACGGCAAATTTTATGATAAATGCCTTAGTAAACTTTAAATAACAAAATTTATTAAAAGGTGAAACTCTTATTTCTGCATTTTTAATTTGTGGTAATGAGAAATAATTTTCGGATCTTTATGATTTTTTGATTTTGGATTGTCAAAGTCGATGTCGCGGGGTGTGCTTGAATAGCGCACAGCCAATGCAGTTTGTTGATTCGAGGTGAGGCAAAATATATATATTTTTTTTGTGAAGGCTGATAGGTGTTATTCTTTGGAATTAAAGTGTGCCGCTGGAGCCAGCACACCATCGACGACGCCGTCACTTTGCAGACTTTTGTTTTATTTTGGTTTTTATTTGCCTAATTATTATTGCTTGCTGCACGTTAATTGCAAAGCGATTGAAATCAATTACGATTCGACAATTAGTGCAATAAGGAATTTGCAGGTATTTTGTTTCAACACACAAATATCGATAACTCTCAAAATTGCCAAATTTGTTGAATGTGGAAATTATATCCATTCATTTATATTGAGTAAGAGAGGTACTGGAAAGAAAAAATCCATATTTGTATGATAGCGCATTTTTTTTTATAAATTCCACTAGCTACCCCGTCGAACTTTGATAGCCGTATCCTTGTAATTGGATAATTGTTAATGCTGAGCAAAAGTTCTTAGGTGAATTCTGTCTATTTCAATTTACTAAATTACTAGCAATGATTTCGGGCTGTAGCTAATTGTCCTTTGGTGTCTTTTCGTTTTTATTAACTGTTAAACAATGTTATCGCCATCCGGCATATGAAATCTTTCTAAATGCAACGTTAAACAATTAAATTAATTTAAACCTGATAAGTCGTTAAACTTTCAAGTTCCTTTCGAATTCTGAACAAACTCGTGCTTCATATAAAAATTAAAAACATGCTTCGATTTTTGTTTACTTATTTTTTCAAGATCAAGTTGAAAGAAATAAAATTAAAAAAAAAAACATTTGAGCCATTAAAACCAAGATAAACCGAACGCGATTAACTTGCTTATTGGCACAAGTGGGAGATGTTTAATTTAAGAATTAAACATACAAAATTTTGTTTATTTCTTTTTTGTTTGTTTGTTTTTTTTTTTTTTTTTATAGAAAATATTCAACCTGTGTCCTTTGTATCGAAAAATGGCAATTGATCAGGGCTTGTGACATGTATATCTCTTATTTGTATAACAACCCATACATAACCTTCTTTTATTTATTATCAATAGAAAAGAACTGTACAATGACAACTGGCCTTGACCTTTTTCAACCCAGCGACTGGTTTATGAAAACGTATTTTTATCAAATTGATAATTTTTTTATTACTGCTGACTCTTCGACCTGTACGTCGATCCTGTTTATACCCAACTAGTATGGTGACTGGTGAGCCCTCATGGCACGTCACTTCGAGTTTAAAAAATATAATACAAATTTAATTTGCATTAACATCGTCGTCGTAGTGGGTGTGTGGTATAATAGTCCACTCTCGGCCTAGTAACCAACCATAACGTATACTTTTAGCAAAGTGGTTTGACTTAAAAAAAAAAATATATTAACACAATAACCAGTCACCATTGTTGATTTAATTCTAGAATCAGTCGGGTTCAAATGACATGGTCGCAAGAATATGACATTTTGACATAGTCAATAAAAATGTTTAACAGTCTTTGGTTATGACAAGGCTGTTATGGATTGTGTTATCAAAACAGACTTTCTAATTATAAAATCTTGATTTTGATTCTGTTACTATCTTGTAAGAGTCAACACATGGAGCACACCGTATTGCACTGGTATGTCCTTGACGGCGTTCTTTAGAATAAACATTTTTAAGTAAAAATATAATAATCTGTTTCTGCTTTAGTCTATGCTTATTTATTTATTTATTTAAAAACCGTTAAATACCAAAGTTACAATATTATTTAGTCATAACTTAACAGTAAATAAAAATTAAACAAGATCAAATGATATCTAAAAAACAAGGTCTTGAATTCTAGACTTTTCAAGCTATCATTTATAGAATTAATGAGAAAATAAAATGTATTGTGAATGACAATCAACTGATTTAAAGGACTATTACAAACTATTATCCTTGAGGTTGCCGTAGTCTAATGCTTGATTGGCTGAAGTTAAAATTAAGTCTGCAAGGAATCGACCAAGCTAAATATTTCCATTTATTATACCGTTAATGAAAAAGAACTGGATGTATTAACGATGGTTCTCAAGCGATGGGAGATTGATTAATACAGCCTATGTGAATACATGGGAGTGCTGATCCTTGGGTAAAAGGTAGAATACGTAGACAATATCGTAAAAACCTTCGTTAAACTGCTTCGAGCCTTGAATAGTGAATATAGCAGCCAAAAGGAGATATATGTTAGAGGGTAGACCAGTTCTTCTTCTGACTTCTATCACATTGTTTTGTTATTTCGTTTGAAGAAATCAATTCAAAAAAATATTCTTTTACTTATTAAAAATATATTGAACGCATAACGATTGACAACAAAATGAAATAAAAAATTTAATTCTCGATTAAGTTTTGACAATTAAACTGACTGATAGACTGGAAAATGGAACGATTTGTGGAAAAACGATGATTTGTTAATCAAGGTGAGAAAAAGGTGAACGAACACTCTTCGAATATCACGGATTCTTAATTATGAATTAAGGGGAATCTCTATATATATAAAAATGGATGTGTGTTTGTTTGTATGTCTCTTATAGACTCCAAAATGGCCCAACAGATATTTGTGAAATTTTCATGGTTGATACTGTTGTATTCAGGGATGATTTCTGTGAAAAAATAAATTGGAAAAACCTCATGGAAAAGTGCGAAAACTGGAAAAACCAAACAAAGGTCGAAAATTAGATTTTTTTGCTTGGAATTTTTTGGTTCAAAATGGGTTTTCGAATGGAAAAATAGAAAGTTCTTAATGAAAAACTCGGAAAACTCATTGGTTTTCAAATGGAAAATTGCATGAAATTGTGGATGCGTTGGTTTTCAAGTGGAAAACTGGAAAATTTCAAATGGAAA
Source organism: Sphaerophoria rueppellii (assembly GCA_920937365.1). Classification (NCBI taxonomy): domain Eukaryota; kingdom Metazoa; phylum Arthropoda; class Insecta; order Diptera; family Syrphidae; genus Sphaerophoria; species Sphaerophoria rueppellii. The sequence goes on along the minus strand of CAKKXW010000002.1, from coordinate 21,327,970 downwards.
ACTGGAAAATTTAAAAATGGGTTTTCGAAAGGAACTCGGAAAACTCATTGGTTTTCAAAGGGCAACTGGAAAATTTGTGATGGGGAATTGGAAAGCAAGAAAAAGTAAAAAAAAATGGAAAAATGGAAAATTTTAAATGCGAAAAAAATTGACTAAACAAAAATCTCAAAATCACTCTTTCAAATGAAATGCATTACTTTTTTTTTTGATATCGCTTATTTCTTTAAAGATGGATCGATACGAATCAAAAAAATATGCAAACGATAAAAAAATTTGAAGAAAATCTAGCAAATCAAAGTGAGATACAACAAAATTTGAAACGCCTCAAGGCATTCACAAGTATATACTTAAGAGCTCTATCACTTCCTACTCAGTTTTCATGAAAATTTCGACGTTTATTATTATTGTTTGTACATTGATGCATCACTCAGGATAGTGATGTACATGAGATATGGCCAGAATAGCGGGTAGTGGGGTGGTGGTTTAGTAGGTATTGAGTAGCAGGGTGAATGGTTGCGGGTTGCGGGTAATAAATAGTGGGTTTCTGGCTAATGGTGTAACGGAAAGCGTGTAGAAATAGTTGGTAGCGGGTAACAGAGTAGTGTCGTAACGGGGTAGCGGATATGGGTAGACGTACTGGGTAGCACAAGCGGGTAGCGTTTAAAGGGTAGTGGGTAGTGTGGTAGAGGGGTATCGATTATCGATTGAGGCAGTACGAAGTCTGCAGGGTCAGCTAGTCCGTGATAATCAAATTGAAGAAGCAAGAATTGAAGCAACGTTCATACGGAACAAAAGCTTATTTAATAGTGAGTAAATGAAGATAGTAGATCCATCGCTGTTCTAATTTTTCTTCTTTTATAAAGAGCTTCAAAATTGATGAACCATTTGGAACGTTTGTTTGGCAAAAAGAAATATTTGCAAAACTTCATTTGTGCGCCGTCCCGTTTGGGTTTCTACAAGGATCTTTTGAGCATGCCCACAAACCTTTCGGCTTATCAATTTAATTGAAGAGGGAAAGAGGCCGTTCAGATGTGATTTATACCAGCACCCTCGAAGAACATTTGAAAAAGTTGGCTGCAAAACTGCGGTTCATTGTCAAACACTATTTTTTGTGGATAGCCACTGCGAGCAACCATTTCTATGAGGATATTGATAGTAGCGGTTAATGTTGTTGATTAAATAACCATGATTTCAGGATTGAGTGAGTATTCCAACCAGGATTAAATAAATGATTTGATTGGTGACTTTGAAACATGTAAAAGGAAGTGTTAACGCACTCTTGGCAAGCATTATTTCATTAATCCATTTGTTTACATAGAATGTAAAATAATAATAAAATAATCTTAAGAATTTGTTCACAAACAATCATCTTTTCATTTTCTTACCGTCTTTGAAGATAGTAAAATATAGTATAATTGACCACCAGGGTGTTCTTGAAAAAAAAAACCTTTTCTTCATCTTATGTAATAACATGTAAGGTTTCTTCTGATAAACTCTGGGTTATAAAAACTGTGCGCTCTGGCCAAATGGTTCACTTGGAAGATTTTCAAAAGATGATAACTTTTGGGTTGTTTGAAGGAGTGAAACTATCATATCAATGCATAAATCACGTATGAACAAACTGAATTATTCTACATCCTTGATTAAATGGTCCTAAACAAGCAAGATTGAATGATTAATGAAATCTGAAATTAAGTGCTCAAATCATGGATTTATTAATTACAATTTTTGTGAACAAACGAATTCTAAGATTATCAACTGGAATGATCCTTAATTAAATATGATCAAGCGTGAACGAACTGGCCCTTATTTTTGACGAAACTATTTTGACTACTATACAAAATCAATTTACAGTGAAAGGCGAGGATATATCATACAATGGACGAAAACAATTAAGGTATCACAGTGAGGTTTGTTATCGGGCGCAGTAGTTTTTAATATCACTTCTCAAGTCTTCTTTATGAACAGGAATAATGTTGGCACTTTTCCAAAGATTGGCAAAAAACAAAGCTAGTGAGGGATTCATGGAGAGACAAATTTTTTATGAAATAGAGGCTGGAAAACCATCAGGTCCTGGACTTCATCAAGTTTTAAAATTGCTTGAATTATTGAATTCTCAGTAATGTAAAAATTAATTGAATTCAAATGTGAAAATTGCACAGAGCTTGTGACATCACCTTCATCCATGAGATTATTGGATTCCTCGAATGCATTTTTAGCTATTTCTACTGAACTTTCACCCGTGGAGTCCAAATAGGACATGGAATTAGGATAGCCTCCGCTTCTTCTTTTCAAATCTACAAGTTGCCAAAATAATTTAGGATTTGATTTAATCTCACTTTCAGTCTTTGCAATATAGTCTTTAAATAAAATTTTGTGGTAATCGGCAAAATGATGCTTTAATGAAACCAAGCCTTTTATCTTCTGTTTTTCAAGTTTTTAATTGAAATTTGAGTCCTTATATGAAATTTTGATAGGAGTCGTTAAATGAAAAAAGTTGGTTTATTATTGAGTCCAGTCAACATTTGGTAACAGGTTTGACAGTTCGAAATGAATGAATTTGGCAAAATTGAATTCAATTTTATCGCTTAGTTTGTTGAAATAGGAATTCATGTGATGACGATCTTCCTTAGTTAGTTCAACAGGCGTGGTCAAAACAGCACCATCACCGTATATTTATTATAAAAGGTGATTTTTTAAGAGGTTTAGAACTTAAAAAAAACAAAAAAAAATTCGAAAAAATGAATGAAATATTTATTTGAATTGATAGTTTGAACCTTGCAATTTAATGTTTAAAGATAATTTCATGCAAATGTTGACCGCGGCTGCGTCTCAGGTAGCATACTCTTTCACACATATCGGCCGGTATCTCACGAATGAATGCATGGATGTTGGCTTCCAGTGCGTCAATCGAAGTGGGCTTGTCCTTTTAGATATTAGCCTTGACATACCCACACAAAAAATAGTCTAATGTGTGTGAAATAGCACGATCTAGGCGGCCAATTGACCGCCCGAAACGTGAAATTAACTGTTCACCAAACTCGCCTCGCAATTGCGCCATTGTTTCGCGTGCTGTGTGGCATGTGGCACAGTCTTGTTGAAGCCACATATCATGCAAGTCAAGAACTTCCATTTCGGGCAAAAAAAAGTTTGTTATCATCGCTCGGTAGCGTTCACCATTGACAGTAACGCTGCGATTCGCATCATCTTTGAAAAAATATGGCCCAATAATGCCGCCGGCCCATAAACCGCACCAAACAGTGGCTTTTTCGGGATGCATTGGTAGCTGTTGCAATGCTTCTGGCTGATCTTCACTCCAAATGCGGCAATTTTGCTTATTTACGTACCCATTCAACTAAAAATGAGCCTCATCGCTGAACACAATTTTTCGATAAAAAAGCGGATCCTCGGCCAGCTTTCCAAGAGCCCATTCACCAAAAATTCGGCGTTGTGGTAGGTCGGCTGGCTTTAGTTCTTGCACCAGCTGTATCTTAAAAGGCTTTACGCCCAAATCCTTCCGCAAAATTTTCCACGTAGTGCTGTAACAAAGGCCTAACTGCTGGGAACGGCGCCGAATCGACATTTCGCGGTCTTCTGTCACACTAGCTGATACGGCCGCAATATTTTCTTCACTACGCACAGTACGTAAACGTGTTGGTGGTTTAATGTCCAACAAAGTAAATTTGGTGCGAAATTTGGTCACAATCTTCCGAATAGACTGCTCAGAAGGTCGAGAATGCCGACCATAAAATGGAAGCAGCGCGCGATGAACATTTCAAACCGAGCACGAATTTTGATAGTAAAATTCAATAATTTGCAAGCGTTGTTCATTTGTAAGACGATCCATGGTTAAACTGCAAACCAAACTGAAGCTGTTTGACAGTGACACAAGGTACTAAACACACGTCAGCTGTCAAAACCAGTGTTGCCAAAACCAAACCAGCTAAAAAATTAGCCGTTATTAAAGTATTTATTTTGAGAGTTTTACTACGTGACATGTGGGTTAAACAAAAACACAGGTTTTTGTTTTTGAAAGCCATTCGACGCAAGAAAGATTAATCTCTGATACTTAATATTACATGTTGCACAGAAATCAATAGGTCTCAACGTTCCCTCGCTTACTAACCAATCTAATCAACTAGTCCGAAAACAATGAACATAAATAAGGAGATGGATATTTAACGAACGAAATTTGTTTACATAATTGACAGGCCCACCTTTATCATTGTAATATATTTTTTTTTTATTTTACTCTTTTTTAATTAGCACAAAGATAAATTTCAAGAATAATAATCTCCAGAAATATGCTCAATGTGCTTCAACAGGATACGCTGTAACAAATTTTTGTTTGTATATTTACCACAAACATAAACTCTAAAATGATTGATTAAGCAAGGTAATTTTGCATTTAAATTTTAGACCTCCACAAAAATACCACAAAATCGCACAGGTTCTTTATGACTGCCTAGGTGTGATAAAACAAGTGCACATTATCCATCGTCAACGTTGCTGCACAGAAACAGCTGCCCGCATAACACTCTAGATAGAGCGATCCCATTAAATGGGGCTCAAAGACTGCCTTCGGCAAGGCCGTCCGCAAAACCAACCAATACAAAATACTTTCAATAATTTTTCAAATCCAACATCCCTTTCAGCAGCAAATTGCAGCTGGTCTTGTTTGCTATTAGCTATTTGCTGCTGATTCTTGATGGTCAATAGCCACCGCGACCACACCGTTGCCGTTACGCCGCCGCGCCGCGTCGTACCGCAACACCATCAAAGGTGAGGCTCTTATAAAAGGTGTGGTAACAAAGTGCACTCTTAGCAAAGCACGTACCTTCTACACTAATGTTATATAAATCAGAATGCTCTTTTTTTTCATACAAGATCTTAGTATATCGACTAAAACCTTAAACAGAAAATAAAACAACATTTTCGCGCGCGTGGTCTCAGTCACTAAGTCGGCGGTATGCGGTGTTGTTTTTGTTTTCTTCGTATTTTCTGTTTTCAGGTTGCGGATGTGGACGGACGCGTGCAGTGCTCTGTTGCCTAGTAACCCAGAGGCGGTTATTGTATTAATTACCTTGTTAAGAAATTGCTAAGCGATCAGTTTACGCTACTTCAACTTCGACAGCGATCGCGCATTGCTACTGCTCAGGTTAACCGAATGTATTGCGCATGTGCATTGTTTTGTGCACTTTCGACACCAGACCATGATGAACCAATTTTTTTTTTCTATTCTCTTAGTCAAAACTTCTCAAAATACAGTGGTATTAGTGTTCGATTGGAATTAACTGCAAATTTGGAGGCCATTAGGACAGATTTGTTATTGGTAGCTAATTTTTGTTGTTCTGATGTAGCAGCCATCAGAGTATCAAATTTATTTTGCATTTGGTTTTTTTTTTATTTTCAAATTTATGACCAGGGCGTTGGCAATTTATTTGTAGGCAAGCTTGCTTGATGAACAATTTTTTTTTTTTTAATAAGAGATTCGATCTTGGTAAAAGATCAAAAGTTGTTACACAGTTGGTGCGTGGTATCATTGAAAGGTAAAAAAAAGCTAAAAGAACGGATAGAGACACTTTGGGTGCGGCAACTGCAATAAAAGACATTGAGCACATTTTTGAAAGCAGACCAATGGCCACTTGCCATGGTTATATCTGTTTAATGGTTAGAATTCAATTTAATCGGATTAACTTATATGGACTATTGCCTTTCAAGACCGGCTCACTGTCTCTCTCATATATAAATTCTATAAGTTGGGGGCAACCTTTCATTTATCATGCCTTTTGCAAAAAGGTACTTAATATTTAACTTGCTAACATAATATTGTGCATAGTATGGCTAAGTTGTCTGAAAATAGATTTAATATTATGACTGCAAAAGGTTTTTGGTAATAATTTAGCTCATGAGACTTTAATGACTTCTTCAAAAATTAAATGGAAACTACAAGTTTCAAAATCCATTTCAATTCGTTTAAAGCATTTCCCAAAAAGCGATGTTGGAATCTCTCGAAACAACGAATGGCAATACTATTATTATTTTCTTAGGCATTATCAGATAAGGCTTATAGCAAGCACCAAATTACAACCAATGGTTTGCCAACAAAGGAACTGTGTTATACCACCTTTTCATCAATTAGTGTGGTGTTAGTTGTTAGTAGGCACATAACGAAACTAGAACAAATAACACAACACACATAAATAATTAACATAAAATACACAAAAAACATGACAAATTCAACGTAAGACATTTTAGAAAGTGGAACACTAGTTTTTGAAATTATTTTAAGCAGAACTTTACTTAAATTAAAATCAAAAAGTTTTGAGTTCCAGTTTATAAGTTTACCTATACGTGTCAAAGGCTCATGCATTCCATAATTTGTTCGGTGAATATGGATCTTAATCAGATCCTAACTACGGAGACTATAACCTCCCCCTCGATAGCAAAACAAAACATTAAGGGGATCAATCCACTGAAACCCTTTTAACAAAAAACGGGTGCAACACCTGCATGCTCTAGATTGGGATGAACCAAGTTATTGTATAAAACACAGGTGACATTAGGATCCAGAAGTCTTTTGACCACCGTTTTATTAAACCTAACATAGAATTAGCTTTATTGACTATAGAACTCCTATAGGTTCTTAACAGTTAAAACGCAAGTTAAAATGTGGTATGAAATTATATAGTCATGAGATGAAGATGAAGGTTTTTCTTGAGAAAGTCACTGTTTGGCACTTTATTGGGTTAAGGTTTAAACTGTTCTTTTCACACCAAAATGTAAAACTGTTAATATCATTTTGAAATACGATCATTTTCAGAAGTTAAATTTTCATATTATGTGCAAAGATGAGAATTTCACTATTATTTAAACGTAACGGTGTGTCATTGATACTTACTTACTTACTTATGGTGGCGCTACAGTCCAGGTCGGACCAGGGCCTCACCCAACAAACTTCTCCAGCCAGCTCGGTCCCTGGCTAACTGTCTCCAGTTTCGCACGCCAAGTTGGTTCAGGTCCTCTACCACCTGTGTGCTCCACCGGAGTCGCGGTCTTCCTCTTCTGCGACGTCCTTCCGGATTGGATTCGAAGACTCTACGAGCCGGAGCATTATTTTCCATTCGCTCAACATGACCCAACCATCTAAGTCGTTGGACCTTAACTTTTCTGGCTAGGTCAGTGTCGCTGTACAGCTCGTACAGTTCTTGGTTGAATCTTCTCCTCCATTCCCCATTAATGCAGACAGGACCAAAAATCACTCGAAGAATTTTTCTCTCAAAGCAGCCCAAAGCGTTTTCATCAGATGTTGTCACAGTCCATGTCTCTGCACCATACATGAGGACCGGGATGATGAGGGTTTTGTAGAGTGTCACTTTAGTTGCTCGGGAGAGGACTTTACTACTCAATTGCCTTCTAAGTCCAAAGAAGCAGCGATTGGCAAGAGTGATTCTTCGTTTGATTTCAGCGCTGGTGTTGTTGTCTGAGTTGATAGCGGATCCCAGGTAGACAAAGTCCTTAACTACCTCGAAGTTAAATCTGTCTATGTTGACGTTTGCTCCAAGACGTCGATGTTGGTTGTCCTTTCTTGTCGACAGCATTAACTTGGTCTTGCCCTCGTTAACCGCTAGACCCATCTTCCTGGCCTCCGTCTCAAGGCTCACAAACGCTCCACTGACATCACGCTGTGTTCTTCCAATTATGTCAATGTCGTCTGCGTATCCTAGTAGCTGGACGGACTTTTGAAAGATTGTGCCTCTGGTGTTGACATTGGAGCTTTGCACAATCTTTTCAAGGATGATGTTGAAGAAATCGCATGACAGCGCATCGCCTTGTCTAAAACCTTTTTTGACATCAAAAGCGTCCGTTAGGTTTTTTCCGACCATGATGGAACAGCGTGAATTTTCCATTGTCATCTTACACAGACGGATGAGTTTTTCTGGGATGCCAAAACTAGACATTGCTCTATATAGTTGGTCTCTATAGACGCTGTCATACGCGGCCTTGAAATCGATGAAAAGATGGTAGGTATCGATTTGAAGTTCCTGGGTCTTCTCCAAGATCTGCCGTAGGGTGAATATTTGATCGATGGTGGACTTTCCGGGTCTGAAGCCACACTGATAAGGACCTATCAGGTTGTTGACGAATGGCTTCAAACGTTCACACAGCACGGCAGACAAGATCTTATAGGCGATGTTAAGGAGACTTATACCTCTGTAGTTGGTGCAGTTCAGGGGATCTCCTTTTTTGAGGATCGGGCAAACGATGCTGAGGTTCCATTCATCGGGCATGCTTTCCTCCGACCAAATTTTGCAGATGAGCTGGTGCATGCTCCTAACCAAATCATCTCCAGCTGCTTTGTACAGTTCGGCGGCTAGCCCGTCTGCTCCAGCGGCTTTGTTCGACTTTAGTTTAGATATCGCTATCTTCACTTCGTCCATGTCGGGTGGGTGGAATTGTTGGCCTTCTGCACCCAAATTGAATGGTTCTGTATTGCTGACGGAGTTTTGGTCGTCATCGCCATTATACAGCTTGGAAAAGTGGTCTTTCCATATCCTCAGCACTGACTGCGGTTCAACTACGATATTCCCATGATGGTCTCTACAGGCTTCAGTTCGGGGTGTATAAGCCTTGGAGGTTTGTTTCACCTTTTTGTAGAACTTTCGAACCTCGTTCCTGTTGTGACATCCCTCTATCTCCTCGATCGCGCGCTTCTCATGCTCCCTTTTTTTCTTTCTGAGAAGTTTATGCTCCTCTCTCCTCTTCTGCTCGTAGAGCTCACGAGCTGCTCGTGTCTTTCTTTGCAGCGCCGCTTTGTATGCCTCTTGTTTAGCTGCATGTGCTCGCCGGCATTCATCGTCAAACCAGGGGTTTCGTTGTGGTGGCCTTGTAAACCCTAGCACTTCAGAGGCGGCATCTCTGATGGCTGCTTGGCAGTGTTGCCACTGGTTCTCTATATTTTGTGCTGGCAGCAAAGGACTTCTGAGGAGATTTTCGGAGACACGATCGGAAAAGGATCTAGCAATCTCTTGCGATTGTAGCCGCTTGACGTCGAATTTCCTCCTAGCATTTTCGCGTGTTGGCCTTGATCGGGATATCCGCATTCGTACCTTGGCTACAACAAGGTAGTGGTCCGAGTCGATGTTGGCACCTCGGAATGTGCGGACATCTTGCATGCTAGAGAAGTGTCGTGCGTCGATCGCAATGTGATCAATCTGGTTGACGGTTGATTGGTCAGGAGATTTCCATGTTCCCTTGTGGATATCGAGATGTGGGAATCGCGTACTTGCTACCATTACGTCTCGCCCCGCAGCGAAGTCGATTAACCTAAATCCGTTATCGGAGGTGGTGTCGTGTAGGCTATGTCGTCCGATTATTCCACCAAAGATTTCTTCTCTACCCAGCTTAGCATTAAAATCTCCAAGGACGATTTTAATGTCATAGCTAGGGCATTGCTCATAGGTCTTGTCGAGGAGCTCGTAGAACCTGTCTTTGGTGTCTTCATCCTTTTCCTCAGTGGGGGCGTGAGCGCAGATGAGGCTAATGTTGGTGAATTTAGCCTTGATACGGATTGTAGTGATGCGCTCATTCACTGAGTTGAAACTCAAGACATTCCTCCTGAGTCGAGTCCCAACTACAAATCCACATCCAAATAGACGCTGATTTTGTTCCCGGTAGCAGTCGCCGTAGTATATGTCGCAGTTGTTCATCTTACGTAGGCCCGGACCATCCCATCGCATTTCTTGGATGGCAGTTATATCTGCTTTATAGCAGTCAAGGGCTTCCGCTAGTTGTTCGGCTGCACGTGGCCTGTTAAGGGACCTAACATTCCACGTGCAAAACCGAAATTCGTTGTCCTTAAATCGTTTGCGTGGGTCGTCATCATTAATTCCGTCCGTATCCGAGGCTTGTTGGTGTTTCGGAACTAGTACTTCTTTATGTGGCCGGGCAGTCACCCCGACGCACACGTCATTGATAGCTAATACAAAGAGAAGGGGCCCCAGATGGTTCCCCTGCGGAACACCTGATTTGGCCAAGTATGATTTAGAGTGATTATTTCTGAATTTCACTTGATAAGACCTATGCTCAAGGTGAGAGACAATCCACGTAATCAAAAAAGTGGGAAGCCGTAAGGGTTTAATTAAAACTTTGGAAATCTCATGGAATAGTTGATCAAAATCCTTCAAGAAGTCCGAGTAAACACAATCTTCTTTGTGACCATCTTTGTGGCCATATTCCTAAGCATGTAAACATTTGATTAACAAATAACCAGATAAGTGACAGTGGATCGTTTTTGCATAAAGCCACGCTGTTGATTGTATATAATATGTCTACAGTTGAATGCCAAATTGTCACACATTACTTGCTCAAGTAACTTTGGAATATATGAGAACTTAGAAATCGGCCTGTAACTACAGATATTGCTTTTGCCACCTTATTTATATACGGGAGTTATAAGGACAGTTTTCCATACTGTAGGAAATTTACTTGATTTCAATGAAAGATCAAAAATGTTATGCAAGGGAAGAGTTAAGACTGACCTATATTTAATTTGAACTACGGGTGTTATTCCATCTGGTCCAACAGAATAGTCTTCTTTAAGATGAAAATTGTAAATTGTAAAATTTTGTTATATTCTATTGTAATACTATTAAAAGACACTTGGGGACAGTTTTTCAAGTAATCTAAGTAGGTTTTGCCATAACAACAGGAGAATCAATGAAAGATTGAACTAACATTTCTTGCAAAACCGTCACAAATGTCAGAAGTAGTGGTCAAAATAACATTATTATAAGTGAATTTCATAGAGTAACCGTCAGACTTTTTCTTGGATTTAATAAATTTGCAAGTTCGTTGGGAATGAAGGAAGCCCCATTAACTCTAGGTATTCATTATATTGTTCGTAAGAAAATTCCTTAAATTCTTCAAACAGATATAAATGACTTGATTTTGAACGTAAAATGCTCAATGTATTTCTTCCAGGACTTATTTCTTTTGTTGCGACAATTTTTAAGGTCCATACTATATCAGGGATGGAAAGGGGATTTTAATGAATCATCCTTTTAGTAGGTACTGCTTCTTTTATGCAATTAAACAAAACTGACTACGAACTCGAAATTGTTTCAACGTGTCAAGAGAAATGTCAAGAGGTGGATGGCAGTTGTCTATAAATAAAGCAGAGGAGGATTGGATTCTACTACTACAGTAATAATGGCATAAGATGAGAACACTAGACCCAGCATTCTATTTCTATAATTTTGTATGCAACTCAGATACTTGTTGCAAAGAGATAATGTTATATAACAACTGCAGCTCTAGTTGGGATGTTTTGGTTGAAGCTTCAAAATAAGAATCGTCTTCGGAAGGAACCGTGTCAATGTACGAAAGATTAAAATCTACCAATAATAAAATAAAACTGTCAAGGCTTGCTAAGTTGATAATAAAATCAATTCCAAGAGAAAGTTCAGAGAACGGATCGGACTTTTTGGTGGGATGTAAGCATTTAATACATATGTTACTAAAGATGTATTAGATATTTTGACACAGACAAGTTCAATAGACAGATTTATTGGGAATTATTTATTTTGGTTGAATAACAACTATTTCTTACAGCAACAAGGACTCCCCCACCAACTGAATTTATGACATTGCCATAACGATCTTTACGGAAAACTACAAGCTTATTATATCAAAGAGTTCTGTGTCTAAAATTGTGGCACTAAGCCAAGTCTCGGTAAGAGTGAAAAGATCGTATTGCAAAGATTGGGAATTTTGGTAAGGAAGTTGTAGTTTTACTATACGAAGTACTCTTACATTTTGGTAGTAGAGGGAGAAACTTTGCAGAGTAGGCATGGAAGTGAGATCTGATTTTCTTCTCTGAGGATCGGAAAATTCTTTAACTAATGTGTTGAGAGGCCAAGGACAACTTAAAATGGGTTCAAATAGGGAATTAATAACAGTTATTTTAAGAGACGCTACAAAACTGTTTTGTTTACTTATTTAAGAACATTTGATACTCGATGAATCTTTTATTACTTTTGAGGCAACCAAATGTTCTACTAACGTTTTTAGTCTTAGTTTCGGGTGAAAGGCGAGAGATAAACATAGATTTAAACCTAATTACTGAAGTAAGAATATTTTTGGAGAATTGTTAATGACGTGAAGTGAACTCGAATTATTCTTATCGGTCGAGTTGTTCAGATCAATAATGTTTTTCACTTTATAATCAAACAGTCAGGAACGAATGAAAAGAGCTGTGAAATTGAGTTGTTTAAAGTTGTTTGTAATGATCATTGGTCGTATCGGGAATGCGATTTCTCTCATTTTGATCATAACTCGGTAGCCAAAAAGGCAAAGAGAGACAAGATAGAGTTAATGTGCGAAGGAAGGGGATGTTTCTATTGGAGATAAGGTCTTACTACGTAATTTAATTTCCCAGAACAAGTTAACAACAACCTTCGATCCTACTCATTTCGCAAATAAAAGAAATACAATTTCTTAAGATTTAAAATTCCGTCAGTAAAAAAAGTTATTCCAGGCAAAAATAAATGTATCAAAACAATTCGAAATTAATTTCCGAATATATTTTTTTTTTAAGTTGTCAGTTGAATGAATTTTTCAATAAGGGGAAAACCCTTAGTGAAAAAGTCATTCCGCAGGAAGTTCATGATAATTTTCCGTGTGACGTAACATTTCTTGGGAGATTTCTGAAAGGGGTCATCAGGGTAGCAATACAGCTCCGAAGAACTAACGCCTAGCTTACACTGTTCAAAAATTTGTTTGGTTCGGCTATGAATACCTGAGTTGGGAAGCACCTTTTCGCTAGAAATGATGCTTTTGACAGCTTTGTGAGTGCGTCACAAGAAGCAGTACCCGTGAAGGATGAATTAAACACATTAAAGATTTGAGTAGGAATCGAAGCCTCAGCTTTTATGCTAAAAACTTGACCCAGGTAGGTTTCAACTGAAATTTTGACTGTGATGAATTTTCTCATTCTCATTTTTTTTCAAGTTTATATCTAAGTAGGAACACTCATTTAAAATTGCTTCATTTTTTGAATTTTGAAAAAGAATTCTACTAAACTGATTTTGCTAGCATCGGATTACAAAGACCCTTAACTTCCAGCAGAATTATTAATTGGGTTACAGGGTTCTCACATACCTTAGAGTCTTCATATTGATAAACATTTTCGCAAATTTTGTACCATACTCAGAAAATAATTTTAAATTTAATTTTTGGAAATGAAGTAGTTTTTTACAATATTATCGAATATCAGTGGTAATGATAATGACAGCTTTAAAAGTGATAGCTGCCAAATGAAATCCATTACTGGAATGAAATCTTTTAGGAGAATAAATGTTTAAAAAAAGTCAAGATCTCCTGTCCCTTTTTATTTTTAGGTCTTGCAAAAAAAATTCAAAACCATAATTTTGACTGTAAAAGACAAACCTTGTTTTGATATAATTACCATAACATTCAAAACGTGTTACACATAATTTATAATGATCTGCAATTTTCCAATCCACTAAGCTGATTAAAGTAATACCAAATTGAACTGGCATGCCAACATGCCGGCCAAACTAGAACTTTAAGGCCAACAGCGATCAAATTATTTCATCTGATCAATTAACAGCAATTCAAGTTACCATGGTAATAAACACCGATCGATATGAAGTCATAATACAAAAATTATAGATATTCATTTCTTTCTGTGTCTGTGTAAAGACAAGTTTGATGCTGACAAAGAAGAACCTTGTATTCAAAAAATACACCCCACCCAAAAGCCACTCTGATTTTTCCTTCAAACCTTTGGCTGAAACACTTAAACACAAAAATATAACTTGTTGCATGCAACAAGTGTGTTGAGACAGAAAGGGAGAACGCAATAAAATACATTCACTCCAGATGACATGGACGATGAAGATGCAAACAAGCTTCAAATGCAAACGATGAAACAACGCACGAAGACGAGAACAACTACAAAATGCAAAAGTGAATCGAAATGTATGTATATCTTATCCAAAGAGCAAAGGCATCTTCACCAACAACCTCTAAGAAATCAGCTGTCTTTGAAATAACTACAATCACTCCCTGCTGGTGCTTAGGATACTAGAGTTGTATCCGATGCACCAAACCACCACTACCGCCGCCACCGCCGCATCGCCGAGCCGACAAAACGCCAAGGCAACACCATCAACGCAAAGCGATAGTTCCAAAGCAACTTTATGCAATCTATTCTGCTTTTTATTCTCTCTTTCTAATCTGTTTCTTTTTGCTTGTTTGTTATTCATAGCTCAGGTTATATTTTTAATAGCAGACCCAAAAGTGAATGTCCACCGAAAGTCCTTGAAACAAAAAAAAAACACAAACAAAAAAAAAAGTCAAAACCAATCTTACCAGTTAGGCGCATAGAGAGGCACACCGTGCTTTCAAAATTGAATGCGCGATTGCCATAGACTCTGAATCTGAATTGTAGCTGCCAAAGCTGGAGCCCCCAGAGCAGCTCCCACTGCACCAGAACCATACCAACAGCATACCACTGAGGCCAGCAACACGAACTCGAATTTATTTTTATTCTTTTTTTGCTTATTTTCTTATAATGTGTGTGATTGGGATTGCAGCAGCACCAACAAGAGTGATAGTTAACTGGCTTAATCGGTCCGCATCCAATCCAACCAGAAACTCAAGTTAGCACCAGCCTTAGGCTAAAAAAAAAAAATGTTGCATTTGTCGATTGTCATTCGCTTATAAACGACAACGACGACGCCTCGGAATGACAGCTACAGGTCACATGACAAGTCGGACTTTTAAAGGTTTGATTTGCATTTGGCGCGCGCACCTCCAGTCAAAGTGGTATACTATACAACCCTCTTCTGCTCATTCGGTGAGTGAGTGAGTACTCAAATGCCTTACACCACCTTTGCATTTGTGAACCTTCCCTTCAGTGGCAATTTTGAAACCAATCTGAAACATGCAACCCGATCTTGGCATCACTTTAAACATGCCCCAAGTAGCATGGCGTGCGTTTAGTTTTTCAACATCTCAAGCTGAAGTTCTTTGAATTTCGAAACTGTCAGTCAGTGGTAGAAATAAAAGACAAAATGTAGCTTAATGTAAATTAGGCAATTACAGAAAACCGATACTTTTCTGATGCATTTTTAGATTGAGTAACTCATAACGGTGGTGCGGTTGGTATATGAATATGATTAAATTATTCTTGAAATCTTGTCACTAAGTCATAAATGGTATTCCAGTTTGATTGGACGAACCGGACGATGGCGGCGGCGTTGGAACGGATGTTGGATTAGTGTAAACAAGAAAAATAAACTGAACAACATTAAAATTCCTCCAGCAGCTCAATTCTTTTTTTTTGTTTAATGATGTAGGTAAACGGGTTTGGTTTTACTAAACAAAAACAGAAAAAACAAAAAATACATATAATGTATAATGTAGTTGCTTAAAGAAGTTATTTCATTTGAAACTGGATTTAATTTTTATTATTTTTTTATATGATAATAATTTTTGCCCAAGTACCTTAAAGTGATGGTTGATTTTTATGCTTTTTGTTGATTTTATTTCATTCGAAATTATTTGTTTGTTTATTTTAATTTACCTGAATGCATTTAAATTAAAAATATAAAAAAATTTAGTGGACCTTCAGTTCCTATTAACAGTCTCTCTGGGTTGACAAACATTAAAATAACGGTAAATAATGGTTTTTGACTGTAACAGCTAAAACATACTGGCAGACAAACTAGTATTTCAGTCTGAGATAACATAAGCATTGCAATTTGGTTGAAGGGTGTGTCATTTTGGAAACATAAGCAAAATTGTAATAAGAAAAATCAAGAATTTTAAAAAAAGGAGGAGGCATATATAATAGGTACACCAGGGCTGCCGTTTCAAATTTTCACAGAGGAGTAATTTCAAGTTCTAAAATGAAGAATTTTGCTATTGAAGTGAGTACACAAACAAAACATTATTTTTGTTTAAAGGAGCTTTGAACTTAACTTATAAATGTACCCTTTCACTATTTTGCCCCATTCTGACTTACGGATCATTTGTTTGGTGGCCTGCCCTTGACAAAAAATATAACATCGTTAAGCTAAAAAGAGTTCAAAGAACTGCCTGCTTTGGTACTACGGGAGCAATTAGATCTTGCCCTTCTGATGCACTCACAGTCATTCTGATTAGGCCAGCTCCACCTAACAACATCTCACTGAGATCTCAGAGATCTCAGAGATTTTTTAGGTGGAACAAAAAATCTCAGCTGAGAAATGAGATTTTTTTCTGAGATTTCTGAGATGAAAATTTTTTGGATTCGATTTCTCACTCAGCTATTTTGGCGTGACTGACATATGCACCGCAACAATTTGTAAGGTAACCATTTTATCTCAATGAGAACTGAGAATTTTGTTCCACGCAATGATTTTGCCTCAGTCAAAGTAACATTGAGATCTCAGTGAGATGTTGTTAGGTGGAACTGGCCTAGTCTTTTTCCCACCGACCTTCACATTCACGAAACAGTCTCCTATGATGCTTTAAGTCTAAGAGAATCAGGTGATAGCCAAGCAGCTATCAAGGCTTTAAACAGCAACCTCACTAAGTCCAGAATCTTAAAAGATTGCATGCAAGAACTCGCAAATTACATTTTGTTTTTTTGAGTTTTGCAAAGCACATTTTTTTAGATACAATATTTAATTTACTTACTTACTTACTTAAGGTGGCGCTACTGTCCGTTGTGGACTTGGGCCGCAATCAACAGTCTCTGCCAGCCCGCTCAGTCCTAGGCTAGCTGTCTCCAGTTTTGCACTCCAAGTTGATTGAGGTCCTCTTCCACTTGAGTGCGATACCTCAGTCGCGGTCTTCCTCTCCTCCCACGTCCCTCGGGAATAGTGTCAAAGGCTTTCCAGGCCGGAGCATTGGTGTCCATCCGTTCTAAATGACCGAGCCATCTGAGTCTCTGGACCTTGACCCTTCTGGCTAGGTACATGTCGTTGTACAACCCGTAAAGTTCGCTGTTGTATCTTCTTCGCCATTCCCCTTGACACGGGGGCAAAGATGACCCGAATAACTTTCCTGTCGAAACAGTCTAAGGCACTTTCATCCGATTTTATCAAGATCCATGCTTCTGCACCATACAGTAGGACTGATGAGTGTGTTGTACAAATTCGAGAGAGGGCTTTCCCACTAAATTGCTTTCTTTGCCCAAAGAAACAGCGATTAGCAAGAGTTATTCTTGGTCTGATCTAGGCGCTGGTGTTATTGTCCGTGTTTATAGCGGAGACTAGGTAGACAAACTTCTCTACTACCTCGAAGTTGTATGCGTCTATTCCGACGTTCTGTCCAAGCTTTCGGTTTTGGGAGTCCTTCCTCAAAGACAGCATTTACTTCGTTTTTCCCTCATTTACACGCTAAACCCATTTTTGCCGCTTCTGTCTCAATTCTCACAAAGATTGACATCATGTTGTGTTCTTCCCATTCATCGGCATACGCGAGAAGTTGAACAGATTTATGGAAGATCGTGCTTCTGGTGTTGACGGTGGAGTTCTGCACTATCTTCTCAAGAACAATGTTAAAGAAATCGCACGACAGTGCATCGCCTTGTCTGATTCCTTTTTTGACGTCGAAAGATTCCGTAGCTCGTTGCCAACCTTGATGAAGCAGCGTGAGTTCTCCATCGTCATTTTGTACTAGCGAACGAATTTGGCAGGAATGGCCATCTCATCTCTGCAGATGCTGTCATACGCGGCCTTAAAATCGATGAAGAGATGGTGGGTATCGATTTGGAGTTCATAGGTTTTTTCTAGGACCTGCCGCAAAGTGCATTGATAAGGACCAATCAGATTGTTGACGAAAGGCTTCAGACGTTCACATATTACGACAGAGAGGATCTTGTAGGCGATGTTAAGTAGACTTATTCCTCTGTAGTTGGCGCAAATTAAGGGATTTCCCTTTTTAATTTAGGTCTTCAAAATAAAAAAAGACAAGAAAACCAACGCTATATGCAAATTCTATCGACCTATTGGTTAACACAATAGACTCAAGGACAAATAGACGAAGAACTGTAGAATTGTAGAAGAATTTTGGAATTCCTTGATACGTATAAGAATTAACATTTAATTTATGAACAGAAATACGAAAAAAAATAATTGTTATCGAAAAATAAAAAGCGTATACACTTTCGACTCTAGCATTTGTAAATGTAAGAAAATTGCTATATAAATCCACGTCAATTTCACAACAACATGAATTGTTGAATAGATCTAGGAGGATTAAGAGACTTACAGAAAAAACATGGCTAGGGTGTCGTATTAAACCAACATATATATGTTTTGGTTGAAACCGCGAAAATCGTTCAAATTAAACTAATAATAAAAAAAGTACGTATACGCCGCAGTGAACATTTTTGTTTTATTCATAGAAATAACTGCTATATTTTTTTAACCCTCGACTAAAAAGGCAATTTACCTTTGGTCCACTTTCGTGAGAGCCAACAATGTGTATGAACAGGCTGTCAAAGACATTTACCGTCATTATTTGCAATCAAAATGAAACAAACGTCTAGGGAAGCGAATCGGCTGACGCAAACATTATATTTTTTTATTTAGTTCCTCTTGTTTTCAGTGGTTCTTGAGATTTTTCTATATAATAGTCTTCTTTCTAAGCTTTAAAATAATCGAACTAATGGATAGCATTTTTATCTCAATTATTATTTGTATAGTCACTAAACGGATTATTATTTCTTAATACTTGAAGAACTATTGAATCGTCTTTCCTTATCAATCGTCGGAAAAGTTAGACAATGCATGTGTTTGCTGTGTTAAATTTAATATAGGTAATAATGGGATTTCATATTTATCCTCACAAACAAACACGAGTTTGTTGCTTCTCCCATAACTACCCTATGCCGCAATAAGTTTTTCTCATGCCAATAATTTAGAAATGAACCATTTAACCTTTTCATAACCATAACGTAATAAAGGTTTTTGTGGGCGTTCTTGTCATATAAAAAATAAATTATGTCGTCGCAAGTAAAAAATGAAAGGAAAAACTTGAATTAAACGTCCGCCTTCGCCTATAGCTTGATTTATCTTCTTTAAATAGCTTTCATTTAGATACACATGTTCCAGACATTTTTTCACCTTGCAAGTTCTTAGAAACGTTTATTTTTGACTTCGACCAAAAATGAAGATCTTAATTAAGCTCAGTCACAAAAAGAATCTTCCATATGTTATCTTTTTGTCTGGTTACTTCACAATCCTTGACTGATTCTCCGCCTTTTTTCCAAAAAGGTACTCATGTACAGGCACTTTTGTGTCAGTTGCTATGTACATATTTTCTATATCACTTGATGTTGATAAAAAAAGCTGTTCTACTTGCAAAAAAACAAACCGCACACAAAATAATTTCATCCATGTGGTTTTTGCGTCTATACAAAATGCTGAAAACCCTCTTATCAATAAAACGAACGCCATTAAGGAATCAACCGAACATACTCGCAAATATATGCAAATAAAGTAAAGCAACAAAGAAAAACAAACCTCAAACCACTCAAAACCACCATCAACCCTTACTATTTCACAAGTTCTAAAAAAAGAACAAGACTCTCCATATTTATTATACAAATGCGCCAGAATGTGGGCGATGGAAAAAATTCGTGGGCGAAACATTAAAGGACTACCCCAACAGCCAACACACTCTTTTCAGAAGTGGAATGTCACAACAACGCAACAGCGGATTCAACAGGAAATGAACCAGTCATTGATTTCATCTGGCGCCATGTTGGTCTTTTTTTTTTTATACAAAATCTCACCCTGTTATTCATTCACATTTTCATCAGTGTTGTATGGAACTATAATTACTGAATAATAATTACAATCAAACTTCATGATGTGAACTGGGATTCGGATGAGGGAAAAAAAGACGACGCCAATCTAATGGAAAATCACTCAAACTCTTCCACACTCCCACTCATGTACACGAATACACTCAAAAGCAACATTGTGATGTTGATAAAACAATATTAGCACCGCGCCGGTCATCGTCATCTGCTATGAGGACACTTCAACCATATGGAAGCCGTTTTTCTCACAAAAAAAGGGTTTTCCGGCTCAAACATTTTTTATGGCTTCCTTAAGAAAGTCGAAAACGATTTCACTTGTCAGGTCGTCAGGTGAAAGAAAAAAAAAACGCAGGTAAATTAGAAATGTTCTAGAACGTTTCGAACTTTCCCCAGTTTTCTGTTCTCCAGTTATGTTAGCGGCCAAGGTTATCGAAAAACTTGACTGGGGAAATTTTGATATGCTCTTCCTTTTCCTCAATTAAACTATACGTACAATGCAAAACACAATATGTATACAATTCTGTGTGGGTGCGAGGAACTGTTCGATAGTATTATCGGTGTAATGTGTGTGTGTCGAGTGTATCCTTAAAACGCGCCATGAATGAATTGAATTCAGACCCACCGAACGTTTTTAATGAATGAATGACGTATAGGATTTCATATTCACTGCCAGATGCTTTGATTTCCATGTAGCTGACGTCAATGGGGATTCGAAGAGCTTTTATTTCGTATAGTATGTTAAGCTCCTTTCTGATTGAAAAGTAAAAAGAGAAAAACGTCATTGTTACGCTCTGCGCAGTAAAATGGTCGCAGATAAAATTAAAACGTGGGAGTTTTAATGATGTTCGGGTTTGTCGATGTGGATAAAATGGCTATTGTGGATGATAGATCTATTGGCCACTATATTTGAAGGTATGGGAAAAGGAGGATAATGTGCTTTTTGAAGGATATATTTTGGTAGATGGAGGATACTTTTACATAATGTAAAGGCATTGGATTGTGTAACAAGTCCCGGGATTGTCGTTATTTTTCCTTGAAGTGCTGGACTTGTTGCGCATTATGAATAGTGCCAAAAATTTTTGGACACTGCCGCTCTTTGAGATAGGTTCTTATTAATATTACTTAAAGTCACTTCAGACATTTCAGTTGCTCGGAAGAAGATTCAATTACTAAATTTAATTCTGAGTAAAAAAAAACAGCGATTGGTCACGCTTGATTTCGGCACAGAGTTGAACTCAGCCTAGTTCAAGGTCTAACCCTGACAACTGATGAAATAGCTCGAAGAGTAGTTGGATCTGTGGATATCCAATCAAGTGGAAACTTCAAGTGGTCAAAGAATCTCTTGCAGAGTAAAAAATGACTGAAACTGAAGGAACGTCTGGTGAATCAGATGAACCTTGCTAACGATGATATCCAAACAATGAATGACGAAGAAAACCCTTAAAAACTAGACATAGAGAACTGAATGTTAAGAAAAAGTACAGTCGAAGGTCATTCGTAAAAAAGTACGGTGGATTGCAGAATTACTTTTGTAAAATTCAGCTATTTCCATTGCCCGATGCGACAGAAAAAAGGAAATTGCAATACAACGTTACAGTCGACAAGCCCCCAAAACCGCAAAGTTAAAACTGTCCATGGTGGTCGTATCCTTCAGACTATCTGTTACATTCTTCTAAGCCTATCATCTAATACTTCATAAGTGCTCGCCGCTTGTCAAACCAATAATATCCTTTGACAACTGTTTTTACACTTGATGATGGCGGACCGAGGTAGACCAAGGGATTTCTTACAAATTTGTGGTTTGACTGCGATTCAAGCAAAGAATCCAAAAAACTTCCAATCAAGCTATGTAGCAGAATCACACACAATCCTTGGAAGCTACTAACAGTTAATGCAAAAAGTTTTATGTATCGAATGTGATTCATTATTATTTTTTCTTATGAAAAATAACAACCACGAAAAAATCTTTTGCATTTTTTTAAAAATGGGGAAGGTATGTTGTCAAAATTGTGTCTTCCCTTTCCGTTCAATTAAAAATCCGTCATATCCTGTCACCTAGGTTAATTACTTACTTACTTTACTTAAGGTGGTTCTACAGTCCGTTGTGGACTTGGGCCTCAATCAACAGGCTCCGCCAGCTAGCTCGATCCTTAGCTAGTCGTCTCCAGTTTTGCACTCCAAGTTGATTGAGGTCCTCTTCCACTTGAGTGCGCCACCTGAGTCGCGGTCTTCCTCTCCTCCTACGTCCCTCGGGAATAGTGTCGAAGGCTTTCCGGGCCGGAGCATTGGTGTCCATTCGCTCTAAATGACCGAGCCATCTGAGTCTCTGGACCTTGACCCTTCTGGCTAGGTCCATGTCGTTGTACAACCCGTAAAGTTCGCTGTTGTATCTTCTTCGCCATTCCCCTTCAATGCACACGGGGCCAAAGATGACCCGAAGAACTTTCCTCTCGAAACAGCCTAAGGCACTTTCATCCGATTTTGTCAGGGTCCATGCTTCTGCACCATACAGCAGGACTGGGATGATGAGTGTGTTGTACAGTTTTACCTTAGTTGCACGAGAGAGGGCTTTTCCACTCAATTGCTTTCTTAGCCCAAAGAAACAGCGATTAGCAAGAGTTATTCTTCGTCTGATCTCGGCGCTGGTGTTATTGCCCGTGTTTATAGCGGAGCCTAGGTAGACAAACTCCTCTACTACCTCGAAGTTATACGCGTCTATTGTGACGTTCTGCCCGAGCCGTCGGTGTTGGGTGTCCTTCCTCGAAGACAGCATATACTTCGTTTTTCCCTCATTTACCGCTAAACCCATTTTTGCCGCTTCTGTCTCAATTCTCACAAAGGCGCCATTGACATCACGCTGTGTTCTTCCCATTATATCAATATCATCGGCGTACGCGAGAAGTTGAACAGATTTTTGGAAGATAGTGCCTCTGGTGTTGACGTTGGAGTTCTGCACTATCTTCTCAAGAACGATGTTAAAGAAATCGCATGACAGTGCATCGCCTTGTCTGAATCCTTTTTTGACGTCGAAAGATTCCGTAAGCCGTTGCCAACCTTTATGGAGCAGCGTGAGTTCTCCATCGTCATTTTGCACAAGCGAACGAGCTTGGCAGGGACGCCAAAACTAGACATAGCTTTGTAGATACAGTTCGTCTCTGTAGATGCTGTCATACGCGGCCTTAAAATCGATGAAAAGGTGGTGGGTATCGATTTGGAGCTCATAGGTCTTTTCCAGGATCTGCCGCAACGTGAAAATTTGGTCGATGGTTGACTTTCCTGGCCTGAAGCCACATTGATAAGGACCAATCAGATTGTTGACGAAAGGCTTCAGACGTTCACATATTACGGCAGAGAGGATCATGTAGGCGATGTTCAGTAGACTTATTCCTCTATAGTTGGCGTAGTTTAGAGGATCTCCCTTTTTCAGGATCGGGCAAACAATGCTGAGGTTCCATTCATCGGGCATGCATTCCTCTGACCATATCTTACAGATGATTTGGTGCATGCTCCTATCTAGCTCGTCGCCTGCTGCTTTGAACAACTCAGCAGCTAGTCCATCTGCTCCAGCGGCTTTGTTGGATTTCAGCCGTGATATTGCGGTTTTCACTTCTTCTAGGTCGGGTTCACGGAATTGTTGGCTATCATCGTGTCCGATGTAAGGCTCCTGTCTGACGGCGGTGTTTTGTTCGTCGTCGCCGTTATACAATCTACAGAAGTTGTCTTTCCAAATCCCCAGCATTCACTGCGATTCTACTGTGATGTTCCCTTGTTTATCTCTGCAGGCATCGGTTCTTGCTCGATGACCTTGAGCCAGCTGTTTAACCTTTCGGTAAAACCTCCGAACTTCCATTCCTGCTGTTGGCTCTCTCAACATCCTCGATCTGACGCTTCTCATGCTCTCTCTTTTTCCTCCTGAGAAGCCGGCGTTCCTCTCTACTCTTTTGCTCGTAGAGCTCACGAGCAGCTCTTGTCCTTCTATGCAGCGCCGCTTTGTATGCCTCCTGCTTGGCTGCATGGGCCTGCCTGCATTCTTCATCAAACCAGGGGTTTCGTTTTGGTGGCTGTGTGAAACCCAGCACATTAGAGGCGGCAATAAAAATAGGTTAATTCCTGATTAAAAAATGAATGTTTAACCAAGTAAAATTATGCCAAAAGCCAGTGTACCAGTCTCTTAAAAACCACTGAATTGGTTTTGAATAATTAATTTTTTTTGAACACATTTTATTTCCTATACCAAAAACAGGACAACAATCTGCGTCGTAATTTCGTGCAAGCAATTATAATGGAAGCTTTAAGCTAACCGAGGACTCGTGTCTCCGAACTCAGCAGGAACAACCTTCAGCTGAAAAAAAAATGTAGAGAAAGAGAAAGAGAGTATGTCCTAACACAACAACACACGAATTCGCCACCCTCATCCAAACCCACAGCTCAGCGCAGCAATGATGCAGATATACTTTCCGATGATTATAATTTCTACAGCATCGCACCATCTCTATTATGGCTTGACGTCTGAAGCCATGATTTTCGTGGGCGTACGTTGTTAGCTATTTTTAGAATTGCGCTTCTATGACTATTCCTTGTTTTTTTTAGAACGCGCAATAGATGACGAAAGGCGTCGTCGTCGTCCTCGTCGTCGTTGTCGTTGTCGTTGTTGTCGATTGTCGTGTCAGTGGGTCGTTCATTCGAGTTCACAACAAAACAAGTGGGTGGTATGTTTGAGGTGTCGAAAATGCGAAATACACTACCAATTCAATATCATCACTATATACGGACTGGCAAGCAATGAAAATGTAAGGAAAATGATCTGGCGGTGGATTCGTTTGCTCATCGATTTCCTGGCAGTGGCAAGAAGTCTATAGACTTTCAAAATCGCAAGACTCTACAAGAAGTGTCTAATTATTTGTCTTTGCAGCACAAGGTATATGTAGAAGCAACATGGGACCATAGAAATGGAACTATTCGGTTGGGAGTCATGGGTTTGAGGGAAAGACAAGAGGCGACATGTGCCCGACTGTGTAATGATGTCGTGCAGTGCCGTTGGCGTCGATGGGTTTCATGTGCAAAATGTCGAAAGATTAGAAGTGAGTGTTCAGTGGATATGTTAAAGAGCCATTTAAACTTTGAAAGTTCATCCAACCTCATGGATGGATTTATTTGTTCAAATCTCCATGGATTTCTGGATTATGTTATAAATGTGTGTACATACATGAAATGTGTTTCATGTTCATTGCTTGACGATGATGATGATGATGATAGCGATGCCGGATGAAAGAGGGAAATTGAGGAAATGCAAATGTGCATTAGGGGGGACCACATAAGAACTTTTCTAGAGGAACCACTTGTGGCTTTTGACATCGATTTACAATGTTGCTCTCGGATGTTTGCGTAATAGCATGTCGATTTGGATTCTATTAATAGCTTTCTCTTAATAGTACTTAGAATTTGACATAACTCTTAAGTAGGTACGTACATAAATTATTATGTACATATGTTGTTATTATTTTTATTCAAAAAAACAGTTTTGAAAATGTAAATAAACTGAATTTCAATCTTTTGTATATGCCTGTTTTTTAAAAGTCAAAACTATTGTATTGAACATTTAGCTCAAATGAAAAAGAGGCTAAGAAAAAGCAAAAAACTAAAAAATCCGTTCCTTATGTTTGCCAAAAAATATCGAAAAGACAATCCGGATTCAAAATTTGCAATGAAGAGTCTAGCCCAACATTGGCGAAATTTGTCACCAGCAAATCGGCTTATGTTTCGTGTGACGTCCGAAAAAAATAAACAGCAACAACGTGTGGACGAAAACATGCAAATTCAGACAGAAGATTGTGTAACAGAAGAAACCAGTTACATCAACTGAACAAGAAGAACGAAAAACAATTGATTTATTTGCTCCGTTTTTTTTGTAACAATTTTCAAAAATAGTATTGTCCAGTGATAAGAAACTATAAGATAAGAAAAGAACAAGAACAGGATCTGTTAAAATGCAGCAACTGCTCCAAATCATATCAAATCAAGGTTGAATAAAAACTTGTTTTTTTCTGTTAGTAGTACAGAACATCCAGTGTTTCATTCCAAAAGGCAGATATTTCAAGTAGTGCTCAAACAACGACTGTCATTTTCAAATACTTGTATTTCGCAAGGCGTTTCCTAGTAATTTTCTGGGTGTAACGCTTTGTTTTTTGTGGAACGTAAGTTTTTTGTAGTAAGATTGTAATTGGCATTTCACTTCGTGAAGTTGATTGACTCTTGCAACAAATTTTAAAAGAGGAGTCTCACAAAGTGCTGAAAAAAAAATCAAATAAAATGCAAACAAAGTCCGTAGCTGAATCTTTGAACTCTATATAGAATCACCAATATGGTCTGAAAAAGAGTGGCTGAAAAGGTTGATCATAATTATGAATTTCATCCAATTATAACGGAATTCACATTTCAACCCCTCTTCTACTACAGGCGTATGAGGCTGGTCAGGGCACCAGAAGATAAATGGACTCCAGTCTCTTTTGGTTAATGCTCCTATTTCGTAAGTATAGGAAGCTGTAGTGCTGGAAAACCGCTACGTTTTCAATGCAAATTCAATAAATGCCTTTCGGGAAAACGGCCACTATAGGACCCGCCACAGTTCCACCAGCTCGTCGTAGTAGTGCCATCTCTCAACTGACATCGAAGTCTTCCACACAAAGAGAAAAGAACTCTCTGGGTCTCTAGCTTTGTTAAGTTAGGGGCCATTCATTTTTCGAATGCTCAGACCATCCACCTTCCTCCTCGTAAACAGCACTACCAACCATCTCTCCCGTTTATCAAGATTCTGCCACGTCCAGTCACGATAAAATATCACAGACCTTCCGATCCGAAAATCAGGGCGTCCCAGCCCTTGCACGAACGCTGAAGCGAGAGTCTTAATTTTTTTTTTTTTTTTGTTTGAGACATCTTTGAAATTCAAAATTGGATGTAATAAGCAGTTAAACTTGTAAATAATCGTTCAAATGAAAACAAAAATGTGAACTTGTCAGCAAGTTGACTAGCAAGTGGCTTGCCGCCTACGCCACACCAAGTATACAGATAGAGATTTGCCAAATAATGAATGAGAGCTTCTGGCAAGCCAGAACTTGCCCGTGTGGCCGCAGGGTAAGAATGTCTTACTAAGTAATTAAAATATAAAACGTTTGTTCGTAATCCTACAGCATTCTTGTACGATCTTTCAAGAATGCTGTAAAATAATTAAGGAAAATATCGTAATAATGATCTAACAAAAAAAAAAAGTAAATCGAAAATTTATTAGTAAACTAGTTTACGAATTTTGTTTCGTCAGGTTTTTCAACAATTCTCAGAGTGCGTGTAAGAATTGAGGGGACCTACAATTTAACGCCGATCCAAACGGCAAAGTTGAGAGGCGTTATTTTCATGACAGATTGATACTCTTGGAAGTTTTGTCATTTCTTCGTAGTAGTACCCTTGAAAGATCAAATACAAATTTTTTTGGGCACGAGTAGAATGAAGATATTCTAATATTGTAAGTGGACATTATGTGTCTGACAGCCATGTGTTTTTATAACTGTTTGTAGACCCTACATTTTTGTTGTTATTTTTTTTTTAGCGATTTGAAGATATTTTTGGTGTTTAAATAATATATTATGCATCGTACTCATCCTTTCCTTCAATACCACTGACGACGTTAGCATTTCCTTTTATATTCTTTTATTTAACTTAAAACAAACCTTGACACGAAGCAAAGTTAATTTCGTTCACAATTTAATTGCTCTAATAACCAATGCATAGATACTAAAAGGTTTTTCAATAGAGACGCTATAAAAGTAGACCGATAGATCCAGCAAACGACTATATATTTTTTCCCGCTCTCTTGACATTTCTCTTCAGTATGGTTTGCCATTTCATCATGGAAAGGTATACGATCCATTGTTGTATATGCTTTATGATATGCTCAACGGTAGAAAGTTTGTTGTCAAAAGTGGCAATGTAACTTCTACCACCACCTTTGAAATTAAAAACGGTCTTCAACAGGGAGCGGTTAATTCACCGATCTTCTTCAGTATTTTCACCAGCGATCTGATAGGTAGCCTTATCCAGGCAATTGCGTATGCCGACGACCTGATTGCGTACAGAACTGCCCCAAAGGTCGAAGTCATTAGAATTCTCTTGCAACGTGATTTCGAGAAGATTCAGCGATATTGCGATGACTGGAAACTGAAAATAAATGTCCAGAAATGTGAAACAATTCTGTTCCGGACCTCGTTGGCTGGAGCCACGAGGGATACGCGCAAGAATTGGCGCAAGATGGTCATCGTTGGACCTCACGGACAGCGATTAACGAGCAAAAGTGAAGTGAAGTACCTCGGTATCTGGTTGGACCAGTATCTGTATTTCGACAGACATATAGATGCTGCTCTGACTAAGGCCAGAGGAGCCTTCGCTCTGACGAAACGGCTGTTTTACAGCAGTCGGCTTGACCCCAGAGTGAAGGTAATTTGCTACATGGCCCTCATACGGCCGATGATCGTTTATGGCTGTCCAGTGTGGTTCAACGTTGCACCATCTCAAATGGAGAAGATTCGGGTGTTCGAGAGGCAGTGTCTTCGGCGCTGTCTCGGTTTGTATCGGACACCGGAATCTTCTTATGTACATTACTATTCTAACGAGGTTCTATACAACGAGGCTCGGATCAACAGAATTGACAATTTCGTGATAAAACTTGTTCGGGGTCACATTGCGAGAGCTATGACTTCGACGAATAATTTGATCTTTGGGGCGTTCTATCCGAACGACGAATATTTTGATAGTGCACGCTTGAGCGGCTTCATTCCACCAGAGGCATTCCTCTATTTAGATAGATGCGGTCTGATACAGGACAGATTGGCGGTGCCGCTAATCTACCACGTCAGGCGAAGAACCGTCGATCGGCGGCTCCTTTACAGTCGAGACGTCCTCGCACAAGACGGAGCAGAGCTCCTTCGGTTCAGTAGGGCTGTGTCCGAACGGGACCGAATCGATAGGGTGAAGCAGGAGAACCAGTTCTGGTGGCTTCAGTCAGCACTTGATAATGAGTAGTCGGGGTGGGGTTTTGAGCCTTGGCCGGCTTACATACTTGTTTTAGTTTAAGGGTTTTGGGTTTAGGTTTAAGTAGAGTAGGCATGGTGGCACATACATTGACAAGGACAACAAATATAAAATACAACAAAAAAAGAAATGAAAAAAAAAAGAAAAAAAAAAAAAAAAAAAAAATACAAAAAAAATGAAATAAAAATGATAGAGATTTGCTGCTGTGGTTGTTCTAGTTCGTAAGTAGTTGTTAGGTAGAATAGGTAGTTTTAGTTAATTTTAAGTTTTATTTTTAAGGACCTAATTTTAAGTAGCATGTAAGGAAAATGAAAATGATATGGTGTTAGTTTTTTTTTTAATTTTCTAACAAGAACAATAAAACAAATTTAATAAATAGTTCATAGGCCGAAAGGCATTACTTTTAAGAAAATCATGAATTACTTAGAGCGCCCGATTGGGGCCAGTAAGTTAAATATAAGATTTTAGATAATAAGCTAGTTTGAATTCTTTGTCTAATAATAAGTAGTTTTAAGTGAAATGAATAAAAATGAATTTGGAAAAAAAAAAGGTATACGATCCAACAACGAGTCAATAATATTAAAATTTACTACCGAAATTCTGAGTCAGTGGTCAACACTTTAAGAGCGCTACTCATCTTCAGCGATGAGGCTCATTTCTGGCTGGATGGCTTCGTCAATAAGCAAAATATGCAATATGGGTCAGGCAGCAATCCACATGTGCTTCACAAGGCACCATTACATCCCGAAAAAATCACTGTTTGGTGCGGTTTACATGCTGGTGGTGTCATTGGGCCGTACTTCTTCCGTGATGATCAAGACCGGCACGTAACTGTGAATGGGAATCGCTACCGCTCAATGCTAACCGATTATTTTTGGAATGAATTCGATGATATGGACTTGGACGATATGTGGTTTCAACAGGACGGTGCAACATGTCACACTGCGGGCCAAACAATCGAATTATTGAGAACGAAGTTCGATGAGCGCATTATCTCCAGAAATGGACCTGTGAATTGGCCGCCTCGTTCATGCGATATAACGCCGTTAGACTATTTCCTGTGGGGCTACGTCAAATCTATGGTTTATGCCAACAAGCCAGCGACGATTGATGAACTTCGTACGAATATCGAACGTGAAATTGCAGCAGTATCGACCGATTTATGCTTGAAAACCGTCGAAAATTGGGTTCAGCATCTGGACTTCTGCAAGCGTGCCCGTGGTGGCCATGCAAAAGAAATCGAAATCCATAGATAATGGCTTTAAATGCACTTCCACCGAAGTAAAGAATTTCATCGATATCCAAAACCGTTTTTGTTTTATTTAAGAAAACTTTTGTAGCGTCCCTATTGAAAAACCATATTCCTTAAGTTTTTCCCATCGATAATCATTATTTTGGGTTCTTTTTTCTTGCTTATTCATTTAATATTTTATATTTGACCCTTTTTCTGGAGTTTATAAGTTTATATCAATTATTTCCCACTTTGTTCTTACCACTGCCTTGGAACGAAATCATTTGGGAAGTCTTAAATTTATTTCCATTAACTGTCAGATTCTGATAAAAAATAATAATTCTTACAACCTTTATCCAGACAAATAATATTAGAAAATGAATTTTCTGATTGGTAGGTATTGAATGGCTTCTTAATTCACCTAATTTCATTTGCCAAAATCACTAAGTTTATAAATGTAAGTAATACCAAAATAGCATCAAACAGTAAATATATTTTTCTTCTTCAACAACAGTACTTCAATATCACTAACATCAAACGAACCAAATTACTACGAAACACTTTTATATTACTGCTAAACAGATTCGTTCACATTTCAAAGATCTCAAAACCAAGGTTAAGATCAACACTCCAGATTTTAGATTAAAAACATGGAATTTTCATCCGGTTTAAATTTAAAGCACCTCTATGAGAAAACCTACCGGATCCGATCAATGGTCTTATGATTAATTATTGTTTTATCAAAAAAAGTGGTTAAGCACAAACAGGTGTAAGCTGATTTATCTCGTTTTGCAAGAAAAAAATTCTCAACAAGAATTAAATTTTAATCAAAATTTTTGACAGTCTTATCTCTTCATGGATTAACAAAATAGAACACAAGAATTTATAAATGAAACAAAAAATAATTGTTTGAAAGTAAAACTCAATGAACCAAGCAACTTTTTGCCATTCTCTCCATATGCCATAAAACCATTCTTTAATTCATATATATCGAAGGCAAGCTATATACCAAGTATGTCTAAGCGACAGGGTGTGTGTTTTGTAGATATTCAATTCAGTCCACGAAAATTAAAAACCAAACCAGCCAACTCTGAATGCCATTCAAAGCTTTTGCTTGTTTTTCGCCTTCCAACCACAAACACAAATACTTGTATTGAACTCAAAAAATTCACAGGAATTAATGCAAAAAAAAAATAATAAAGTTTCTCTAAAAGCTGCACGGCACAAAAACAGTGGGACAAAACCGACAACACAATTCTGCTCATAAGTTTTGTGTAAAAGACAATACCACCCTGCGTTTTCGTTGTGGCACTGGCGATGATGGCGTCTCCCTAAGAAACAAAAAATTTGAGCTTTTGAAAGTCAAACAGCCTGGGGTAAGAACCATATTGACTGACGTAATAGATAAAGCTCCAATACAAAGGGTTGACAGTGCGAGGTGGCTTGTTGGCCTCCCCCCGTTCAAAACCCTTCAACTCTGTGTATGACTTAACAAACATCACGAAATTTGCCAAAGAATTACTGCATTCACCATTTCAAGACAACAATTTTAAAATCTACATCAGCACACCCCACCATCAAGACAACGCTCACAAGAAAAAAAACCCGCTCTAATAAACACCAAGAGAGAGTGTTTTCAATGACTCTATCTAGAGGGGGCCATTCTTTTAAGTATGTACGTATATGTAGGTCTTCCCCTTCGACGGAAAAACTAACTTACAAAAAGCTTTCGTTCATGACACTTCTATAGACTTCATATCTGTTGTGGTGGTCACTAAAATACAAACGACAGACCAGGCCAAACCAACATTCCCCCCTCTCCCTCCACCAAATAGAACAAGAAGTCGTTCAGTAGATCAAAGTTGGGGAAATATCTACTAGTAGCGCCTTATAGCGCGTCAACATACAATAAGAGATACATTTGTATCTTTGAAAAAAAGTATCGTCGGTCGGTGGCTTTGCCATGGCCGGCAGCGCGACGCCGCCGTTGCCGGCCCCATACCCCCGTTCAAAATGGCCCCATGATGCGAGTTATCGTTACAAGTTTCTTATACTCTACCGATGGGGATGTGTGTCGTTGTGAGTGTATTAGCCCCCCTTTTAAAATACACACACAACTGCAGTTAGAGTCACAGTCGGGGAACAAAATATTCGTTTTCACTCTTCACTCAATTAGTGGAATAATGAAACTGGCAAGCAACCAGTCGTTCAGTGAGTGTGACCGCGTACGAAAGTGAAGTTGATGAGGAGCACAAAAATCTGCAGATTAATAAAACTCACAAGTTGATCGTTCGTGTTGTTCCAAAATATACCACTTGAAAACAAATTTATATTTTGTTCTGAATTTCAACAACAGAAATAGTCAGACAAAAATCAAGTAATTTGCCCCAAATTGACCGAGAAAGAAGAAAAATTGTCATTCAAAAGGCAATCACACCACCAGGCATTCTCTAGACTTTTCTCGAAGTATTCGGAAAAAGTTATTTCTTTTTTTTTATTTTTTTATGGTGTATGTCCACTCGAAAATCGCAAAGTGAAAATTGACTAAACCACAAGTTAGCAGCATTTGGTAGTGTCTATCTTTTTGTTTTGGTTTTTCTTAGTTCTGTTTGTTTGTTTTATTTTTGTATATCTTTCTTCTTAAGTGACGTGACACGGGGTCAAGCTTGAAGTTATTTTTATCAGCCACAAAATAACCAAATCCAATAATTGGACAACAACCATTCGAAAAGCAAAACAACGAACCATTGTATTGTGAGCTATTTAAGGAAAGCCGACTTATTTGAAATCCGCATTTTGACTATTTTATCGCATAATTACGTTTACAAATATACCTATGACAAATGTGCGCACTTTTACCTGACAGCTGGTGTAATTAGAGAATTTTTTACTTGTGATATTACGAACTAGAATTATTGTGTTTCCTCAATATATGTACAAATAGCTAGCCTGCTAGAAGAAAAAAAAAAAAACAAAATTAAGGGAACTCATACAAGTGACACTATAAGCAAAATCAATTCTTGTCGAATTCAAGTGCCAAGTTTTCTACCAAGGAAAAACGACTATACACCCCAACCACACAAGGAGGACATTTTTCGTTCGTATACCTACCCCACTGGCGTATAAATGCGCATCCGTACATAGAAATTTATTTCTTTTCGTTTTTTTTTTTGTTTGAAAAAAAAAAAAATTAATTGCGTGGTTTTCTGATTCGCGGTAAACGAAACATATTGTGATTAGAAAAGTGCATTTTTGTCGCAAAGAAAAAAGGAAATTTAAATCAAAGTGAATGCAATTAATGAGCAAAAGTGTAGTTTCGAGAACTTTTTCGATTTGATTGTGTGTTGAAACGCATTTTGTGTTGTTCAACAAATTTGCAACAATTTCTTGCAACAAAACACAAAATTAAAAGTCCCCCGAATAATAGAAACTCTATAACAATTATTATCATCACATACTTGCTCGTACCTCCTCATCGTCGTGAGTTTTTGCGTCAAACCTACAAACATACACTCTCTGCTTTTTTAGATACATCATAATTGAGTGAGTTTCACAACAGGCAGTTTGTGTAGTTAGTGTTTGGGACACAACATTACAACACAAGGCGCAGTAAATAAAACAGAAAAATTAAATACAGCGACAAACAAATATAAAATAAAAAAAAAAAAAAACAAAAAAAAAAGTTTTTGTTGAATATATAATTATTGTATTTTCTTGTCTCCATTTGAGAAACGTGATAAATAAAACAGCGTTCTTATGAAATCGGAAAATTGGATCACATCCTACAATGAAAAGGTACATTTATATCTTTTTTTAAATTTCAATTTTATTTGTTTACTGTTTTTTTTTTTTTTTAATTTAAAATGTGCGAATGGGAGAATTTGAATACAAAATCGTTTAGGGTGTGTTCGGATTGAGGGAATTGTGTTTTTTTGTGAAACATATGGTTGCTTCTAAAGACGGTTTTGAGAGTGAGATAGTTTGGTTTTTGATGTTAAATTAACTGAAGCATGATTCTAGAATTCGTTTTCAATAATTTTGCTGTGATGGTGCAAAAAATACAAACGAAAATTATCAAGCTTTGTATCTATATACGTTATACATACTGTACACGGAGCAGCCTTGAGATTCAACAGATTGTAGGAAAATATTCAATGATAAAAAATTTGTATGACACTTTTTCGAATGTTTAAAACATTTAGCATCTAAAATGTTGCTATATGTATTTTGTCTTAATAAAATTGTATTCATTTTCTGATGAGTCGTGTCGCCTTACATTGAATGAAAACGTTGTTTTGTGTAAACGAATAATGACTTGATTTTTTTGAAGTACAAATATCAGCTTAGACTTTTTCTTCAATGAAATCTGAATTTTTTGAATACCTTCTGTTGTTTAATGCTGAAGTAATGACTATTAAAGTAAGATTTAGAAAACAGTTTGAACATAAAATTATTCCTACAACAGAAGGAAACGAATATAAATATTTAGTAGTACATTAATACCAGGCTTTGAATTTAATACAAGGTGAAAGTGAAAGGATGGCTTAAAAGTTGAAAACTATAGGTATAGCCCATTGATGTACACATTTTCTAGAAACGGTAAAAATAAACGTTTTTCTGGAGTTGAAAAGTACATTTTTCTAATTCTTATAAATTGGAATCATCGATTTGAGGGACCGAATACTCTACCTGTACTATTCTAATCTACTTGTCTATAAGCTGTAAATGTCAACGTGTACAAATAATGAGACAAACCAACAAGCTAATTGTCATACCAATAAATGTTTGTCAGATGTAGACAAATTAACAGTAAATGATATTACTACTGTATTTGGTGTTTAATGCACTTGAACTCTGAATTTGATGGTTAATATAACAAAAGTGAAAAGTAAGAAATAATCAATTTGAGAAAAAAAAAAAAACGAAAATTTGATGAGATACACAAAATAATTATGTCCATGAACCTGAAATATGTCGCGAACCAAAGAAAAATTCGAATTAAACATTAACAGCCTTATTTATAAACGAGTATTAAAGGCGGTGTAAAGTTATTCCGACTCTAAAACGCCTTTAATACTCAAAAGCTTATTTATAAAAAAAATTAACGAGTTTTAGAGAAGGAATAAGCTAAAACTGGTTCAAGGGAGGTTTAAAGCCGGAATAAATAGGTTAAAATATTTAAATGTCATTCTGACAAAGGGACATTTTCTATTATGCATTATCTGCGTGTAGCTGGATGTATAAATACCTTTTCAAATTATTTTAAAGTAGCAAAAACAATTCTGCATTCCAAATAGCACACATAAGCAACAGCAACTGTACCTTTAATATACCGCCAATCCTTGTCATCATGAAATTTGAATCCCACAACTCAAAAATTCTCAATAAAAATAAAAATAATGAGTGATTGTGTCAGGTTTTTATATTTATTTGACAAATAAATATACAAATTTGTCAGATTTGTTTACAGGAGTTTTAGATTGGTCAATTTTTAATTGCAAAATTTGACATAAGCAGGGCATAACTAAAACGTGTAGGAAAATATTTTATAAATAAGGAATAGGAATAGGTTGATGTACGTGCTTACACTCGTTTTAACTATTCTGGGTTTCAAACGAGTATTAATGAAATCTAATAAATAAGGCTGTAACAGCCTTATTTATAAACGAGTATTAAAGGCAGAATAAAGTTATTCCGACCTTAAACCGCCTTTAATACTGAAAAGCTTATTTATAAAAAAAAAATAAACAAAAATTAGGGTCGGAATAAGCTAAAACTGTTTCATAGGAGGTTTAAAGCCGGTGTAAGTCCGTTTCAGTACCTAAATGTCATTTTGAAAAAAAAAAATTTGTCAAACAAATGTTTTGTCAAATTTTCAAATGTCTGGCAGGAGCATTTTCGTCCAAAAGGGTCATTGATGTCAAATCTTCAGCACGTACATGGTTCTTAAAATTATTGGGAGACATTCTTCTTCATATTTACTTTTGCTGGTAACAATATAAACCTTGTCCAATAAAAAAACAAAAATACATTTTGTCCTTCACTTAATTAATTTTTTTGAAAAGATGAAAGGCAGTGTCAGCTCTGTAAATTTATTTGACAAAAAATATACAAAGGTGTCAGATTTGCTTCATTTTCAATAACCAGAGTTTTAGATCGGTCAATTTTATAGGACAAAATTTGACATAAGCAGGGCATAACTAAAACTAGTAGGAAAATATTTTATAAATAAGGAATAGGAATAGGTTGATGTACGTGCTTATTCTCGTTATAACTATTCCGGGTTTCATACGAGTATTAGTGAAATCTAATAAATAATGTCGCGAACCAAAGAAAAATTCGAATTAAATATTAAAATTTTACTGCGTGAAACTCGTATAAATGTACCTGAAGCTCTAATCCAGCACACGAAGGTCACTCAAACATAATATTGATGAAACAAAGATTTCATGCACAAATTGAGTATATACTGATGAACGAAGGCAAGTAAGAGAAATTAGAATTTGGAAAGGAAATGAAGTCCTTGGAAAAGGAATTTAATTTTGAACCGGAATCATAGAATATAACTTCACGAAAGCAAAGAAGGTTATTGTATATCAAATGAAATAGAAAGACCTTTCTGAAGGAATTTTTGACTTTTGTGAAAATTTTAACACAAGTTTACTACGAAGATTAATTCGAGAAGATAAACTTTTCTTAAGCGAAAAGAAGAAATATATAAAAAATCCTCAAAGAAAGAGTTGAAGTTATAGATTTTGAACATATTTCGAAATCTGATGGGTCGATTAGGTACTATTTTAAATACAATTCTTAAAGTTTATAGCCCATGTACTGCATTTCACTAACGATGAATTTACTTTGCGAAAGTGAATTTGGGTGTTCCATAATTCGTTATGGTGAATTGATATTTCTAAAATGAAAATGGATGTTCTGTATTCCGGTTTATTCCATTTTCCGAACGGATTCACATCACTTTACTTATTTATTATGGAAAAAAATTCATTTGTAGTACATTTGATCCACTTGTTGCACATTTAAGACTTCTTCAATGATTTAACAAACGTGGGACTTGCCAGGGGTAGGTCTAAGTCATGGCCAATTGATCTTTGAGAACTACCTTTTGCTAGGAATCGGAATGTTGCTGAATGTTTTTGTATTGTTTTATTTCCCTTAAAACATATTAAAAAGCGTCTTTTATCAATTTCAGATTACCATGAAACTTACTTTATTTATCAGAACAATGCATGTATTCAAAGACTCACATTGTGTAAGGCCCATATGATACTATACTTTTTTCTTCATTGTTTTAGCATTAATAACATGAAATTATCAGTTTCAAGAAATAGAGACATAATTTAGAAGAGATAATTTTATAAGAACAGAGAAAGAAATCCTGTTGATCCAGCCTTTTTCATATATCTCATTCTCCAATATTTTTCTGCAATATAACAGATCCACTAAATTGCACTACGGCGGATACTTATTTTAAAAAATGCTAGCGACTGTATCTGTTCTATTATTTTATTTTTCACTATAAGATCTCACCGACTTACATTCAGGGAATTTTAAATATGTTTTTGTATAATTTGACAAACGAAAAACAGGTAAAAAAAGGAGACTAGCCCATTAAAAATGTGGTTGGGTTTCATTTTTAATGAATTTGTTTGATAATTTCCTATTAATTAAAGTAGGGAGTACACACTCACACTTCTAGAAGAAGCCGTCAAGGAAATGCTTGCTCTTTCTTGTTTCATTTTTAATGGTGAGAAAATACAGACAAAATATAGTATCATACGGGCTGAAGGTAAATCTAATATAGTTGAAACGCCTCGCAAAATTTTATCTTTTCTTCTTTTCTTTTCAATTCTGCTTTCCATATGATATATTTTGAATCCATGTTAAAGGCAGCAATAATTTGAATTTCACTTAAGAAACAAAATAAAAATGGATGATCCTTCAGTTCTGAAAGTTCGAAGCAAATTTTTTTTTATTTCACGTGAAATTGAAAAATAGTTTCTAAATGCGAAACATGGGCGTCTGTTTCTCTCTAACTCGCTTATTGAACAAAACTTTTTAAAATAAAAGGTTTTCTAATAAGGGATGTTATTTTGATATTCAAAGAAAAATAGCAGTTTTGGAGATAAATGATCGAATGTTTATTTCATTATAAAGAGGAAGGTATGCCGTTGATAATGAAACACAACATCAACCAAATGGCCGCGAAGACTATGCTTACAGGACCATATCCTCTTCATGAAATTTTCCATAACCAATTCGCAAAGTGGCTGCCCTATGTCCTCATTAGCCTCATGAATTCCATCTTTGAGGTCTTGAATCGACGCTGGGTTGTTGGTGCAGACCTTATCTTTCACGTGGCCCCGAAGGAAGAAGTAGCAAGGTGTTAAATCACAAGATCTCGGTGGCCAATTGTGATCACCTCTTCGAGAGATAACACGGTCCGCAAATTTTTCCCGTAAAAGTCGCTTGTGTGGCATGTAGCGACGTCTTGTTATAAGTAAATGTTGTACATATCAATACCATCCAATTCCGGCCATAAAAAATCATTAATCATCTCTCGATAGCGCAATCCATTGACCGTAACTGTTGCTCCAGGCTCATTTTCGAAAAAGTAAGGTCCAATTAACCATAAACAAACAGTCACGCGTTGAGGATGAAGAATCTTTTCAACAATAACTCTTGGGTTTTCCGAGCCCCAGGTGCGATAGTTTTGCTTGTTGACGGAGGTTTTTGTTGTTGTTCCTCGGAGGTGGAAATGGGCCTCATCAGGAAAGATGATTTTTGATGACATTCCGGATCATTTTCATGCATTTCAAGGACCCAATCAGCAAAGACACGACGTTGTTGAGTTCTAGTGTAAACTGAACTTTATAATCCTTAAGACCCAAGTCATTACGTAAACTACGGTGTAATGGCGTTTGTGGAATGCCGCCTAATTCCAAAGAACGACGAGGAATGGACAAGCCTGGGTTTTCTTCAACACTTTTGGGCTATACAACAGTTATTTTCTCAGTTGTTCTTGAGCGACGTGCACGGGTTTTATTCTTCACATCACTAACTTGTCTCATTAGCTCAAATTTGTCCACTAATTTCTGTATTGCGGTCCAACAAGGTGCTTCACGACGACCCAAAAATGTTTTAGTTTAACGAACCGTCTCTGCCAAATTTTCACCATTTTTATAGTGAATTTTAATAATTTCAGTGCATTATTGAAGCGTGTATCGTTCCATTTTTATAAATGGCGTAGTTTCTACTTGTTAAATGTCAAAAATTGACAGCTTCAAAAGTGACAACTACCGGAATAGCGGGCTATTCAAAATAACGCCTCTTATGTAACACCCTTTTTAAGCAGCAAGTTATTTCAAATTGAAGGAACAAATTAAGGCCACTTTTCCTCTCAAAAGTATTACCACGTTTCTCATTTTGTATTTCGAAATTGTTTAGGAGAAGTTTTAGGGCATACAAATTCGTATAAAAAATAAGAAAAATGCAAATACAAAGCAAATACAAAATTCATATATTAAAAAGGTTGAGTTCACTTAAAATGTTCACAAAAATAATAACGAAAAATGGCTTAAGGAGATGTGGTTGACAATTTTATGGCAAAACAAATCTTCTACTGTCCAGTTGAAAGACGCAATTAACAGCAAAAACAATGATATATACATATTGAAGTCGTCTTTCGAAATCGGATTTTTATTTTTGTCGAAAATATAATAATACCACTCAGTTCCAAATTTGAAGTCTATTGGACCGTTACTAAAGTATGTAGATGCAAAGCCAGACAGTCTTCTCTATCATTGTAATAGTATGGTTGATCGAAATTTGTCACTGAATGTGCCGCAAGTAAAATATAACAAGGCTCAAAATAGTACCAAATTTTTCTGGATCATACGAAAAATTCCTCCAATGCTACAAGCTGCTTTTCAATGAAGATCATTCCATACGCTCAAAATTTGTCTTTTAAGATCAGATTCGTTAAATTATTTTTATGTGACAACCTATTAGGAACGCTTATAAACAGCTGCCTGAGTGTGACCAAAAGTTATTGGTTAATTTTGCATTCCTCATTAAATTATTCAATCAGGTTAGTCATCTTCATCACTATGAGTAGGATCTTTGAAATACAGCCGGAGATCGCACTCTACATCACTCAAACTTTGTTAAGTGCTATTTTAGTTCCTCATTCCATTTATAATTAAATTAAACTTTATGTTTAAATCAGTTCCAGATAATTACCGTCGTAATTAGAAGACACCTTTTTCAAATTGATATTGTGTAACATTCATGTTAAACAATTATTATTTCTGTAGACCTCTAGGTACACTATTGAGTTGCATTCAGAATTATTGACAAATGATGATTAATAATAATTCTCTGTTTAACATTGTCTTATATCACGGTAAATACTCTGTTCACAAGAGTGTGAAGACAGAGAGTATAAATCTCTTCACGATTATGAGCTTATGACAAATGAATAAAGTTATAAATGAATTTCTAATTAAATTGTAATTTATTAAAAATAATTAAATACTATCGAAAAATCACGAACCAGCTTTTCTATAATAGCTTAATGAATTACTATTATTTTGGCATCTGAAATGGCTTAATGGAATGAGTGAGTGTAATTGATTCATAGCTGTCATTTGGATAGCTATTGTTTTGATTTTTTTTTAAACTATTAGATGAAGTTTGCGTGTCCAATTGAGAGAAAAAAAAGAAATATTAATTGAAGTTATTTTTACACTACATTTAAGAAGCTCAACACGCGACGTGTAATTTATTGTCAGTTGAACTTATTGCAAATTTAATTTATTGTAAAATTCAACGTTGCACCTTTGATATACAGAAAATTGAATTTATTGGAGTTTTTGTTGCATTCTTTTTTACTGACGTAGTTTTGAGAAATGCATTCGGTCGTCATTCACAAATTAATTCTCTATGACGAATAAAGGTACTGAACGCAATGCTTTGGCAAAATACTTGTTTAAGGTCATAGAACATCAAAATAACGCAAAATGCAAATAAAATTATAATTGTGAGTTTATATTTCGAAGCTTAAAATATTTTGAAAGGTGTTTCTTTATCAAAAGAAAACAATAAATATCAGCACCTGAACAAATTAGTTATTGCAATTTACGTTTTTGAATCAGCAAGAAGAAGAAAACAAACGAACAACGTATTTGCAAGTTCAATTGTACTTTCCTTTTTTATATTTCTGTATGCCCAACCTGTATTGGATTAGTAGTGTAGCTTACGTTAAACTAATTCAATTTGACTTTTTTTTTAATCAATTCATCCCAGCCATTGCCCATTAGCAATTTAGTATAAATCAGTAAGGACATATTCAAAGTAAAGTACGCCTTTTAACGCTTGTTAAAATGCATTTCCTTATGGGCTGATTCCAGCTGCATTTATGCTAATAATCTGTATAAGAACCTATTAACCTTGTTAACCGCCATGAAAGCACAACTCATCACTGCAATAAAACCCTAAATCAATATATCGATTACTTTTCTGTTGGTTATATGTTCTTCTGACATTATGTAATTACAACGACAATTTGTCGACACTAAGGCGTACAATTGATTTCATAATCATGCTGGCGTAGGTACAATGTTGTCAAAAAGAAAAATGTTGCGTTTTGAAGACTTTTTTATGTGGATGTGTCCAATCCTGCGTAAGATATATTTTGTTTTGTTTTTTTTTTTTTTTTGTTTTTACAAAGAAAAAACCGCACGTTTATGTAACTGCCACTCAAATACTCAATGAGGCATCATTTAATTTCGTTTTGTGAAAATAATCCCATGACTTGACAGAGATACATTCATATAATATGTAACCGAGTTATTTTGTATCTTGTTTCTTGTTCATCAAATAACATTCTTTTGATGATAAAGACAACATCCATACGACCTTAGACCTTCTCAAGCACCCCTCCCGGTTCAAATATCAAAGGACTTATGTTATTTTGAATTGAAGCTTTTGGTTTTGGTATTCGAAAATAATCCGAGAGGATATTTTTTCCTTTCACATGGTTTTTGTTTGTGTTCGTTTGAAATAAGAGAATGAATCCAAATTGAATTGGAATGTTTTAACTGATGGTAATAGAGTGGCCTGGGTTTGGATTGAGTTATGTTATTTTATTTGATAAACGTATTGTTGTGACGAAATCTTGGGATTAAGGGGAATTTTTCCAGCTGATTGATTGGGATATGAATTTGGGTTGATTTTAAGTAGACTGTAAGTCTTTCTAATAAAGCCGTTTGAAAATATATTCTACATTTTGTAAGAAGAAATGATTAAGAAAATAGGACCAATTTTAATATTTTTTCTGAAAATACAAGGTCATATTATATCAACAACATTTTGTATTAAACAAATGTATAAATCTTTAGCATCTTGAAAACCAAACTGCTAAATTCAAATTGAAAAAAAAACCTTATTCCAAAAAACCCCTCCAATTATTTCCGCAAAGGTAATCATTGGAGAGATTTCAATTTAAATTTGTAATTTTGAAAGCTCTTTCATTCAACCTTATGCCATCCAGTTGTATATAAATTTCTATACGATTTTCAAAATGTTTAGAATTTTTAAGTGTTTTTTCTTCTATTCGGAACAGAAGAACACAAAAATCTTGAGACTTTCTTTCATTCA
The DNA here is from genome assembly GCA_920937365.1 of Sphaerophoria rueppellii. Lineage (NCBI taxonomy): Eukaryota > Metazoa > Arthropoda > Insecta > Diptera > Syrphidae > Sphaerophoria > Sphaerophoria rueppellii. The sequence continues at coordinate 21,285,140 of CAKKXW010000002.1, read as the reverse complement.
AAAGCCATTGCCTTGTGTTCTTTTGTTTGAAGTCCTTCAAGAATTCAATTGAAATATTTTTCTTTGAGAAAAACAAGCAAGTTGTTTAGTCATCTAATTTATCATTGCATTGAAGCTTTTATTATCACCCACAGACCGTGTGCAAAAATTAGTTTGTCTCATTTTGATCAAAACTTAATCCTTAAACATAAAATTACTAAAAACAATCCCACTGAACATTCACTGTCACTCAATTTTTTCATTTGCTGTTTAAATTGAAGGCTTCATCATACACATTTCAAAAACAAACCAAATAAAACTGCCACAATCTGTCCAACAGAAAGTTACATGAAATAATTGTATTTCTTTTCACGAGACAAACAAATGAAGATTATCTTCATAATTTTCAGTAATCATTTTTTTTTTCGGCCAAGAACAGTCATAAAACTGATCGCACTACCTCATTCCATTCATGATACATAATTTAATTTTTTTTTTTGAAATTATGAAAATGTCTGCGTTTTATGGGTTTGAGAGATCACAAGTGATCCAAATTGAAATGTAGATCTGACCATATTTTGTGATAAATGAGTGACACACAAGATGACTGAGGTCAGTGGGCTATCTATTTATTCAGATTGAACAATAGAATGTGGAACTGTTTGTTCTCCCTGTTTCTCTTTCGGTCTTTGAAATGCATGTGAATCATTAGAGAAAACAAAAATCAGTATGAAGTTTGATTCTCCTTCATTCCAGTGTGTTTGAAAATGAATCTGAACTTCTGAACAATGTTTGAAAGATGATAAGGCTTTTGAAGAAACACAAAAAATGTTAGTAAACCTAATTATTCTTCAACTGTAACAAATTATTTAAAGAATAACAAAAGATGGAATTCGAAAGAACTAAACTCAAAACCATTGTTTTTGTAATTAATATTACAAGAATTTTCATTTCATTTGTACCATCAATCCCATAAAGAGTTCCTCAACGCTGCGAACAGAAATCATTGTTTGGGTTTTTGATCCAAACTTTTGCAGAAAGCGTTGAAAAATAGTTTCGATAAGTGTCAATCAATTTTATGAAACAGAACATGTTGAAGATAACTCGCTTTTCATACTAATCTTTCTTTGCTGAGATATTTAGATCGGAAGAAATATGTCAAGAAAGAAAAATACAAAACATTTTTTTTCAACTACTGCTTATTTTGTAAACGGTAACACTTAGCTCATATCTGACTTGACAGATAATTAGTTTTATTCTTTTGCTGAACGAATATGGTTGTGTATAGGCATGAACAACGCTGGGAAATATTGCGACATTGCTTTGAAAATCATGGTAATGTTGCAGAATGTGAGCGAACCGTTTGTTTGTTATCTTGTGAAAAAAGTGAAAGCAACTGGCATATTCTTCGATAAACCAAAGCGTGAAAAGCTAAAAACAGTGCGTACACCCGAGAATATTGCCATCAACATCAATTCGCCGTCGTTCTCAACAATTGAATATTTCGGAGACATCATTGAGACGAATTTTGCATAAAACCCTTGGTACGACGCCATAGAAAGTCCAATTGTTTTAGAAGCTGAAGCCAACTGACCATCCAATGCGTTTTCACTTCGATAAAGTGGTCCTGCGATCGACTTAGAGAAGATGCCGATTTTGCCAAAATAATCATCTTTTCAGATGAAGCTCATTTTGATCTTGGAGCACAGAAAATCCGCACACATACATTGAAAAACCGATACACCCAAAACGAGTAAGTGTTTGGTGCGGATTTACGTCCAGAGACATAATTGGGCCATTTTTCTTCGTAAATAAGCAAGGAGTGACCGTTACAGTCGATGGCTATGGTAATTGGGCCAATTTGAACGAATTTTTCTTCACAAGAATCGAAGAGGAGGATATTGGCAACATTTGGTTTCAACAGGACGGGGTATGTTCCATACAGCCGAAGCTACACTCGATGTTTTGCGCCCTGTTTTTGAAGACCGCATTATCAGCCGCAGAGCTGATATCGTTTGGCTACTTCGGAGCTGCGATTTGACACCGTTGGACTATTATTTGTGGGGTGCCGTAAAAGATAAGTGCTACGACGACAAGCCAAAGACAATTGACGTTATGAAGAACAATATTCGTGCAGCCATTGGTGAAATACAGCTGCTCAAAATCGATAATGTGCTTAAAAATTGGACAGATCATGTAGGCTATACTGCATAGCCAGCCGAGGCAGCTTTTTAATTAAAATAATTTCCATTTTTAACAGGAAGGATTGTACTTTCAAATAAAAAAAAGAAATTTGAGAAAATATTTAGTAGTTTTTTTTTATATCATTTAAAAAAAAAAGTTATTTGGCGGGCCGTTTATTAGGTACCCATATTGACTTTATTAGCTAATGCACTACTTGAGAAATTCGCTTGATACATGATTGGTGGCGCTCTTCATCCTCATCCTGTTTTCTGTATAGCATTGTTGCTCAGTTCTCTTACAGCGGTCATACTCGTACTGTCATATCTATTGGCATTGAATTTTGTATTGTTGATCAAAAGATATCAGCTAATACTACCCTATTGCGAGTATGTTTTCAATTTCGTCATATTCTGACAGCTGATTTCTCACATGTCGTGAGAAAAGTGGTCCCTTGAATATTGACGTTGAACTTGGGCACTCGATCAAAATCGAAACAAATAATAATAACATTAATCTCAAACCACTCCCACTCTGTACTTACAAGCTTTAACTTGCGATTTTTGTATGTAATTGATTTTTTTTTTTTCAAACAATACGCAAAATGATTAGACAACAAATGATACATCAACCGTAATTTCATTTCACCATCAATTGCAATCAGTAAGTACCCTACCTACCTATCAGACATAATTTTGGCAGCTATATAATTATAGTCAATCACGCAAGCTTTTTTCTATAAAATCCGAGAAAAAAACCCAAGCACTTTAGATAGTCGCACATTGAAACACTACAATAACAACAATTTGTTTTTGTTTTCGTTTTAAAACTTAGAAAAAAAAAATCAAATAAATAAAACTTTTGACCATACAACAGACTGGCAGCTTATTGTCTTCATAAACAGTACGGTCATGGGCATTGCGTTAAGGTCAATTTGACTTCGACTCCAGGGTCCGGGTCATGACTTGACCAAAAATAAAAACAACCATAATAATAGTTAGTGTGAAAATTGATGAACCATATCTACACCGTAAGACAGTAAGATCGTAATCAACTCCTTTTGGATTTGCTTTTGTGGAACAAGGTTGAACTCGACGAGGAATTTATGTTTTTTTTTTATTTTGTCGGTTCCTATAGAAAATTCCCTTTTGTCTTCTACTTCCGATTTCTATTGTCTGTTGGAATGTGTCCTCGGTAGAAAAAAAATCTGTTTTATTGATTCAATCACATTTATATAAATCAAACATACAATGTTGTTGGGTATTGCAAGGTCTGAAGAGCTCCACATCTTTGAAATCGATTCGATTTATCATAAATACTTGTTCTAGTCGCCATTTGAACCGAGGCAAATAAATTTCATTCTTTAATGCTATGTCATTGGGTTTTATATCTCTTCTTGGAGAAATATCTAAGCGTACTTCACGTGTCGTCAGCGTTTGTCTTAAAAAAAAAAATGGATATACATTTGATGAATCACATGAAGATGTTGCCATCAATTTGCTATCATTCGTTCCTTGGAAGAATGTGCATGATAACCTATGACATTTCCTTGCAATAGAAAATTTTAAGAAAGAAACATACTTAAACTTTTCTTCTTGCTTTAATCGATCTCTGTGACTTTGCCTGGCCTATGCACACGAATTTTTCATACAGCCCAATATCTTGATATGAATATTTTTTGAAATTAGGTACATGCGATAAATTCCTATCCATTTCAATTATGTAAATGCAGGTTTTTAATGGAAGCAAAAATGCATTAAACATTAATTCTTAGATTTCCAAATCCTAATCGTAAATTTTATATTTTCAAGCACATAAAAAAAAACTAAGTTGCAAGCACAAAAAAGCACCCATGCAACACTCCTAACACCATGGCACACTTTTATCGATCGCAAAAAATATGCCATAATTGCGTGTGCACTGCATAACATTTTCAAACAAAAACAAAACACTAAAATTAAAACAAAAAATAACTGAAATCGAGCAATCCTAATAAAATGTATAACAATTAAGCATTTATATATGTTTCTTTTTTGTTTTACTTTAAAAGTCATCAACCTTTTGTGTTGAGCCCGCTTAACCTACTTGAATAAAAATAACACAAAAGCAAAGAAACAACAAAATTGCAGAAATGATAAATATCTCGAAACATGATTTTATTTTCACCTGCGGGTACACTACTCTTGTGCTATACCTTACCTACCCTACATAAAAGTTGTATATACCATGAAACAATTTATTTGCTTACTTAGACTGTTTTTTCTTGGTTGCAAAGTTATTAACCTTTTGGAACTATTTTTTTTTTAAATATATTTTTCTTCGATATATTTTTTTGGTTATTATGTTGTTGAACACTAACAGTTTGATTTGATGTCTTTGTACATCATACTGCAGTTGCATCGACAAAGACGAAGCGACGGCACGGGAGCGTTCATCTACCTGTAGTTATGCATCGATTCGCGCTAAAACAGAGCACGAACAGCAAATTAACGATGAAATCTCGCCCCTTGCCATCAAATTATATGGGGCGGTGGTGTATGGTGCGGCCTGCACCACAATCATCATCGTTTGGTCGTTTGGTTTTTCTCTCCTCTACAAAACCGCAAAATCGCTTGCGGATGCACCGAACAACGATTTTTATTTTCTAGTAGTTTGAGTGTTAGCTCAGCATGGTATTGTCGTCGTCCCCCATCGTTCGATCGTCGTCTGTGAGATGGCAAAACAAAAATGTATTTTGAAATTTGATTTATACTGGCGTAATCTCTTTGGGTGGTAACAGACACCTTTGCCACAAAGAGTCGAATACAAAATTTACTTAATTGTACGTTTTCATAGAAAAATAAATAAATTGGTCTTCGATGAAATTCACACTCGGTTTTTCTTGCATTTGGATTTTATATATTTTTATCGAAAGGCAAAGCACCTGAGTCTGAGGTCGACCTAGTTAAAAACAAAATGTCGATCGCATTGATTAATCCTTATGACTGACTCGCCTCCGGTTTGTGATCTTTAATTGATGTTTGATTTGTCTTGCAATATGCCACATTCGATCAGATCATTATTGTTTGAATCAAAGATAAAACCGATGTATTGCATGTTTTGCAATGTCGAAATTTAATTTACATTTAATGATGTGTATTAATGGTTGTTGTTTTGTCTGATTGTTGTCTTTTGCAGTTAAATGTTTGGTTGTTTTGTTCAAGGCGCCTTTGGATGTTGCCTCAGGGATTTAAGAATAAAGAGGGGAAGTCAACAGAAAAGTGGGCTTATAGAATGGGTATTTAATAATTGTTAACATTGAATTGAGCTCTGGCCTTTCGCTAATATGTGAACAGACATTTCAACATTAAAGTTTAATTAATTTTTTTCTGATTACTTTTTAAAAAAGAAAACTCAGTCTAATGTCTAAAGCTTGCTCTTCGAAAAGTTTCAAAAGTAAATATTTAATTTGATAACATTCGAGTTTGTTGTTTAAGGAAAGTGTAAGCACACGAAGCATCCATGTTTTAGAATTTTTCCTACACGTGTACCTTGCTGATGTACGATTCCATAACATCCCCCTTGTTTTTTGTTGTTTTCTTCGTAATAAATTCAAAAATGGAAAAACACAATTTCTAGACGAAAACAAGGTACACACAATAGAATGTACCGAAAAACACTTACTCTACACCTCAACAGTTTATGCAAATTCAAAACACACCCTCTCAAACTCTATATGGCATGGCATGGCAATGGCATTTAAGAATGATTCAAAACTTATAAATTTAGAATTATTATAAAACTTTTGTACATCGCAGTCACAGTCACACAGCACACCCACTTTCTGCATACTTCTGATGAATATTTTCCTCTATTTTAATTTTTTGTTAAATTCAAAAAAAAGTATAAATAACATTTTTCACGTCAGCGAGGTACACAAAATTGCGAATGAGTTAAATCACTTTACTTATTTTTGATTATTTCTTTTTTGTTCCTGTGCGTTTCGTTATCATATAATTACCCTTAACCAGAATTGGAGCTATTTATGTACGTTCCCACAAAACAAAATTAAACTCTCACTCACCGATTTTTGCTCAGGGAATTCTTCTGTGGTTTACTTACATTCAAACCTACATATATTTTAATTAAGTCTCTCAAGTCTGGAGTCTGAGCTCCCAGAGAGAAACAAATATATTGTATGCTACATATAGGTAATTATTATTTACAACTTTTCCTCCTTACCAAAATGCGTTTCTCTCTTATTTTTCTTATTATTATTATTATTGCTTTTTTGTATTCTTCATTTTATTAAGAGAAGACAGAAGACCTTTAAGGAAGCATGGCGGGCGATACGATGTTCCCATTTTAATTCTTTAGAAACGAGTTCCTCAAGTTTTTTTTTCTGTTTGCTTTTTGTTGAATTGTTTCTATGAAGAAAGTCGTCTTCATCGTAGTCGTTGTTTTTGTTTTTTACAGTCGACGAAAGTTTTAAATAGAATCTCACAGCGAATATATTTTGCGGTACGAAAATTATAACAGCGTACAATCCCCACATGTTGTTGATTTGTTTGCCATTTTCATGTGCGAAAGTGTTTTTCTTTTTCTATTTCTTTTCTTTTTTAAACAATTAATTAATTTGAATTCTTATTTTTTAATTTCAGGTATGAACACAGAAATGAAAATCTATTTTGCGAAAATTCAGTGAGTAAGAAAATGTTTTTTTGAATGACGAGAATACTTAAGAAAATAGAATTAAGGCTTCAGTTAAGAATGCATACATATAGAAATAGTATACAAGTTTCTTAATTGGTTTTGTAATTGATTTTGGATTAAGAACTCTATACTGTCAAAAATAGGTAACTGAAACTGGTTTTCAGACACAAGTAGTTGAGCTTACGTCTTTAACATATTTCATATCTAGAAATTTGATTAGTTTAATTCCTATGTCGATAATGAAAAACGAGAATTCATTTGATTTCCAATTTTTTTGCCAGCCCTCAATTAGTCCATATCTAGTCTATTCAGAAAAAAAAATGAAAACAAAAATCAGGAGACTCGAAGCGATGAGAATCATGGAGAACGAAGCAAAATAAATGAGATGTTGAATTTCAATCTTGCTCTAAATGCATTTATTTTTTCAAAAAAAAGCTCTCCTTTTACATCACTCAAATTTGTAAGAATTAACAGGCCTATCGCCAATTTTATCCCATGAAAACAAAAATTACTCCGGAATAGAAGTTTCCCATCGGGATTCTCCCAAGAACTTTTATTTCTTAGGGAAAAAAGTATACCAACTTAAAAATATTTAATTGATTTTCGAAGTTATTTTGAAGGCTTCAAATTTTATTAAAATATTTTGTTTGTGCTTCCACCAATGGCATTTTCTGTCAATTCCTTCATTTGGCTGGAGTTATAGCTATTTCACGGGTGCCAAGCCGATCATCAGATTCTTTATTAGTGGTGCTGTTTAGTTTTTTTTTTTTCATTTTCATCGAAAAACTTTTTGAGTTCACATTTGGGATTTGAACCTAGGACCAGCTAGTTGGGAAGCCAATGCACTGATTTGTTGGTTTCCCATTGCAGACTTGTTATTGTTTATCAATTGCGATGAATAGACTTGCATCTTTACAAGCTCCTCAAAGTATGCTATCTTGTTCCGCTTTTATTTATTCTAATTTCCTATCTTTGTGTGATATCGGTTTTGTTGTTCACAAAGGGTTAGATTATTGAAAGTCTTCGACACTAGTCAGTTTATTTTGTTATAATTTGTTTTTGTGTTATATAACGCTGCAGTTAGGCTGCGTCCGTCAATTCAATTAATGTATTTGAACAACGATAACAACTTAGAGGTGCTTCCACCAATGGCTTTTTCCGTCAATTCCTTTATTTGGCTGGAGTTATAGCTATTTCACGGGTGCTAAGCCGATCATCAGACTCCTTTATTAGTGGTGCTGTCTAGTGTTACTGCAGTGTTAAATAACAGAAAAACAAATTACAAAAAATAAAAATAAATGAAATTGTGGATCTTCACGGCAAGAAAAAATCGATTTCTGAAAGACAAACTTGATTCCTGGCCTGGTTACCGAGGTATTTCCATCAAAGGGTATTTTATTTGGGATCGCAAGAAGCTAGAAGGACTTAAGGCAGGAAAGATGTTTTTGGGATCGAAACTCGGTTACCAGACCTATTAGATATGTACATACGTACATACGTACGTTTGAAGCTTTCTTGTGACAGTGTCTGTGACCATAAAGCACCACGGTTTCATTATTGAAGCGGAACAGTCTATGCTTGGTCTTGGAGCTAAAAGCGTTGTCCAGAAATATTTGCTTGGATTGATGATTAAGTTCCAAGCTTCCAAGTTTATCTTAAGCCCAACGACTTCTACCTCTTTCTCCATCAAACAAAAGAAAAAAACTATCTTCCATCGCACTTCATGGTAAGGCACAGTCAGTTTTTCCCTTACAACTTACTTCTGTTCCAAATAAGGAATAAGTTCCCCGGAAAAAATTATTGGCTAACGAATTTTTGAATAAAATAAACTTTTTTCCCATTCTCGAAAATTATTCATGATAGCAATGTTCCCAAACTGGGAAAAAACTCCAGGGAAAAATTATTCGTGATAAGGATTATAGAGAATGAAAATTTCATTTTGTCACCACTGCTGAACTTGTCATTTATTTACAAAATAAAACATATTTATGATACTCGAAGACATGAGAATCATGGAGAACGAAGCATTATAATTTTTCGTTCAACTCTAATTTTCTTTCTTCTTTTTTTGATTTGAACTTTACTTTATTATATGATCGTTTGCGTTTCTTAAAATTGAAATCGGAATGGACAAGAAATGAAATAATAAAATAAAATATGCACAACTACCTGTATATGCCACGAAACGGTGTTTTTTAATTGTCTGGCAAAGGAAAAAAAAACAAAAATTTGGTTGTGATATAATTCAAGGAAAGAAAACGGTACCAGCAAATAGAAACACATATTTGCTGTTTTATTTTAAATTTTAAAGACTGAAACCTTTATTCATTTAATTTGGAAGCATATTGGGTATGTGCTTGAAACATTGAAGAAAACCTGAGAAATATATATTCCTGTGCATGGAGTTTGTTATTTTATTAAAGAAACCTATATTCTTCATTTCAACCTGCAGTAAATACAAAAAAAAGCTACAGACAAAAACAAATAAAGTGTAATACCGACCCAATGACCTTATAGTAAAAAAAAAATGAACGTGTTCAATTCAGTTTTGAATCGTCAAGATTTCCATATCTGGCTTTTTGCAGTCAAACGAAGAACTACATAAAAAAAAAAAAAAACGAAAAATCGAATTACAACTGCAAACAAGCAAAACTTCAACTGCAGTCAATTGAAATAGAAATTAATGAGAAAACCATAACCTATTAGATACATAAATGCACAGTGGGTGCAATAGGCAAGAAGAGAGCAGGTTGATAGGAGCACCAGAGGAGACGAGACGGGTTGGTAGCAATGAATTAAGTGCTGGATACATTCACAAATACCTGCCCACATTTTGAAAATGTTAGATAACTATATTTTTCCTCGAAATGTGTAAAATAATGGATTACTATTAGTTGAAAAAAAATGTATGCAGGTTATTCTGTGTGTGTAAGCTTAGTTATAATTCTGTTGGTTTAGTGTTAGGGTAGGAAAAAAAAGTAAAAGTCGTTCAAGTTTGATTGAGCTTACGGTCTATTTGTGCATTTTGGTTCAAACTTACCTCTGGATTTACTGAGCTTTGTTTAATTTTGTTTCTTTCGTAAATATGAAGCGTGACTTTGACTTCATACTTCATACATAAAAAGACAGTGGTTGAGGGAGGGTGTCCTTGCGAATTTGTTTCAGTAATCTTGAAACGAAAACTCAAATTATGTCCATTTATTTTGCAGTTGTTGATATGAGTTCGTTTATAGTCGGTATTTTTGAAAATATTTTTTTTTAATGAAATTCTAAAGCAAACCTTTTGAAAATGTTCCACAAAGGTATAAACTCAACGCCACCAGAACTAAAAAAAAAAAAAAAAACTAAAACCGCTTCCAAGTACACCTATCTCTCCCTGTTGTTGATTTTTTGTTTAGTTCAAAGTCCTTTTTTTTGTTATTTTTTTTTTGTCTAATGGCCTTTATATGACCTACATAACAGCTGGCTAGACTCCAAGGCAATATTATTATATTTTTGAAAATCAATAATTTATGTAGGTAGGTACAATGTAGTGAAAGTTTTGTGTCCGGCCGGCGTGCACAAATTCTCATACAGAAAAATATTTCCATCACAAAATAGTTGGAGAACTTTTTCGAAAAGGTTAACATTCCAATTCGGTTTCTTGGTTAAAGATAATTTGCTTTGATTTTAATTTTGTATTCCTTTGAAATATGAAAACTTGAACCCTTCTTTTGTGAAAATTTGAAAAATGTTGAAGGTTTTTTGTTTGCCTTTTGGAGCGGGTGCTTCATAAATTCATAAAATTCACAATATTAAAAGTTTAGAGAAAGTATAGAAATTTTTTGTTTTCATTTTTTATTATGAAATTGTTTGATTGGATCATTGGATGTCAGTGCAATAAATATATTATCGAATTTAACTTATAACCCAAATGAGCATCACTCAACTGTTAATCGACAAAATAAGTATTTGACATGAGCAAAGTTCAAAGTTCCTTCGAATTTTGACAAACCGTTTTGCAATACTTATTGTGTAGTTAGCTTCATATTTCATTTCAAGTCTCGTATTTCGAGTTTTGAGTTACTTTTTTATGTTCATCTAATAATTGAGATATTCACATTTAAACATGCTGGTTTGAAGTTGGTGTGTCTTCAAATTTCTTTGCGAAATAACTGTGCGAAAAAAGTTGGATTTCATTTTCACACAAATGTGTGCAGGTACACGTTTTTTTCATATTACTTCATTGTGGTTAAGAAAAATATAGAAACAACTACAACAACCTGCGGATAAAATTCATCTTTCACTTTTTCTTTTAGTTTCACAAGACTTTACAATTGTTAAATCACTGTACCGTCCTCGGGATCGGTCGTGTCGTACTTGCGGTTCTCTATGAATGGTAGTCGCTATACATTGGCTTACACTGTGATCCCAAAAAGGGGTTAGCGCAGAGATGAAATACGAGAAAACCAACAGAGTTTACTAGTTTGCTTAAAGTGCAAGAAATTTTCGTTACACCTTTGTAAAAATTGCACTTGAGGTTTTTAATGGTGTATAACAGAGACCAGTGCACGTTTTTTAATGCTGCTTTAATTTTTGTGTGTATATTGAACTATCTGTATGAAGTATGATTGATGCCATATCGAACACATTAAAGCAAATACTCACAGAACTAACAGAAATTCATTGATTTTTAATTGTTACTGGATAAGGTTTCAGTATAAAGTTTTGATTGCAAGAATAACCATCAAATAAAATTGTTTTTCCCCCGGTTTCGAATACATGATTCCTTGCTTAATGCCAAGTGCCTAACTCTTTATCGGGATAAGTTTGTTCTTTAACAAATTGAGCGCTAAGCAAAATCTTGTGAATAATGTAACTGCTGTTGAAACGACGAAGTTCAAAATCAATAAAAGAAAAGCAAATCGTATTGATATTTAAGAATTTTTGAGTTTATTTTAATCAAAAGATTTTGCACTTAGCTTTTTTTTTTGAATAAAAGAGTTTCATTATATCCCTTATAAGCTGCCTACATCAATTGGGTAGTAGGAAAAAGGGGTGTTAAAATTCCTGACTTTTGTTGGCTCAATAGAATTTCGTTCATTTTCTATAACGAGTTCAGGGTCTTTCGGGAGTTATGATGCATTCGCTATCGAAGGAAAATACAGGCAAAACTTTGAGTGAGAACTTTTAAACACTTACTTTCGTTCATGTGATTCTCGGATTAGTTCATGGAATATTTCAATATTTTGAGTACAGCTCATAAAGCAAATTTTTCATGGCAAATCGATACTCGTGCCAGTTGGAACTATTTTTCAGAATATTAAAAAAAATTCCTATATTTGACTTGAAAAATTTACAAGCGCTCTCATTCTTTATTTTCAAACTTTATATTCATCCTACAGAGAAGACACTAAATATTTTATATTCATATAAAAATTTTATGGAATTCCCAGGCCAATACAAAAGAGATAAAAATAATTGGAAACCTTTCCTCCCTTGGCATTCATCTTGCATCTCTCCAAGACTGTCTGCCTAACAATGTACCGCAAACATCACTCAAACCAAACCATTGAGGCGTCTATATAATGTCGATAATACCATAGTTAAATTACAACACCAATTATGCACTTCTGCATTCATAGCCTGTACTTAATACTCCTGTTTTATCTTTCTTCACTTCCCTGCATTCCAACAACAACATGAGATATCTTCAATTTTTTTTTTTCAAACACTTCTGTAACTTATGCATAACCAATCCTCCTAATCACGATAGCAATCAAATTGCTTCACTGACTGATAAAAAAAAAAAAAACACAACACACCACAGACTGCCCACAGACATTTGCATTAAAACCAAAATGTATACAAAAAAAAGCTCCATACAAAAAATTTAAACCAGCAACAGCAACAACAACGTCAACAAATAAGTAAAAAAAAACCTTAATTTATTCTTTCTTGCTGGTCGTTGATATGTGGTGAGAAACACCACCAGACTTAACGGCCGCATATAAACGTGATGAACATTCAAGTCGTTAGCGAGATCTCTGCCCCAACAAAAGTGAAAGTTGAAAATAAATAAAAACTACATAAACCAACAACAACATCACCTCGCAACTTTTGCTGCATAGCATTTGACTACATCCAATTGTTGCTTGCAATGTGACAAGTACAACAGTTACATCCAACATTTTTGTTCACACAAATTTAACGGTACATTTCCAAAAAAAAAAATATGTATAGATATATGTACCCCCTTAGCAACACGACAATCAATGTTGATAATTTAGATGCGACCCGGGCCGTCATTCAATTATTTCCGATTTCCCTCTTGAAATGCAAGTAATCGTTAGTAAACGGCCTTATATACCCCCCCTCCACCCTCCCTTCTAACATTTGAAGCTATTATTAACACTTTCGGTTAAAGTACCGAAGACGGTTGCTTGACCTGCAAAAATTATGCCAGACACTGTCTGTTCTCTAAAACATTTATTCATGAAAAAAAAAAAATTAAAAATGCAAATCAAAAGTGTCTCGATTACATCGTTGTATTTTCTCGACAGAAGCGGCAGCGGTGTATATCTGAAGAAACGCCATCAGGTGCTGTCAAACATGGCAGCATTAGTTTTTTTGGCAATTTCCCTTTCGACGACGACGACGACGTACTTGTAAGTCGTTGTTCGTAAGTCGGGGTTAACAATTTTACACGTGGGCCAACAGGCTACTTTACACTACCGACACGAAGAGCCCCAATCAGCATAACATTGAATATGGATGGCATGCTGTTCAATTGAGAGTTTTGTCAAATTCAACTAAAAGTACACGAATGCGGACACAAAAAGCAAACCTCCTCCACATGGCGCTGCAGCGCTGTCGGTCGTGGCAGTGGCCAGTCGTGTTAATTATGGCGGAATGCTATTTCTGGCGATTGGCGGGTGACATCCGGCTTGAAATAAAATAGTTTTATATCCGCCACGCGTATTATTTGCTTTAAACAAATTTCTCTTTTATTTTTTTTTTTTGTATTTGTGCTCAAACCGAAATTGGTTACAGTTCAGTTTTTGCTTTAAAATTCAATGAATGGCTATTTCTTATTTTTTTTTCTCTGTAAGACTTTTTTTTGTAATCAAACAGGATCTGTCTAAAATTTATTTCTCTGTGCAGCAAATGAAAAATATTGTAGTCTCATTATTTTTTCTAGAACCTGTTTGTTGATCGCAGGAGGATACTGAGAATATGGTTTATAAATCTTAACAGAGACTTCAACCGTCGGTTTTTTTTTTCTTGAGAAGGCGAATGAAAAAATAACTTGTTCTTGCATCCGGTAGTCTACAGGGTGGAACTTAAAATGTATTGTTCCTTTTTTATTTACATAGCACAGCTAAGATGTAAGACAATTAATTATACATATAAGTCGAAGTTAACGTATGGGAGGGGATTCAACAAGAAAGTCACTCCGCTCAATGGAGGATACAAGATCTATAAATGCTTCATTATTTAGTGTTTCATATTTAAATAAATTTTAATCGTATGTTGATGCAATGAAAAACAATTGAAATTGATGAGAATTGAGTGTTAGATGGCTTAGAATGGAAGCAATTAAAGTGCATAGATTTTCTTTAGATTCCTTTGCACACCTACTTTTAAGACAAGACGATTTATTATGATTGCGGATATTTGAAAATCATTTAAGCAATAAGTTTAAATGGTCATGTTTCATTTTGGGACAGCTTAATTGTAGGATTACTTTCGAAATAAAATTTGAAATAAACTCATGCAGTTATTTATTGCTAACATTGAAAGACCTACTGTCTACTGGCTCTTTCGCCGTGAGTGTCCGTGTTTAATAAAGCAGACAGATGGATGGACCAAGAGTGTTGTCCACTGGCAGAACACATTGGCGTGCAGTAGGCCCTGGATGCTTCACTTAAGCCAAATTTGTCATAACAATTTGATTTGGAGTCGAACGGACTTTTGATACTGATTTTATGTTATCAAAACGGAAATGATGCTCAATCATGCCTCTTTCTACACTTCAAAAACTGATATCGTCAATTTCACAAAAAAGTTAACCAACAATCAAAAAAGGTGTTTGTGTGCATAAGAATTAAAAAAGCTATCTCTTTCAATTGGTTCTGTTGAGTAAAACTTTCAGTCACTCGGGCGTATACGTGTTATTTTTGTCATTATTGTCGCTTTAATGATCAAACAAAATTTTAAAGAAAAGCCCCAGCTTCGATATCATTGCCGCTATCAAATTCGTCTCTAAATTTATGTTTACAGGTAAATACAATGTTTCCTGATTACTGAATTTAGTTAGCCTTTAAAATCTTGAGTATGAATATAAGACTGTAGGGTAAAATAATTTTAATGTTAGTTATAAAGAAATAAAGTCAAAATATTGCTGGATCCCCCCAAAAAAAGGAAAATAATGTTTGGTTCAAAATGAATCAAAACAAACTTCTCATCGCGCATGGTTAGATTTAAAAATACCAACGTTTGGTGTCGAAAAATTGTCAATTCACAAATTGACCATCATCTTGTAAATAATTCAAATAAAATATCTCATTTAAACCTTAAGAGAATGTCTATGTTCTCATGATACATGAAACACCTATTTTTACAACACTGATCGTCATCGTATTAATATCGAACCCAATTTAACATTCACAGACGAATGCTACGCCACAAAACAGCTGACGTGACATCAGTCAAAGCTCACCGAGAAATTTTTCACCTAAAGCCAGAACTTTTATTCTAAAAATATAATTCCTCAATACTTGTCTCATTTCGATACACTGAATCAACAATTAGATCAATTTACATCCCTTAAATAATATCAGCTAAGAAATAAATCCGATGACCTCAAAACGCGACAAAACCCTCTTCAATATCAACATTTCGAAATATTATTTTCAATGCAATGGTCATAACACAAAATTTATGCAAAAATTCAAAGCAAAAAAAAAGCTATTTCGATCACAAACAATTTTATTAAGCCAAGATATTTTGAGTTGTTGTTGCTGCTGACGTTGTTGATTGTCATCATCAAGGCATGCGCATTAGGTTGATGTCTTGGCTATATGGTACAGTAAAAATCGCAAGCAATACTATCAATATCTCTCGTGTTACTATGTGCATAAATAAAATTGCAAAAAATATAAATTGTTCAATTTTATACACAAAACCAACGAATGGTGTGCGCATTGCGCATGAATATACAAGAACAACGCGCCGCACCGCCAAAAGTAGAACGTAACCTCAAATCGATTTATTTTTTTTTTCGAAAAAAGACAACAAATATACAAAAAAAAATATATTGAAATTTCAGTTTGCTCGTATTAAATGCGACCAGCAGCGGAGCAGCAAAGCAACAAGACATCGGTGATAGCGATAAATTAACTTTTAAACAAGTTGCAATGAATGGCGAATAAATAAATAATCAACACATGCGATACATTTTTAATTAAAATTAAATTTTACACAATTCACACCTGCTGTTAAATGTGCCTACTTATTTCTCTATTTTATTTAGTTTTTTTGTGATCGTTTGACACACATCGTCGGCGGTTGTGTGTGTGTCTTTTTAAGTGCTGACAAATTTCATAAATTAAAACTAAAAATGTTTTTAAAAGCATTGTGATAAGAAAAAAATTAGAATTTCTTACGTGTGTGAATGTTAAACTTGTGACTTATTGTGGTTTGGGTAGATAAATAGAATTATACACATTTCTAATTACTGGCGTTATCGCCAAATTCACAACAAAAGGTTTTCGATTCTTGAGTTAAATTTGAATTTGAAATAATCTTAAGCTGCTTGCAAATAAATTAAATGAGGTAACTACACTTGGATGAACATTTTTTCTTAAAATAGGAGAAAGTTTCAATTTCAACAGAATCGAAGCAACTTTAATGCATACGTTTTTGTGTGATTTCAAAACTGGAATGTATTTTTGAGAGGACTTGTTAATCTCCTTAACAGTGGAGGTGTGGCTTTGTAAATGGTTACTTGTTGAACGATCAAATTTTCTTCTTTTGAACTTTGGTAAATTACACCAATCGATCTGGCAAACAAAGTCGTTGAAAAACACTCAAAGAGCCCTTTTTTAATAAAATAAAATACATAGTTGGTTACAAGTTGCTAGGAATTATTTTCAAACATTATCATTCATAATGCCAAGGTGGCTACATAAATGGAGTGCACATAAATCAAACAATTAAATCACCACATTTCAAAAAATTATTTGAAGATTCTAAGGTTGACGCGGTTTGAGTATCTGATGTTTTTCAAAAAACTACCTCATTTTGATAGTATATGATTTCCACGTTAAAAAGATTTCAGTAATTTGAACTTTGAACCAAATCTAAATACTTTTAGTTGGAACTCGTTGTTAAATATCTCTTCGCCCTCCAGGCAAGTAGAATATTTTACTGACCAAATTAATGAACTTTATTATTGTCATGTGCCCCTAAGAATTAAAGTATTCTCTCTTTTATTAAAAACGAGATTCATTCTTCAAACGAAGGAAAATATTTCGCATAGACAAAATTGTTCGGAAGATACGCAAGGCCAAAGCTCAAACATATTCAACACGTTTCAATGCCGCATTGGGAAGCAAAGAGATTTGGAAGAATCTTAAAAACATAGGTGTTGGTAGCAAATCTACAGATTTGAACATAAATGCCCTAAATAAAGCTTTTGTCTTAAGCCCGACAGGCACATCACATTATTCGGGCCAGGTAAGTTCATCGAAGAATAATTTATCACTCCTTTTCGACTTCTCACGCATTATACCGAAGGATGTACTTGACGCCCTCCTTTCGGTAAAATCTAACGCTGTAGGACTCGATATAATGCACCCTAAGTTCTTAAACATTGTTCTTCCAACTTTGCTACCATTCATCGCACACATTTTTAACTGCATTTAGAGAACATGTGAATTTTCTTCTCTATGGAAGAAACCAAAATTATTCCTATACCAAAAACTTCGAAGGAGATGTATTTAGACCAATATTACCTTTCTTATGTCGAAAGTTTTTGGAAAAAGCAAATAAACGAATTTCTAAGACGGTTTGACTTAGTAACCTCAAGATAATCCGGAATTCTTAAGAAAAATAGCTGCTTGACTGCCTTGTTAAGTATTTCTCAGGATATCAGAAAAGCAGTTGATATGGACAACTTTACTTTTCTAATTATTCTTCTCGATTTCTCTAAGGCCATCGGTATGGTAAATCACAGTATTCTTTGCCATAAACTCGCAATCAATTTATTGTTTTTTTTACTTAACAGAACGTGAACAGGCATGTTAAACATAATCACACCAAAAACATAAATTTAAAAAAAAGAGATAAGTTCTCCCGCACAAAAATTCTGCCTAACAAATCAGCCACGAATGAGATCTAAGAGAATACAAAGTTCTAAGATTCAGCAAGTACTCGTAGGTGCAATGCAAATGTTTTAAGCGGACTTGCATCGAATCAACTATTTGTCTTCAAAGAAACTTGTAAATTAATGTAAATTAGTTAATTTTTTTTTTACTTAGCAAGTTTTCCAAATTTTTTTGATAGTAGTTTGCTAAGAGAAACCTGTCAATTAAAAAAATTAACTAATTTTTGGAAAGGATAAAAATTGGAAAAGAGTTGCCGTTGTACATTGGTCTTAAATTCTTGAACATTGTAATGACTGGGAAAGACAGAGTGTGCAAGAGAGTTCCACATACACGTAGTACGGCTAAGAAAGTTGGGCTCGAGGGTAAACTGATGGGCATTACTGACTGAAAAATTTCAAATTTTCGATTTTTTCCTTTGTATGTACCACATGACTGTCACTGTGCCAAATTTCTTGATTCTATTGCACTCCAAAGTGCTCCATATAATTTAAACTAAAAATATAAAAATAGGCGGCTACCACGCCCCCTGATCAAAACATTTCAAATTTTCAACTTTTTTCTTTGTATGTACAACATGAACTATCACTGCGACAAATTTCAAGTTTTTAGAGCAACGGGAATTGCTTCATAATTTTGATGATCTATCAGTGAGTTGTTTCCTGTAAATAAGGGTGTAGTGCCAAAGTTGCTAGAGACTTGGCTGGGTACTACCATGCCCCTTGATTAGCAAAAAACGATCCTTTTACCTGTAAAGAATGGTGTTCCAAAAGGGTCGATACTAGGTCCCTTGTATTTTCAAGGTATGTGAACGAGTTGCCTAATATTGTAAAAAACTGTTCCATCCGCATGTATGCCGAGGAACTCAGCTGTTCTTAAGTTGTCCTTTAGGGATGATTGAACACTACGTTGCATGTATAAATGAAGATTTAAGAATTAAGAAGACTAGGTCAATGGTCAACAGAAAATTGCTTGCTGCTCAATCCGAAAAAAATCTAAATGCATCGTTATTGCTAGGAATAAGATTGATATGTCATATTTTTCTCAAGTTTTTTTTTTCAAGAAAGCGCTATCATTTCGAAAAAGCTATAAACATCGGTGTTTTGTTCAATAAGACCCTTTGGGAGGACCATTTCAATAATGCCGTGGGTAAGTGTGACGGAGTCCTTCGTATGCTTTGGCCATCTCAGTATTTAATTGCAATAAAAATCAGAGACGGTTTAATAAAAACACTGAAAACACTGTGTCTGCCTTTATTAACTTGCGGTTGCGAAATATTCTACAAACTTGACTTCGAAAGCTAAAGAAAACTATCAGTCATCTTTAACTGTCCTATTCGTTATGTTTATGGACTAAGACGTTTTGATCGAATATCTTAACACGTTATACAAGTTTTCGAAATGACATTTGAAAATTTTCTCAAATATTGAACTATTACTTTTTTACTTGCGACATATAGAATATATGGCAAGTATTGAATTCGTAAAAAAAAAAAAATTTGAGATGAGGATGAGATATGACATTACGATGATAGAGGAGTCGAAAAAAGTGGGTCCGGCGATTCCGTCTGTCTGTCTGTCGGAAAGTTTACAGGCATCTACAGGCTTAACTACTGGTCCGATTGACTTCAAATTTGAAAATTAGAGGTTTGAGCAAAAAGTCATATCCCAATTTTTTTAATTTTGTTTTAAGATCAAAATTTAGGGTAGCCACCATACGATTTTTTTGGCCAAAAACCAAAACATTTTTTTTTCTCCAAAACGGCCCGATAGATTTTTTTTAAACTTTCTCGAGTTTAATTTTTTTAAACATTTATGTATTTTATGTAAAAAAAAAAATTTTGTATTGCTCCGAAACGGTACCTCCCATAGAACCTTTTTTTTGTTATTAGATTTTCTCGAAAACTGAAAGTCCGATCAGCGTAAGTTTTTTTTTGAAAGTACGTATATATTGTTCAAATAATATTTTGTTTTCAAAAGAATTTAAAAATTTTTTTTTGGATTTTTAAAAAATATTTTTAACTTTTTTTTTCAAAATTCTGTATCTCAAAAACGGATCAATTTTAAAAATCCGAATTGGAGTATAATATGTATATTTACATGGTCTTAAGAACTGCATACCCAAATTAATTTTAAAACATTTTTGAAAAATTTTATATATAAAAAATTCAATAAATCAAAAATAAGGTTTGAATTTGTTTGGAATTTAAATTTTTGGAATGAAATGTTTTTACGAGGTTCATTTTCAAATTTTAATTTTCTTAATGAATTCTAATTATTTTTATATATTGAGTTTTTTTTTTTTTTGAGTTAAGTGTAAGCTGTAAGTAAGAGTGTAATCAGAATTGCTTAAAGTATATCTCTTATTTTAACACTACTTTTTGCAATTTAAGTAATCATAAATATTTAGTTTTAGCATGCAGGAGCAAGTTCGTACGACCCAGTCGTGCACATTTTTCTCTGATATTTTTCAAACCCGACAACCTGAATACCTTTATAATGAAATAAGATTCCTAAACTGAAATCGTTCCGCTTAATTTTTGATCCCGCGTTTTTGTTGTGCGACATCTGAACGCCAGTATTTTGTAAACTCGTCACGAATTTGGAATTCGTTGCCTCATGAAATAAGAGGTTTAAATTGCTCAAAGAAATTAAAGTAGCAGTACTTAGAACTTCATTACATAATTTATAAAATTCATCTTTTTATAAAATTGTATATGTACCTATTCTTATTAATATTTTTGTTATTACTATTGTTTTTCTTTCTTTTTTTTGTGATAGCACATTTTTTCTTTTTTTTTTTTTAATTTAAACACAATGAAAACTAACAACATAATAAATTAATTAACAACTCTAAATCCACTATTCTAATTACTTTCAATCCTCAATCAAGTGTGAAACTTACGATAACAATTAATCTAGACAAAAAAAAAACATAACAGTTAAACAACTTTCCATTTTGTTCCGCCTAGAATGATGATTTTATCCTCTTAAAAAAAAAGAAAAAAAAAAAAAACACAAAAACGTGTGAAATACTTTTCAACATGAACTTCGCCACTAAGTACGATTTACGATGCTTAGAAAGAAAAAAAAACTGAAACTGAACATAAAAAAATTCACAAATATTCACGAGCATTTCTTGTCTCGTTCATGGCGTTTTTATAACTTTTTTGTTCATTCAAATGAAATGGAAGATGAAATTTGACTGGAGTGTTTTTGCATCACAAACATATGTACGTACATGTGTGAAACAAAAAAAAATGAATATAAATTATTTTGAATTGTGGCAAAAGGGGTTTTCTTCTTTTTCTGTGTGGAAAAAAACGACGATAGCGGTCTATTAAGGCGATTGATTTATTCACTGCATTTTGGAACTGGGTGAATAACAAATAAGGCCTAGGGATTATTAGTGGTGGTTCAGTTACAATAAATTATTTTCAATTCAATGCAAAATTTGTAAGTTTCCCAGAAAATAAATAAGGTTCTTGTTTTCGAAACGCATAACTTTAAAAGTGTTTGATGTTGTTATAGTTGATAGACGCGACGACGACGATGCGACGCCTCACCGCTCCCCTGTAGCTTTTGCTCGATAGACCATATTCTATAAGATAAATATGACTCATCTTAATGATAGACTTTCATAAACTTGTTGATCCAGCAAAGCAGACAGAGAGTTTAAGTTTGATTGAGAGATTGAGACTGATGAATCACTATCACAAGTTCATCTCTAGAAATTACTTTATTTTCCCCGTCATGACTCTTATCTTGTTTTGCGATATTCATTTTGTGTGTGTTTCTTCCTTTTTTTTGTTTGAACCACAAAAGCTCGTGGCATCCAACAAATTGATTTTAATTTAATTTATGTCGCGAATTGTTATCTCAGTTTGAAAATGGCCGAGCCACTTTTGTTGCAGCTTTGATGATCTTATTTTGTTTCTATTTATTTTTCTTTAAATATTCAATGTTTAATTTATGTATAAATATTTTTATTTTGTTTGTTTTGTTTTACTTGTCGGAGCGATCTAGGAATGTGACGTTTATATTTTTTTTTTACAAATTATGCAGAATTATTTAAAAATAAATTTTTCAAAACGTGTTCTTTGAATTTTGAACTTGATTTTTAAGTGCTTTTGCTATTTTTGTTTTTATTTATTTTATTTTGAAATTTGTTTGCCTTTATCTTGCAAATATTAATTATTAAAACACGAGCCTCAAAAAAAACTGACGAAGGCAATTGTATCGGACTAATTTTGGTTGAATTTCATTAAACCTTTCTCAACTATCCCCGGATAGACAAGCCTATGAGCAAACAAGGAACCTCAGACAAATGAGTTGCAATTTGTCAAACAAAGTTTCATCGTTTCTGTATTGAATCGGACTTTAATTTAATTTTCAATTATTAAACTTGTTGTTTTTTTTTTTAATACAATTCGAATAAAAATTCACGTTTCCTAAGAAAATACTAGCGTAAAGTGTAATAATTAGCAAACACGTGCCCTACAATTGTAACAAAAATTTAATTACAAATTAAAGGAACAAATACCTTATCTGGAAATAGTGGTCAACAAACTTAAAACAACATTTCATTTTTATGGTTTCTTCTGTTTTCTTTTCATTACAAAAAAAAAGGAAACATTCACTCCCCAAATGTCTACAAATTAAATTATATCGTTAAAGAAATTCAACTTATTATGATTGTCAGTGCCAGTGTCAGTGTCACATTGATTGAACAGAATACTACCCTGCCATTTGAACAAAAGACGCATCAGTCACATGTCTGACATCAATATTCCATGACCTACGTCAGATTCATCAGTTGCATCATACCATGATACTTTTCAAATACGGACGAAACAACTTACAGCATAATAAAACTTCACCAAATAAAATTTCTTATCGGCTGCTGAATTTCGTAATTAGATGAAATTTTCCGTTAGCAACGGAAGTAGCTACAAGAGAGTCAGTCATTTTGTGCAAACCATTTCACTCTGGTGTCGTTGATATCTGCAATTTGTATATACGTATGTCAACGTGTTGGCGGTTTATTTATTAAATTTTGTTTTTGTTTTTTTTTTCTATTTTTTACCGCTCACTTTATTTGTTTGTTTGTTCCTTTTTGTTGTCAGTTTTTTTCTGCTTTTGTGTTTGTAGATTTTATTTAGTGTTCAATTATTTAAGAATTTGAATTACTGCAAGAAGACACAGGAAGTACTTGACACCTTATCTTTGTTTCTATGATAACATTTTTGTCACATACTTAGAAAGCTAATGTTTATATGAGTCATTGGCAAATTGCAATTAAGCATTTTTCACTGATCAAAGAAGTTTTCAAACGGCATAATTGCCTTTTACTTAAAAGAAGTACACCTTTCTAGGACAACATTCATATGGGAAATCAGTTCCTAGTTTTAATATTGTTCTTTTTGTGACTCTGGAGTTTCGAAAAAAGTTGATTTTGGAAACCTTTACACTTTAATGATTACAAGAAAAAAACCAAGAACATAAGTATTTGTTTTTAATATTCAATGAAAGTAAAACCACTTTTCGTTGATATAAATTATATCGCTCACCTTAGCCATGAACTTGAATTGTTTATCAAATTTATTATAAAATAAGCCTTATAAATATTTATTTTGTTCTTCTTTTTGGTTTCAGGTATGTTTCGAGTATCAATTGAGATTTTATTGTAAGTCATTATCATACAAATCGTCTTGAACAAAGAAAATTATAAAATAAAATAAAGCAAACATTTTGTGGAATAATATTTGCATAAAGCGTCCAATATAACTTGTTATAAAATTTAATTTGAATAAGATGACTCAATTGCTTGATTTTTTTTTTATTTTTTTTTTTTGCTTTATATATGTAGCTTTCAGTAAGCCCCTTTTGTTTCGGAAGTAAAAGATCGATCTCAATGAAGGTTACATTTTGATTTTTATATAGACTTTTAAGAAGACCTTCATAGAACTTATCTGGATTAACAAATACTTATTTGTACAAGAAGTGTTTCTTTGATGATCAGTCAAGTGGATTTGGAAAATTATTCTGGTAAAGGCGTTGTTGAGAGTATGAGGACTTCACAATGTCCATCTCAGAAACAAAACAACGTTTAGCATTACCTACTCACGGATTTACAACATCAAATAGAATGATATTGAAGTTTGATGATTCTTGCAAAAAAGCGAAGTTGAACAATTTTCATTTTAAAAATTCTTAGGAATTTTAAATACGATCGTGCCGTTGAAGCATAAGGCTTTTTAATAATTGTTTTTATAGAAATTATTGATCTGAACCTTTTTTATGCTTACTGCCTAATTTAGTCCTTTGAAAGATCGTTGCTTATTGATAATGAATTTAAAACTGATCATAACTTAGAATTTTAGTTATAATTATCTCACAGTTTTTGATAAATTATCAGTTAAAAACCTCCAAATTGAATAACAATAGGTACAACATGAATGTTTTTTAAACTTATAAATTGTAAAATATGGTGTGCCGCAAGAGTCGATACTAGACCTGCATCCGTTTCTCTTTTTATTAAAAAAATGTCCAATGAAGTTTGAAATTCGAATGTGAAGTCAAAAATTATTAATATTAATGTTGCCAAACATTTCATGCTAAATACGGTGTTATATCGTTTGTTGATTGGTTTTTATCAACACACACAACACAAGTTGAATCAGATCAGGCACAGTTTCAATTGCTCCCATCACTAATTTGTTTTAACATTGCTTCACGTGAATCACGAAGTGCTTTAGTTTGCCAAATGTGAGTGCATTGACAATTTCGTAGTTTTTACTTGTCATACATATGATGTCAAACATTGAAAGCCAAACAAGAGGAAAGCTGAAAGGATGAACTAAATTCATATGGAAAATTATCAATATCAACGTTTTTTTCATTGTTTAATGAAACTTTCTCTATCTTCCCTATCTTCCATAATAATAATAATAACGTTGATGATAATAGGGCGGCACGGCAGCTTCAAAGAACCGAGATAAAAGTCGCATAGGTATACACTTCAAAAATCACTTTTTTACGACAAGTTACACCCTTGGAAGTTTTGCCAGACTTGTAGAAAGTCAAATGTTTTGAGTTTGTTTTGAAACATTTTAATTTGTGTACCACTATACACTTCCTAGTCCCTACTAATTCTCTGAGTCCCTACTTATTCTCTGAGTCGGATGAAAAATCGAGATGTCATGTTTTGCCTTTTCATCCATTGACAAATCATTTTGCAAATTGCATTCAAAGTAAGAAAAGTTACTATCTAAATAAATAAATACAATTTCAAAATTCAACGTTCATTGAACTTTTTGAATCGCAGACAATAAAGTTGCATTAAAGCTGTGATTTTACGATTGTCTTCAAGTTCCAGTTCCAGTTTGTTCAACAAGGGTCAAGACCCTAAAAAATTCAAACAAAAAAATGAAAACGAATTCAATTGAATTTTATGAGTGCAAAAAAAAACGCTTATATGTTACTACATACAATAAAAACGACACTTCGAAAAACTCTCCATCACCTCTTTAAATTTAGATTAGTTGAAGTGCCTCAGGAGATCTTTTCTCGCCTTGATGTTTCCTGGTGCTAGTGTCCCTTCTTTATTTATTCAGATAATAACACAGGTGATTCATCTTTGCTCTTTTCTGCTAGTTTTTTTTCGTATTTGCATAATTCTATTTTTCTTGTTTGTCCTTCGGACACACACTTTGTTCACCCAGTTTTATTATTCAATTCGTGTTTTGAATACCAAAATAAGGGTTGAGAAGCGCTCAATAACCACTTATAATTACATCCTTTTTTTTGTCAGTACAGGTGACTTGGACCACGGAGACGACATAACTTGACTTTCAGGTTGGACTGGACCGTCCGCGCTCAGGGGTTAGCTACAAATAATAAAGCAAAAATATCTGCAACTCAAAGTTCTTGAGTAGATTCTTGTTGAATAATTCGTGACCTTGCTCGTGCTTAGAAAATGAATAAATTGCGACGGGCGGACTTCTCTGTGACTCTTATTTTCTATGATGCAAATATGTATCTACATCAAAGTTATGAAGAATTCTCTATATTTGAGTCAAAAAATTGGTCAGGTCCTTTTGTTTGATTTTTATTTTCATAAAAAATAGTATTTTTTTTAATGAATACGTTTTAAGAAACAAAATAGAGTGGCTCGACAGTTATTGAAGAGCCAAGGCCTCTAATTGGCTTAATCTCCATTAACTATACTCAGGGTGCGTGTGAGGAATTGAGGGGATCTTCAATTTAACGCCGATTCCGAACGGCGAAGTTGAGAAGCACTTTTTCATGACAGATTGATACTCTTGCAAGATTTGTCAGTTCTTCACAAGAGACAGTGCCCATGAATGATGAAATAAAAACTATATGGGCACGAGTAGGACTCGAACCCACGACCGACGTTCTGCTTAGGAGCCAACGTATCTAACCAATAAGCCACGGACACAGACACTACAATGAATACGTTTTAAAAGGATTTAAATGAGAGTTCGTTATCTTAAATAATATTGCGGCAACTGTATCTTCATCCATTAAAGTTAAATTAAATTTATTTCAACCATAAAACTAGTAAATATATGAAAATTGTGAGATAAGGTATTTCCGTTTCCATTCTACCGGAACCGTTAACTAGTTATATAACTCATAAAATCTTTATTTTATTTGTCTGAAGCAAACAAAAATCTTTTGTTCATGTTATCATTTTGGAATTCACTCTGAATACAAAATTTAGTAATTTATAGTATCGTACGCTTCAAAGCAAACATACTGACTACTCATTCATCGATTTGAAGGTCGCTTTATTTGCATATTTTGCTTTAGCCTAATTGATTGCAAAAATTTTCTAACAACAAACATGAAAATATAGTGCAAACTTGAATGTCAACTCAGTTCATTAAAAAATTTGAATACCTACACATTATCTGTTTTTGTTTCTACTTTTTTGGCTGTTGCGATCGTTAATCCATGTTATTGAAATGTCTATGCAATGTTTAATGACTTCGCATTTTGTTTTTAAACAAAATAACTTTGAGACCGTTGATGTGTTCCGCATTTCATAAGTTAATTTCTTAGGGTTCGGATGTATGTTTTGGTTCTCCATTGTGATCAAATGAGGGAGTGTACAAAATATTTGGTATTCTATAATTCTTGGTTTCTTATTCCTTAAACAAAAAATAACGAAGCGTGTTGAGCAGAAGAAGGGGTAAGTGACATGACCAATGTAACTGATTTTAACTCCTTTTTCCACGTTTAACTTAGTGATTATTACCATTATACCATTTTTTCAATGTTTAGGTATGTGATGCCAATGTCACAGAAAATTTAACTTTTTACTGAGGCTTTTCGTTGTTGGAAAAAACCGAAAAACCCAAAAATTTCACTTACCCCTTCTTCTTCTCAACGCTTCACTGACAAAGTGACAGCCAGATAGAATGTCCGGATGGAATTTTATGTTTTTTTTGACATGGAGTAATAACATGTGTGTCAAATTTAACTCAAACATTTTTTTACGACTGTAAATTGCAAAACTTTCATCATCAAAAAAAGATTACTACCAGAAATTGCGTAAGCAAGTGACATTTCCAATTGTTCAGGTTGACGTAGAGTCATTGTGTTGTATGTCATAGAGAAAAAGCTTATTGCTGACAACAATCCATAGAAATTCCAAATAATTAATATTTCCATCGACATAACATAGCCATATCAGCTGCAAGAGCAACTTTTGACCTTTTTCGCAATAAATACAAACTTTCATCTTTTATTGCGCCCCAGGGCTTGAGTGATTCGTCTTAACCATCACCCACTTAAGACCACACTTCACTTGCAACTACTATATACACTCTTAATTATCCTGTTCACAAGTCATTTCATTCTCAATAAAACCCGCACTATGACCGACTGGATGAATAATTTTTCTCATAATTCTGACAATAAAGCCTCGCTGGCAAGACCATAAAACAAAAGCTTCAACAATGCCTACCTATATACGAACCTATCTATCTAGATGGAACGTTCCTTTTTGTTCTCGTCATGAATGGAACATGCTCTCCATGGTTGCTTTCGATTACTAGCAATTATTGGGTCAAGGCCATTAAAGTTGTCGTCGTTGTTGTCGTTAACTAAACATCTCACTCAGTCATTCACCATCAGGGATATGTTATTGTACCTACGAGTATGCGAATATATTTCATTTGTTATATTGTTATTACTTTTTTGTTTGTTGCTGGTAGAATTTAGTGTCATATTGTGTTGCCATTGTTACCACAAAGGTGGTTGTAATTGTATACCTTACCAGTTGAGTTTCGAGATATACTGAATACAGACGGCTGCTGGTCGTTTGATGATGATAATGATGGAGTTTGACAGTTCTGGCTAGAGGGGGATATTTGAAGTAAGACACTAAAGGTTACTCCTCCATTAGATGCACTTTTGAAATGAAAAGCAGGTATTTCACTTTCGTTATAATATTGTATTACAGTTGGGCGAGGAGAATAGAGGTAATTTTGAACAACAACAAAAAAAAAAACTACTACATGCACTACATCTTAAGTAGTGCCAGTATTAGTTTCTGCATTTGTTTATTCTTAGCTTCGTTCTTGTATTTGAGAACAACTATAAAAAAAAAAATACAAATGCGAAGAGTTAACAACAAGTCAAGAATAAATTTTAAAACTTTAAACTTGTTTTAGAAGTATTTTCAGATCAGAAAGCAAAATAAACTCGTACAGATACGAAGTCGCATGACTAGCCACGAGTTTGTTCGATACTAAAGGTTGCTAAAGAGCACTTGTTAAAAGTTTCTTGCAAGTCCGCACTTACATTCCTGAAATCTTAAAATTATTCAAAAATATTCTAGTTCGCATATTTTTTGTCTAAAAGTAATTGGTTGTGTAAGAATCTTTGAGTTTTCCTGCTCCCCAGTAATTTCGTATACAAAAAACTATGAAACAAATCGTGCTTGAAAGACGTTTGTCACTTTATTTAAAAGAGAAGTTAAAATAGGCAGTATTTTATTTTCAATAACCACAATTTCGTGAAGCACAAATTCAAGAAATAATTTCGAAGCCAGCATTTCAACCAACTTCCAAATATTGAGCTAAGAAGAACAACAAAATGATAAAGACCATAAACCGAACAACTAATCACTTAAACTGATTCAAGGAAACAATACCTTCTCACGGCTATAATATATCAGTAAGGCCTTAAGGAAACTCTTTTAGGGGGAAGCAATAACTTCTTTGAAACCAAAGTCTTATGCATTTAAAAAATAAAAAAGAAAAACGCATGCAGTTTTCAAATCCTTGATTGGAACCATAATGCCACAAAACGAAATGTCGAAAATTTACTTTCAAAAAGCTTACATTCCTATAAATCTATGAACCTAGAAGGCAAGGTTATAATTGAAATCCACTCCTGTTCTTTCATAGAGCTCAACCGCCTCTAAACTTTGTTGCACATTAAAGCAGGTGATCTTAAAAAAATTTAATAGTAAAAAAAAAAATCGCTAGCAGTAGATACCATTCTGACGAAGAGAGGTTTTCTGAGTATATTGTATTTGTATGCCTGTATGTAAGTGCTGCTAGATATTGTATGTTGATACAAGTATACCAGCACATAGCTGGCTTTAACTGCCATAGCTGGCGGCTGAAATATCGCAGCTATGGCCGACAATTTTTTTTTCTATAAAAAAGGGAAAGGCAACTAGCAAGTCCAATCCAAGCCAATACAGTCGACTTTTTAAACTCTCAAGGTTTTTAATTGTGTTACTATAATATTATTGCACATTCCTCCATGAATGTGGCAGCTAGTTGAGTGTGTTTTATTTTTTTCATTTTTCGTTTTGTCTTTAAGTTGGTTTCTGTGGTGAGTTGTATTTTTTTTTCTTATGATTTTAGTTTGTTTGCTTGTGGTAAGTGGGACTGACTTGTTGGACTTTCGATTAAAAGTTCTTCTCTGTTTCGATGGGCATTTTTTGTTTTTGGTTGTTTTTATTCTGCATATTTTGGTGTACTTAATTTTTGTTTGTATGTGCTATAGTGCACATACACAAAATATATTTATGTACCTAAATTGACGGTATTCTTATGGAAACTAGTTATTATTATTGCGTAATAAAATCGGAAAGTAGATTTTTGGCTTAAGCTGAAACGTGCAGTGGAACAAGAAAAAAAAATAACAAATAAAATGATAATTAAATATCTACAGTAAGATATAATTTAACGCATTTTTCGTTGGAAATTGTATAAACATAGTAATTAAAACGTGCAATCAAAGTTGATGGACTGTAGTGTGTGTGAATTGGTTTGGCCACAATTTTTTTTTTTTTATTCAAGATCAAAACAGTGAGCAAAGTTTATCATAATATCGTGTAAAAATGAATGTTGCATTTAACAGGAGATTTTGATTTTCGAGCACGTTCGTTTTTTTTTTTTTTTGGCTTCCTCGTGGAAGCAGTGAAATGTTGATAAGATCTTAAAAATAAAATTTCAAAAACAGAGAACTAAACTTTGCTATCTGACCACGAATAATTGTGCAATAGTTGCCTTTTACTTGTTTCTTAACCTTTGTATTGAATTTTGGTTATGACAATGAACAAAGTATTTTTTGTTCTGAGTTGTTTTAAAAAATGGTAAACTTTGTCATAAACTATTTATCCAGCCAAATAGTTTGAACGAACCGATCGATTTTGATAACAAACAAATAAATAAATGATAACTGAGTGAGATAGGGTATAGGGAAACAGCTTTTGATCAAAAATTGAATTTTCTATTTGAGGTACCTATGCATTTCAAGTATGTATATATATATTTTTTTAATAATTTGCACCCACTCAAGGGTTTTGTATACCCTTTTTATGCCAGAGACACAGTGAGTGCATTAGGAAGAAGAGAAGGGATTGAAAAGGAGGTGTCGGTGTACATTGGTCTTAAATTCTTGAACATTGTAATGACTGGGAAAGACAGAGTGTAGAAGAGAGTTCCACATTCGCGTAGTACGGCTAAAAAATGATTCTCTATACTTAAGAGTACGTCCGAAGTTGGGCTCGAGGGTAAACTGATGGGCATTCCTAGAAGCGCGAGTATTACGGGCGAATTGTTTGAGGGGAGGAATGCAACTGGCTATTTCACTAGAGCAATTACCGTGAAAGTAGCGATAGAACAAGGAGAGACACGCTTCGTTACGGCGGTGGTCTAATAAGGAGTGAATGCGTCTGTGATCTCTCTATCACCAATCATTCTTACAGCTCTTTTTTGTATTCCATCCTAGAGGCTTAAGTAAGTAGCTGGAGCACCAGCCCAAAAGTGGGAATTGTACTCAAGCTTTGGACGGATATCTTGTAGATAATAGCCAGATCAGACGGGGAGAAAAATTTCTTGCACCGTCTTAAGAAACCCAAACATCTTGCGGCATTTTTGGCGACATCGCGTATGTGCTCGGACCACAAGAGGTGGTCAGTGATGCACATACCGAGAATCTCGAGATGTTCGGTCTCATTGATGCAAGTGCCACTCATGGACAGTGGCAAGAGGGGTATATCTCGCTTCAACGATACAAGACAGCATTGAGTTTTCGAAGCATTAAACTCTACACGGTTTTTAAATTTCCATTGTACAATGCTGTTTAAGTCAGAGCTTAATGAGCTTATCATATTTTGCCGTTGCAGTTCCACATCCGAAGAGTAGGGATGTGAATCTGGGAAAGAATATAAGAAGCTAAGGGTACCTACTATCTTCAGCGAAAAAATTTATTGGATTAGAAGTAACAGACAAGAGATCATTAATTAAAATGAGAAAGACGGTCGGAGACAAAACGGAGCCCTGGGGCACACCAGCATTTATATTGTGGGTTTCGGACTTGAATCCGTCCAATACAACTTGTATTGAACGGTTCGATAGAAAGTTTTTAATCCAACGAAGAAGCGATTCATCGATACCGAAGGGACGCATTTTCGATAAAAGAGCAAGATGCCAGACTTTAGCAAATGCCTTTGAAATATCAAGTGCAACAAACTTACTTTCTCCAAAACGATGTAAGGATTTTTTCCACTGTTCGGTGAGATAAACCATCAAATCGCCAGTGGACCTGTTTCTGCGAAAGCCGTACTGCCGGTCATTAAGAAGCTTTCGGTCTTCGAGATATTTCTCGAGCTGATAGTTTATCAGTGTTTCCATGACCTCAGAAAGAAGGGACGTGAGTGCAATCGGATGATAATTGAAGGGAGAAGACGATTCGCTTTTTTTGGAAAAGGTGCTCTATAATTTAATCAAGCAGTGTGAGGAATATCCTAGAGGCTTGTAAA
This sequence comes from Sphaerophoria rueppellii, assembly GCA_920937365.1. Classification (NCBI taxonomy): domain Eukaryota; kingdom Metazoa; phylum Arthropoda; class Insecta; order Diptera; family Syrphidae; genus Sphaerophoria; species Sphaerophoria rueppellii. Next base: position 21,252,606 of record CAKKXW010000002.1, on the reverse strand, counting down.
AAAATGTCTGTCAGTGGTAGTTCCCTATCTCTTTTGAATAGTTTAAATACTAAAATACCGCTTTACCAGGGTTTTGTTCTAATACAAATTTTTAGAAAATGGTATGTAATTGTATGAAGTATTTAAATCATTTAGATTATATCGCAATCATTTTTAGTACAGTAATTTAAAAAAATTTATACATATTAGTACTGTTTACTGAAGAAAAAACAGAACAGCACAAGTAAATGAAAACTGTCAGATAAAGTAAGAACAGGGCCCTATTGCACCAACAACTTTTCACTTTTCACTTTGCAACTTTTCAAAATAATAATTTTCTGCAAAGTAAAAGTAAAAAGTGTTTCACCAAAAATGAAAAGTTCCTGACATTTCACTTTGCAATTTTGTATGTTTTTTTGCAAAGTGAAAAGTGTGGGCGTTTCACCAAGTTAAAATCTAGCTTTTCATTTTCAGTCGTAATTTGCAAAGTTGCAAAGTCAAATATTTATAATGATTTGATTGAACTCCTTGTCCTTATTATTACAAATTCAAAAAAATTAACAACTCCGCTCGCTAGTGATGAAATAAAAAATATATATTCCAAATTATAACTCATAAAAAAACATACAACAATATTAACATGTTATTAAAATTCATTAATAAAAATTGAAATTGAAATATGAAGGTATCTCAATAATACATTTTATCTGAAAAAATTGATGTCATAAGATTTTTTTTTAAATTATTGATTTTTAAATAAAAAAAATCTTATAGCGTTTTATTTTATTAATTTTTTATATATTGAGGTTCAAAAACGTTTTAAAATTGATTTGGGTATGCAGTGTTAAAGCATATGTTTACATTTAATAATGGAAATTCGATTTTTAATATTGATCCGTTTACGAGTTACAGAATTTTGAAAAAAAAAGTTTAAATATATATTTTTTTAAAATACAAACAAATTTTTGAAAATTTGTTTAATGCAAAATATAATCTATGGCAATATATACGTACTTTAAAAAAAATCAATCGGATCAGTGGTTAAGGCTGTGGGTGCGTTTACAGACTGACAGATAGATAAACGAAATCGCCGGACCCATTTTTTTCGACTTCTCCATCATTGAAATGTCACATTGCACAAAATCTCAACTTTTTTAACGAGTTCAATACTTGCCATATATTCAATATGTCGCAAGTAAGAAAAGTGAAAATGTTAAGAACATTGTTGACAAGAACCCCAAAAATTTGGTTGTTTTGGAAGTGTTTAAAAATAGAAAAAGTATTTTTTTAATGTATTATATAAAAACGAACTTCATTATTTCGTTTACATTTTAATTCTTCAATTTTCTAATTATTGAAAATGCACCTACATCCTACAATTCCATACAATTTTTCTTTTGAAAACCAATGAGGTTTCCGAGTCTTCCATCAAGAATTTTCTATTTTTCCATTCGATATAAGCGGTTTTCAAACAAAAAATTTCACGCAAACAACGAAGTTTTCAATCTATGTACATATGATTGATTTTTCAAGTTGTCCGACTCCTTGAATGAAACTTTACCATGAAAATGTTATAAATATCGGCTTGGCCGTTTCGGAGTCCATATCGGACTTTATACACACAAACATAGAAACTTGTACAAACATAAGTCGATTTTTATATATTCTGTATATTCATTATTCATAATTATAAGGACTTATCAAGACAAATGAACAACCGCAAATGAAATTTTTGCTTTGCAAATAATTGAAAAGCTTTTCAGTATTTGAAATGCAAAGTGCAAAGTTTAAACGTTTGGTGAAACGAAATCTAAGAATTCTTTGCAAATTCACAAAACTTTTCACTTTTCAGAAAAGTACTTTTCACTTTGCAAATTTGTGGTTGGTGAAACAAAATTTGCAAAGAAGGATTTTTTTGTTTACTTTTCAAAAAAATAATTTCCTCTTTGCAAATTAGCGTTTGGTGAAACAGAATTTGCAAAGTTGAAGTGAAAAGTTGCAAAGTGAAAAGTGAAAAGTGGTTAGTGCAATAGGGCCCAGCTCCTTGTTTAATCTTTTTGACAGAATAATTTCAGCTTTTAAATAATATAATTAGCTATTGTTCAAAGGAAATAAAATTGAATACAATATCCTTTGCAAGAAACAAGAAGCAAGCGCGAAATTTAAAATTGACAGTATGGCTGTAACATTTTTGCTTTTGTCAACCAAGATAATTCAAAAAATTGTTTAATTGAAAAAAAATAAAAAAAAAATTTGCACTTGAAATTTCTACATTTCAAAGTTTTCACAAAGCTGCACCAAAAAAGTAGGGGCAGAAAAAATTTCACGAAACTGAGCTGGACAACTTTATCGATCACAAAATGACAGATTGTAAGAACAATAAGGGCAAGGTTTTTCCTCATTCTACTCTTTAATGTGCAGAACAGATTCATTAAACTGACCTATTATGTAGGACTATGAAAAACCATTTGAGATTTATCCTTATCACTATATTTATATTGTTCTTGTCTTATCAAAAGCAGATATTTCAACAAGGGGATTAGATTCCAGAAACTTTTTCATCTACGTTCAAGCCCTATTTGCTACTTTAAAACTATTCAAATTCATTGGACAGTTTTTTTGAAAATTACAACAATCTGCGATTTAATCGCAAAGAAATGAAAGAGCCACGAAACGACTTTCATTAAAAAAATGGTTTTGAAAAATTCTGAGCTCATCTTCAAGTTTTTCTGTTTTTATAAAAATGAAAAATATATAGCTTTCAATTGAAAAAAACGTGTTAATAATAACTTTCTTTTTCTTTTTTTCAGTGCGGGACATTAGGAGCACCCGATTCGTATCACCATCAAAGATCAACCAGAATGGACGCTTTTCAAATTGACGATGGCTTCCATTCGGATGGTGGAACAGAAACCCCACCACCCAGTCCCAGTTCGGGCAGCTCAATCGCCTCAACATCAGACCATGGCTCACTTGAGAGCGTCGATACTGGCGGAGCACAACGTTTAGCTGTATTGTCATTTGAACAAGTTCGCAAATTACATGATGTCATGGACGAAACAGTTGCCATACACGGCCGTGGTAATTTTCCCACACTTGAGGTTAAACTAAAAGACTTAGTCAATTCCGTGCGTCGGAAACTCGAAACAGATGTTGCCGCCGGTGGAGCTGGTGTTATAGTCAAAGACATACGCTTGAATGGTGGAGCAGCTAGTCATGTCTTAGCATCCGAGGATCAGCCATACAATGATTTGGATCTTATTTATGCCATTGAATTCAGTTCGAATCGTCATTTTGATCGAGTCAAGACAGCAGTTCTCAATACACTGCTTGATCTCTTGCCAGAGGGTGTATCGAAACGTCGCATCATGCCATGCGCTTTGAAGGAGGCCTACGTTGGCAAAATGGTCAAGGTCAATAATAATAATGACGGCGATCGATGGAGCTTGATCTCCTTAGGTAATTCGCCAGGCCACAAAAATGTCGAACTCAAATTTGTCGATACAATGCGTCGTCAATTCGAATTCAGTGTTGATTCCTTCCAAATTGTCTTGGACTCGCTTTTATTGTTTTATGATTGTGCTGCTTTGCCAATATCGGAGAATTTCTATCCAACTGTTGTTGGTGAATCTGTTTACGGTGACTTCCAAGAGGCTTTATATCATTTGCAAAAGAAATTGATCTCAACACGACAGCCGGAGGAGATCCGCGGTGGTGGTTTGCTGAAATATTGCAATTTGCTGGTTAGAAATTATAAACCAGTCGATACACAACGAATCAAGACACTCGAACGATACATGTGTTCGAGATTTTTCATTGATTTTCCTGATATCAATACACAGACGGTCAAATTGGAGGCATATCTGAGAAATCATTTCTGGGGTGTTGTTGAGGAGCCTCTGCAATATCAGTACCTGATGCATTTACGTGAAGTAGTTGAGACATCAACCGTGTGCCTAATGGGACACGAGAGACGACAGACTTTGTTGCTAATACAGTCGTTAGCAATGCAAGTGCTCTGTCGGGAGTCACAAAAACATCATAATGCACAAGTACAAGAGCAATATCCACAACAGCAACAGCACCATCAGCATCAGCAACAGCAACAACACCAACAAGCACAACAGCAACAACAACAGCCACAATTGACACAAGCAATTGTCGTTGATATGCAAGCTCAACAACAAAATCCATCAACAAGCCAACACGTATTGGTTCAACAATCGCCACAGTCAAATCAAGCATCCACTTCATGCTGTCCGCCTCAAGACAGCCAACAACACCAACAGCAGCAACAACAAGTGTTGACCGTAACACAACAACAGACTTCAGCGAACATACCTCAAACGATACAAATCCAAGCCGGTCCACCTGGTCTCATCTATGCCAATGGAGTTTATTACGCACCTGTGATCCCAGCAACAATTTGCACATGCAACTCAACTTGGTTAAGCACGTGATTATCACTGCTACCTACAGCAACACCAGCAGCAGCAGTGACAGCCGCATCATCATCAGCAGCAACATTACTACAATCATCAAATTCATTTGCAACATCATCTGCATCCACATCATCTTCATTAATTTCATGTCAATCATCTTTTTCGTCAATTTCAGAAAATAATACTATTTCAGTGAATCCTTGCTCTTATGCAACACTTTCCTGTATGAGCTGTGACTGCAACGAGGAGTTACTTCTTCCTTACTATATTTGGCCAAATACAACAACAACATCGATCGATAACAACAACATCCCTGCAGACTACCAACAACACCATCATAATGGTACTACTTACTACTCCTCTTCATCTTCTACAACGACAACGACGACAATTGAAAGCCTCTGTGCAAATCCCGAGATTCACTATTCTACTACTCTGCTTCGAGCTTCATCCAGGTGATCATCGAATCCAACAACAATTTAAAAACCAACAACAACAATATGCACCCACATATTATAAACAAAATGCACGTCAACAATGTTGTAAAAATAAAAACAAAATAATAACAAAAAAAAATTAAAAACAATTTTATAACCTAAAAAAAATGTATTTAATGTGAGATCCTATTAAATTTATACATAAACATAAAACAAAAATATTTGAAGTCTTAACCTAACTTAAAATTACATAAAAAGAATTAAAATATATTTAAAATTTAACAACTCACATTAAAAAAAAAATAATTTACGAAATAATAAAAATATTGGATATTAATTTGAAGTTTAACAGAGATAAAATGAAAAATCTTCCTATTTGTATTTAAAATTAACAAAAAAAAAAAGAAAATATTATATGATATGATAATTATCTTAAACAGACTGTCATTTGTCTTGCGATTCTTTTAATTATTAGTTTTTTTTCGTCAATCAAAAATCTCTATGTAGATGAAATATTGTAATAAATTTATTTAAATCTTAAGGTGAATGACTTAATCATGAATTTAAAACAAACAGGTGATAAACAATTTGTTTGTTTTTTTTTTTTTTGCTTATTTTCGATTATATTTTCTCTTATATTTTCTTTTAAATTTAATTATTCTTTAAGTTTATATGAATAATCCTTAAAATAATGTTAAAAGAATTCCTGTTTATTTTTTTATAAATTCACAGCGACGGGAATTTCTTGATAGTAAATTAACTAGACAAAATAAATCTCTTCAAAAAATAACAAAAAAAAAAAAAACATTATTGTGGTGATAAAATTATAAATAATCATAAATTCATTTTTTTAAAACCTATTACTATCTTATCAAATAATGACTACACAATATTTTTGTCTAAGTTTTTTTTTTTTAATAAAAAGAAGATGGAGAAAATAGAAAACAATATTCTTAAGTATGTATTCTGCATAAAACGAAGAAAAAAATATAAAATCAAAATTTGGTGAAATAGAAAAAGTTTCAAATACGATTTTTGAAAACGAAAAAAAAAATACACATTTTTTATTAATGACGTTCTACTTTATCGTAACAATTTATTGTATCTTAAGTTTTATAGTTAAAAAAATGTACTACTTTTTCTTCTTTATTTCAATGCTTGAAATTTTTAATAAATAAATGTATGAATCAGTGTATAAATATGTTTTGTTTTAATTGAATTTTGCGATCTTCTCCTTTCTCTTGTTATTTTTTCCATTTTGTTTCCTTTTTTTAAATTTTGTGTTAATTTTTTCTTAGAAAATCAAGAGCATACATACAGAGCTTATATATTCATATATTTAATAAAAAATAAAAAACAGTAAAATATATATTACGTGTATGTGTAAATAAATAAAATATTTAATTCTATATTATTTCTCGTATTTTCTCCTTTTTTTGATATTGTTATAAAATAAATAGTAAATAAATAAATAAAACAAAAAAATCAACTAGTTATTACTACCATTATAATTATTATTATTATTTAAACCTATAAATAAACACAAAAAAAGAAACATTTCTTGAGAATTATAATAAAATATAATTTTTTGTGAATTGAAGTCATACCACAAAAAATTAAAAACAAAAAAAACAATAAAACTGTGTTTTAATGTGGTATTGGATATTGGTAAACTATGGCGAGGATTTTTTTCTGTTTTATTGATAAAAAACAAAAACAACCAGAAAAGATCAAAATTGATAGATTTTCGAACCTGAAAAAAATGTACAGCCACTATATCAAACAATGCTAACTGTAACCCTTCTCTTGATGCACAAAAATTACAGAGACATCCAGAACTCTGCAAAAACCATGTGACTGTGTTACATTTTAATTTTAAACCACTGAACCGTTTGAGATTGGAATAAGGATAGTGCATATTTCGTAACTTACTATCATACATAAACTTTTACCGGGTAGCCCTTAAGTGAAGCCGTTTTTCCTAATGTCTGAAATCCAACAATACGGGTGTAGAGAAAAATATACAAGGTGAGTCCTGGAGAATTTTTTAAAATATACAGTATTCAGTATTCAGTACTTCATTCATTTATATTAGTCATATTATGATCATTACATATTGTTGTGGTAAATAGTGAATTTTGTAGCTATCTATTCCGTCAGCCAGATTGACAAAAATATACTTCAGTACTTTAAGTTAACTTTAAATCAATTTAAAAGAATTCAGTCATTAACAAGTTTCTACAATTTATAAATTGAATTAAAAAAAACAGTACAATGATTTCCAATTAGATTCATTTAAAATCTGTATAGTTTCTTGCATAGTTAAACTTTTCTTTCCTAAATATATCGTTCTTTGGTAAATTGAAATGAAAATAGTCTTCTTTAGCTTGGATATTGCAGAGCGAACAGAATTGATCAAGTTTACCGTTGTACGGACTACCATTTAAAGGTAAGAGTTCGCATCGTGATTTGAAGATAAGTGATATTTCCTTATAGTTCAATGAGTTTTGAAAATAAATTTTATATTGAGCTGAGAATAGATTATTCTACTAGTTGACTGTTGTGCTTCCGTCGCAAATGTTTTCCTCACATAATCTTCGTATTTATGAATTAACTTCTAGAAGTTTTCTTTTTGACTGGGTTGAGGTGATTGAACTCAAGAACTTCTCCACAAGAACTACCGACAGTTTGCCACTACATGAACCACCAGTCTTTGTTTCTTAGTTCATACAAAAGCATCTGTTTGGTCAAACGTGTATGAGGGTGCAAAAGAACTTTTATAATATAGTCTGCCTGTAGTTTTAGGGTGTTCGTGAAGAGTTTTGGTAAACCTGTTTCTAAATACAGCGCGTATAGTTTGGGGTTCTTTTTGGTAGGTTGAAAAGCTTTTTTACAATATTTCTCTGAAGTTTTTCTACTTCATCATACTCATCTATTCCCCAAACTTGAGCAGCAAACAACGGTGATGTTTGGCCAACACACTTTGCAGACATTAACACATTCTGGTTTGAAAAAATATTCTTCCAAGTCATGTTGATCAAACTTTGGGATGAATTTACCTTTTCTGATAAATGATTATTGAAGTCCAATTATAGGTTTAGTATTATTCCTAGATATTTATACTCTCTAGTAGTTTCAATGTGACTTCCATTAAAAGACAAGCTATATCTTTTTTGACGATGTGAAGACCGTGCAAGAACCATAGTTTTGGATTTCTGTGAGAGATCTTAACTTGACTAAAATTGAATAAATGGATTTCGAATGGTTCTTTTGGGCATCAAATTGCCACATTAACTTGACTCCTTTGAGCTTCAAGCAATCCGTCAACAATAGAATTACAGGAACGCATCACTGACGGACACGTACCGTTCTTCCAGTTATGGGACAATTTCCTCAATAACTTTTTGGCTATGGGCTAGTCTACAACCTTTTATATCAAATACTTCCTTCAAAATTTATGCGATTATGGTGAATCGGTGCGGCGTGCATTAACGAATGCTTTTCATCGTGATTCCGAAAGAAGATAATACTCGAATGCAGCCTTTAAAGAGATACGGGCTTGAGGATTTAAATTCAGCTTGTGGACGATACGTGGGGACAATGTTAGCAGGTTTTATTCGAATCATACTTTCGTCCAAAAATATCCAACGAATTTAAAACCCAGACGAAGGAAGACAACAAGTCTTCCACGTTTCTGACGGAAAAAAAGTGTTTTCGTTTTTTTTTGGCAAAGGCTTACAACGAAAAAGATAAATAAATAGAGTGGCGCGACAGCTCTTGAAGAGCCAAGGCCTAAGTGGCTTACTCTCTTCAACAATCCTCTGGGTTCGTGTGAAGAATTGAGGGGACCTACAATTTAACGCCGATTCCGAACGGCAAAGTTGAGAAGCACTTTGTCATGACAGATGATACTCTTCGAAGTCTTGTCAGTTCTTCGCAAGAGGCAGTGTCCGTGAAAGATGAAATAAAAACTATGGGCACGAGTAGGACTCGAACCCACGACGACGTTCTGCTTAGCAGCCAACGCACCTAACCACTGAGCTACGGACACTACACAACGAAAAAGATAAGTAAACAAAAAGAAAATGTTCATGAAAAAAAATATCCAACTTAAATAACATTCACTGCATATAGTTCCCTTGATAAATTGACAGATAAGTTCTATTTCACCAAGCCACACCAAAAACATTCCTGCTCTTATATCTAGCGAATAGAATCACATAAAAGCTTTATAGTAGGAGAGCCGCTGAAGGCCGACCTTCACCCAACTGTTAACCGGCTGAAACTTTTTTTTATGAAATTTAGTTTGAAAACATATATGAATATGATAGCTTGCCTAACGAAAAGTGTGCCAGGCTATATTAAATTTAACTTTATTTTAATCAATTACTAACTCCTCCTTCACCCATATGTTAAAATAAAACGTTGTACCACATAGCCATATGTGTAAGTAGGGTTGAGACAAGAAAAAAATTGTATGGGAGAGGGGGGCCTATTCCCCCCGTTTAGCCAGGAGGGGCAGTTTTCTGAAAAATTGGCTAATTTTTTTCTAAAAAATATTAAAATTCAACGGCTTCATCCACAACAACGTGTTATACCTTTCTGCAAAGCCAAAAACATAGGCTTTTATTTTGTATTGAAATTTATTTGTTTTAAATAATAGTTTTAGAAAAAATACTTTTCAAACTCAAAATTTTGCAAAAAAAAAAAATTGTTAAATTTTTAGTTAATTTTTTTCAAAATTTTATGTGATTAAGTACTTATTTTGCATTCAACATTCAATACTGTCAATAATTTTGAATATAAAAAACAGTAACGTAAAAATAAAAAAGTTTTTTTTTAAAGCAAAAAGTGATTTTGGTTTTTTCTTTATATCTCGACAATGGCAAGGTATTTTTCAATCCGGTTTACTGTGTTCGACTAAAAATTAAAAACAGCATTGAATGTTGAAAACAAAATTAGTACTTAATAACATAAAATTTTGAAAAATTTAGTTCGAAATTTAAGAAAATTTTTTTTTTCAAAATTTTAAGTTTGAAAATTAATTTTTCTAAAACTATTATTTAAAACAATTAAATTTAAATACAAAATGAAAGCCTAAGTTTTTGGCTTTGCAGAAAGGTATAACACGTTGTTGTAGATGAAGCCGTTGATTTTTAATATTTTTTTTTAAAATAAGCCAATTTTTCAGAAAACTGCCCCTCCTGGCTAAACGGGGGGAATAGGCCCCCTCTCCCATACAATTTTTTTCTTGTCTCAAGCCTACTTACACGATATGGCTATTTGACACAACGTTTTATTTTAACATATGGGTGAAGGAGGAGTTAGTTATTGATTAAAATATAAAGTCAAATTTAATATAGCCTGGCACACTTTTCGTTAGGCAAGCTATCATATTCATATATGTTTTCAAACTAAATTTCATAAAAAAAAAGTTTCAGCCGGTTAACAGTTGGGTGAAGGTCGCCCTTCAGCGGCTCTTAGACTATTATCAGAAATGAAGGGTATACCCTATTTTTTTTAACTTAAATTAATTTTTTGGATTGAGAAAAAATCAGTAAAAATAGCTTAAAAATCATATAGAATATTGGAATCAGAATAAAAATTGGCGCCAACATTTTAAGTGATATGGCGCTGTAATGACGCTAATCAAAACAAACTGGTTAATTTACCAAGGTGTTCAGCATTCGAATTCTTTTAAGAACCAGTTGTCGTAGATTTCTTTGAAACAATCCGAAGCCCAACTTGTCAAAACAGGGTAATATCTATAATTTTACTAGTCCACACTTATGCACGATATCATGAATAAAATTAAGAGTTGCTTTATACTTCTAATTTGATGGATTTAGGGAGGTGATCTACAATAATTTACATGCATAATGTGTACATAAGCTGAGTTCGTGTGTGTTGAGGGCATAAGCTTTAAGTTTATGCAAAATCTGTTTGTAGTTCAACTAATCTGACCTTTATTAAAGTTAAGACAGTTCGTTCCGCTGGTTCTTACGCCACCGAATATTTTGTATCAAATAAATGTTTTGTGATGGGTTAAGTGTAAACGATATGGTCTGGACCATTCAAGCTGTTCTAGTTGGCTTACAAGAGACTTTGGGTGCCGCCGAACTTGAGTTTTAAAATAATACATCCATTTGATTAGCACCTACTTCATTCTACTTACTCGTTCGAAAACAGCAATAAACACACACAATTCAGGGAACATTTGAAGAGTGTATCTTCTTCTACGAGCACCTATATTATTAGCGCCAAACACCCTGCATTTCACAACAATCTCTTACAATCAGAGGCTATAATAACCTGGAAATTTATGGAACACAAAATTTTGAGCGGTTAAAAATAAATCATTTTAGTTTTCGATATGCATGCGACAGTATCGATATAAGCTTCACCTGCACATGGGTAGTAATCTATCGTATTTATACTTGTACCCAAACAATAGCCTGCCTGTTTTGCAGACATTGTTTTCATTTCCGCACTTTGTCATATAATCGACAATCGAAACACCATTCCATAGTGATTTCGAAAAGTTGAATCCGAATGTCCCATGGTCCGTGTCGGCTCGCTGCTGCTCGGCCGGTCAGTCGTCATCGGTCGACTGAGTTAAAACTCCTTTCCCATTTTTGTGTGTGATTACAAACTAACTACAATAAATAACCAGTGTTACATTACTTAATTCTCAGAAATGCCTAATTTATGGCCAATGAAATCGCAATGCTCGTAAACCGAGATAAACATTCAGATAGGTACTGGTGGCTATGGCTATCAAATTCCATTCACTGTAACACTAAACGGCTGTCCATGTCATTACACTATCAGCAACGTCAGCGGTGTTTTTAGTTTACAGCAAAACATCCACAAGGAACGCTCCTTCTAAATTTAACGAAAGTGATGAGTTAATTATGATGTTGATTTAAGTGCCTATGCCTATTGAGGGTTTAATTCATAAAACTCACAAATCGAATGGCGTTTATCCTTGTAGTTTTCTAATGACAGATTTGTCAGTATGAACATTCTGTTAGACTGGCCGCTGTCCATTGTCCCACTGTCCAGTCTAAGTCCTTGTGCATCTTTTACTTTTACAAATTGCCTTAAGTGTGGATAATTTGACAGAAGTCTTATCGTAAAATGATGTAACAGTGGTTGTCAGGTAAAATTTGATTTGTGCTTAGTTTGAGGAGCGCGGAATACATTTTTGTTGGTTGCTAACAATCATTGTCTGATTGCGGAGATTATAGATTTTCTTGTTTTAACATCGGACATATTGTGCACTGGACTGGGGATAATGTTATGATGACAAATGTTGGCAAAAAGCTATAGAATATAATTGCTGCATTTATCTCCAAACATAAAGATAAAATTGCGATAAGTAAAGGTATTTTGAAGCGAGCTTATCGTCCTAACAACTTTCTAACAACATAACCATTAAATTACTTTTTGGTATTTATAATTAATGACTTTTTTAGAAGACGGAAAAGAGAATGGTATTTACCAATGTACTGAGCAACAATCAACAAAGGTCAAAGTATTTTGTTAAAATTTAAATGTTTGGGTTATTTAATGGAAAATGTTTATGGATGTTTGGGGAGATGATTCATTCATAAATAACCCACAAAATCTGATCAGCCAAAATGTTGATGCAGTAAAGCAAAGCAAAATTTCCTAAGTAAGTGTGACGTTGAGTTTCTCCAAATTTGAAATTTGAAACCTAAAACCTAAAATAGATAACCGGGAAAAAGGGAAAGGAAAAGCATTTCAAGGAATTTTGTAACAAAGCCATTAAAGCAATAGCTAAAATTGATCAAAACATTCTTTTAAAATTCGTTCTCCTTGATTCTCATCATTTCGAGTATGACGTTTTGATTTTCGAAGATTTAGGAAGATACCTAAATTTAGATGAAGATTAAAAAGAAGAAGTAAATTAGACTTGGGTCGTTCCGGACATGTATAGTTCCAGGAACTATGTCCTCTATCGGAGACATTTCCTTTCGTTCCATACTCCGAACTTAAACATGTTCATAGTTCCGACTGGACATGGTATGAAAGTGGAAAGAGAAAGAACAAAACACATGTTGGTTGTCGAGCAAGCAGTTCATAGTTCCGACTGGATATGTATGATATGAAAGTGGAAAGAACACAACACATGTATAATGTAAAAAGTAACAAAATACAAACAAACCACCTTTAGTGAAACTCGTGCTATTGCTTGTAGGTATACACACACGAATGCGGAACGAATGAATAAGAAATACCAAATCAACCACCACTGTATAAGCATATAGGTAGTTGCAGATGGGTATATTATTGAAGTGTGTTTGTATTTATAATATGATCTAGAACGAAATGAACATTGAACGGTCTGATGTCTGATCTCTGATATCTGTGTTATGGAACTACGAACCTTCGGAACTATGAGTATCATAGTTCCGAAGGTTCGTAGTTCCTCTATGTTCGGAACTATGAGTATCATAGTTCCGAAGGTTCGTAGTTCCTCGCTCATTAAATAGTTCCTTTGGATCGGAGTCGGAACTGATTTTGGATTCCAGTTTCTTTCGTTCATGAAAAATGTAAATGAAAAATGATGTGCATTGTGTTCGTATTGGTATTAGCAATTTAGCATGTGTAGTGTATCTTTGATTGTTTGTTATTGTTTTGTTGACTCTTTATTGTGTATTTTGAACTGCTTTTCAAAAAGTGTTTATCGTTTTCTTATTCGTGCATGCAAAAGTTAGTTAGTTTCAGTAATGTGAAATCTGAAATGCTAATCCCTCTTGATTCCGAAAACACCTTTTTTTACTAAGTTCATACTTTGTTTTTTTTTTTTTTAATTCTTAAAATTGGCAATGTTATTAGTTCCTATGTTCCTAATACTTACATTTATTAACATTTAAACTGGTTGTTTTTTTTTTTAATCTACAGTTTTTCTTTTTACTTTCAAGTCATTAAAATAGCTTAAAAAAAAAGACAAACCAAGAAAAAAAACTCTTCATTTCGCTTATTAGTTAATTTGCATTTACAGAACCTTAACAGTTCCGCGGAACTAGTTCCAGGAACTAGTTCCGACTACCCAGAGAACCGTTCCATGTTCGCGGCCTTGGAACTGTTTTGCGCAACTCTAAAGTGAATGCATTCCTAACTTAATCATTTCAAAAGCATAAAAATAAAACAAAAATTGTGAGGTTCACATATGAATGCACATTTTCAACGTATCTTTACAATCACTGTCCCATGAACTCTATATTTAATAATGGCGAAGGTACATAATATCTCTGCCAGATTATCACCATGAATTTGAGCAAAACTTACCAACATTTGGCAAGGGGCAAAGTTTATCAAAATTAACTTTTTCCCCTATGTTCCTAGAAAAACTAACTTTTTACATAATTGTTCTATCATTTCATCATTGTGGGTAAAAACAAAGCCTGCACCCATGTAATTGCTTTTGATTATTCAGTAATGATACGGTTTCTATGGCAAACCACACAGTGCCACCATCCCGCCAGCCATTAGGAAAGAATTCCCTTCCTCCTTTGTGTGCACAAAAATTTGTTCGAAGCATCATCATCAGAGTTAGAGTGCCACCGAAGTCTTTCACTTTTTTCTAAGCATAGAAATAGAAATTGATTATAAATACTGGTTGGTCGTCTTTAAGCTTAGAGGCACCACCATCAGCGGGTTAAATAAAAAAAAAATGTCTAATCATGGGTCTGGTTTGGTCTTTGTGGTTCCTGGCAAATAGTGATGCTGGCTGGTGGATCAGGCTCTTGGTCCGTATGGACATTCAATAATCAGTATGGCTTCCTCCTTTCGAATGGAATAGAGATTCGATGAGCCGTTTTGCTTATGACACAATCATCTACTGCCCGGCCTAAGTGTTTATTGTTGTTGGATTAAGACTGGCTGATGATGCGGTCGATTGCAATGTCTTCTGTTTCTTTATGCAGGCCCAGAGGATGATTATTGCCTTCTACCGATTAGATTGAACAAACCAAGCAAATATACATCAGTAGAGACTGGAGGCATATAAATTGGCTGATGTTTTGGAAGACTGGTTTGTTTTTGGGCATAGCTTATAATGAATTTTGGGGAGCGGAGCCAATGATGATGGTCAGTTGGATGCACATTCGTCAAATTATTGAATATGAATGTGCACTTACGTTTGTTGCTGTGCAAATGTATTTGTCATTTAGTCCTTTATGACAATTTCAAATTTAAGGTCTTCAAAACGTATTTAGGTCTTAAGAATTCTAACTCAACAAACATTAACAAAAGAAAAATCATTTGAGAGTCCTTTAAAAATGTTTGCAAAACATAACTGTGAATATTTTTTTATCACAGCATTGTATATTCACAGTATGAGCAATTATAGTTTTAGCGATTAAATATCAAAGCTTACTTTCGACATTTATTCGATGACAGCGTAGATTAAACGCGATCAAAAATACTCTTTTTTACTTCTTCTGTTCATGTCTTGTTGGAAGATAAATTTATTTGGCAAGCCTTTAAATGGCCTGTGCCTGGTTGTCTTTTTTGGAAAATTACAAGCCTTTTATAGTTTTCGACGAAAGTAAAATTTTAGGTATTTTTATTTTTATATTTAAAGGCTTTGATTTTAATTTAAAAAAAAAACATAAGAGGTACATCAACATAAATAAAGGCATAAAAACCGAAAGATACTTTATACTTAGGATGTCAACTCGTTAGATTTTGATTTGGGTTGCATAAATACTGTTTTTTAAGATGCTGAATTCAAACTAGCGTACAAATTGATATTCAGCTTCTGCGACTGTGATATATTAAATTTTATTTCAAATGAGAGAGTCAGAAGTTTTGATCGCTATTATGCAAACAAAAGGAAGGAATTGTAGGTAAGGTAAGGTTAGGTTAGAATGGGTGTTTAGATTTTTTTGACTCACTTAGACCTCAAGGGTCCATTGTGATACCACTAAAGAAGCTTATACGAGAGTGCTAGATGAAGTGAAACAAACCATTTTGTACTTTTAATGAAATCAAGGAAAAATCTTGTGCGATCGTGGCAGTTAACTGGTGTTATCGAAGAAGTGATTACCGAGATAGTTATTCCTTTAACTGGAGAGAGCCGGAAGGTGTTAAGACTGTTTCCTCTTCCTCCTCGTCCAAGCAGCTTCTACATAACTAATTTGTGTAGCCTCATAGCATGTCTACCTATGAGGCAGTGTCCTGTTATGTCTTTAATTGTGGAGCTTTTACTTTGTCTGCTCAGGGAAATCAAGCCTTTTGACCACTTCAGGTCAATGCTTGGCCATATTTGTATTGTTGCTAGGCCGGTGGTACTCTGTGACCATCTGGGATTTGTTGATTCTAGAGTATATTGTTTGAGAAGATGTTTGCATGTAGCAAATGGTATTCCTATGTTGTATCTTTGTCTAACAGTTGTGTTCCGGTTTTAGCAAGCTCATCAGCTTTGTAACCACCCGGAATATCTCTGTGGCAACCAAGGGAGGTGAATTTAAAACTGTTCTTTCATCTCATTCAGGAATGATAAACAGTTGTGGACTATTAGAGAGTTTGTGGAGACAGTCGTGATTTGAGAGCGCCTTGGCTGTCCAAGACGATACTTATATCCTTACAAGATATAACGTTTTCTTTTATAGCCGTTAGTTCTGCCTGGAACACACTTCATTTATTGAGAAGTCTATTATGATCGACTGCGATACAGTTGTTTAGAGTAGATACCACTTCCATGACGCAGTCGGTCTTTGAACCGTCACGTCGATATAGGAGTGTACCGTGTTTTCTTATAGAGGTCTTCCTTTTTCCCAGAAAGATCTTGAAGGGAAGGAAACATGGAAGTTATTACTTCTAAAGCTGCTGCTGGTGTTGAGCGAAGTGCTCCCGTGACGCACATACCTGCTGACCTCTGGACTTAAATGAGTTTATTCCAATTCATCATCATGTCCAGTGCGGTCTACCATACGAAAACTCCATAAATGAGGCTGATTACCGAAGTGTATAGCCGGTGGGTTATTTTTAGGTAGAAGCCTTATTTTGAGCCTATTGCCTTTTTACAAGTAAAGAGTGCAGAGATAAGAATAAATGATACTCAATTATCTCATTCATCAACTAGTTTTTTGATTGAATAATTAGGACCACTGTGGCGTATACGTAATTTTTTTGTAGATTTTTAAATTTTTGTATGCCTATATACGTAATATACTAATTTTGAGGTCTTTTTCGAGAAAAATGAATGTTTTCATATGTTGAATATAACACGACTGCCATATAATTTTTCATATGATTGTTCCTTCTGTTTACCTGTTTACATAAGTTTCAAGCTATTATAGCTTAAAACACCATTTCTGAGAAATCCTTTTTTTTTGGGATGGTAGGACTTTCAAATTAAAATTCGGTTTATCTTGAAAAACGGAAAATTCTTTTGGATCCCTGACTAATATGAATAATGTTTGTTTATTTAGTTCACATTTAATTTATAGAAATATGGCTTTAAGGCTATATTAGAGGTACCATAATTAATCTTGGCCGCTTACTTTGATTAGGTAGTCTCACTTTTTAAGTATAATTTGAATAGGCCAACATGCAGGAAATTTCAACCATGACCATCATAAATATGGTATGGCATTGGAGATTCATTCATAAGGATAAATCTAAAGACTTTTGTTTCCGTTGTTGAGTTTTGAAAATTTGCCATATTAGCCTTCTAACTCCAATGCATCAACTCGTTTGCAAACTTTTCAATGCAGGTTTATTTCGTTCGTAAACAGAAAAACGGAATTACGAATTTGCATCGAATTTTGTTTGTATTTTTTTTTAAATTTATTTAGTAAGTCATTGAAATCGTTCAATAGTTTCTGAGATAGATATTTTTGAAACAAAAGCAACACAAGAAAACTTCTACATATTGCTTGACATCTCTTTGACAGAAATAAATCGCTATGCTTTAAGAAGGTTTTGTGATTCGGTTAAAGCGTTCGAAGCTTTCTGTAAGCTTTTCTTACAAATACCGAAGCTCAAAAGAACATTTAGCTTTCAATGTTGAATTGAACATGAATGTACTTCGCCGCTTCTTAGCGCTAGTTTCTTACAAAAATGTTCATGTAAAGAAAAGAAAGAAGAATTCGAACATAAAAAAACAATTTTTAGTCCCTTTTTTTGTCAAAGAAAACTGCTAAACGTAGTCGGAAAAATGGATAATACATATTTCCACAGCCCTTGCTGTATGACTAGTAAAATCGGTCGTGGCCTGCGACGCCATCTAGTTTCACTGTTACAGACAGAGAGAACCTTACAGGCAATTTACAAAATACTTCCTATACTTCTTATATATATTTACGACAACTTTTCATGAGAATACATGATATGAAATATAGTTGTTTGTTTTTAATTTTTGTTTTGGTTTTTCAAATTTTTTTTTTTCATTTGATTGCTTAAATATAAGCTATGGTAGAAAAAAAAATGGAGATGGTCATGAATGAGGTTTAGGAAAAATGTTTGGAATTTAATGCTCAAAAAATTACGAGACAAATCAATTGAATGACGGAGGCGTTTGGATGACGTAACGTCATTTGAATTTGTGACGAATGCATAGATTCTATTGCTTGGAGTCACAAAATGTTATTAGTTATGCAAGCTTTTCTTCGAAAACTAATAAATCCGCAAAACTTAACATTTCAGCTTTCGAACAAAAATGATATTTCACAATATTCTTGTCTCAAAACTTCAAAACGGCATGAACGGCATGTCAAGGGGCACGGTAGTGCCCAGCCAAGTTCTCTAGAAACTTTGGCACTACACCCTTATTTACAGGAAACAACTCAGGGCATTTTCCACCCCCTCTAACTTCTATACCAAAGAAGCCAAAAGTTTCAAGTTCATATTATTTGTTAAGCTAGTCAAGAAGAAGCACCTCAGTAAATTTCAGATATTTAGCATAAGTAGTTTCTAAGATACAATGTTCCACAAATCACGAAAACCCTAACTGAATGGCTGATTCACTCACTGACAGATCATCAAAATTATGAAGCATTTCCCGTTGCCGTAGAAGCTTGAAATTTGAGATTTTTCAATAAGGGGCGTGGTAGCCGCCTACTTTAACATTATTAGTTTAAATTATATGGAGCACTTTGGAGTACAATAGAATCATGAAATTTGGCATACAAGTACAACGTGCAATAGAACAAATAAAATATGAAATTTATGGTTTTCTTCTGAGGGGGCGTGGTACCCACCCAATCAGTTAAAATAAATGTATATGGGCCACCTCTGATCATCGTAGAATATTGTAATTTGGCAAACTAGCAATTATGCCAGTCACTATAAAATCTTTGCAAAAAGTAATGATATCACACCAAAAACATAAACGTAAAAAAGAACCAATTTCTCCCGTACACAAATTCTGCCTAAGGAATCAGTCACGAAGAGTAATGAGATCTTAGATTCAGCAAGTACTCGTAGGTGCATTGCAAATGTTTTAAATAGACTTACACCGAATCGACTATTAGTTTTGAAAGAAACTTGTATACTAATGTAAACTAGTTAATTTTTTTAATTAGCAAGTTTTCCAAACTTTTTTAATAGTAGTTTCCTAAGAGAAAACCTGCCAATTAAAAAAAAATTAACTTTTTTACATTAATTTACAAGTATCTTTCAAAAATAATAGTTCATTCCATGTAAGTCCACTTAAAATATTTGCAATGCACCTACGAGTATTTGCTGAATCTTAGAACTTGGCGTTCTTTTAGATCTCATTACTTTTCGTAACTGATTTATTAGGTTGAATTTTTGTACGAGAGAGCTTGGTTCTTTTTTATATTAATGTTTTTGGTGTGATAACGTATAACACTAAAATTTTGTAATTGACTAATTTAAAAAAAAAGCGATTATACTTATATGTATAGAATAATTTGAACAAGGAATTAATTTGCTTCGTTCTCCATGATTCTCACTATTTCGAGTCTCATAAAATTTCTGTTTTTGAAAAATGGGTGTTTTTACAGGATCTTTTTGAGGAAAAAATAAAGCGAAAAAGTGTTTTACGGTCAAATGGCTAATGCCCTTTACTGCTCAGCAACGAGAATTCAAAAAGAAAAATATTTAAATAATTGCTTACAACTACGATGTTTTTCGGTACCCTACTGGACGAGCAGCTAACTAACCGTTTATTTAGAATTTTTGTAGGACGAGCGGACAGTTACAAAAATAAAAGAAGTCAGTATCAACAATTTTATGCAATAAAGTGTTACAACCACCTCAGAAGTGTAGAATTGAGCTTTTATCCGAAAGCTCTCCAAAAAACAGTTTGACAGCGACTACAAGGCTTACAATCTCCTAGCCGCTAGCCAACAGATACATTTTGTTCGTCTGTTTTGTTCAGAATTCATACAAATAATGATTAAAAAAAAATCATCTGTCCACAAAAGCAGAAGTAAAGGTAAAAGGTACTAGAAAAAAAACTTGGAAAAGAAAAATCTAAACTTTTTCTCAAACTCAAACTCTATTCATTTCGTTGCTCGCTCAGTCCTCAGTGACGGTGTTTCGTTTACTTATCGTGTAATAAATAATTATTATTCTTAATTTTCTTACCTTTCAATTCTGTCAATAAGAAAAAAATAAAAGTGAAAATATTGACGGTTCATTAATTTAATTAACGTTTTGTTAAAAAGTGATTGAAAACAACACTCTGTGGTGCTAAGCGCGGTTCTACGAAAAATGAAAATTTACATTTCCCCTCAAGCTCAATGAAATTTACTGAAGAATCTGTATGCAAACGAAACCCCATACGATTAGTTTTCTGATTTTTGAATTTTTAAATTTTTACTTTTGTGTTTATAAAAGTGCTCAAATATAAGAAAAAAAACCACCTCATCAACACTTAACGAACAAGAAAAGGAAAAACGTAAAATAAAAAAAAAACTTTGCGGAAATACCAACTTTTTTTTCTCCTAGAATGTGAGTACACCTATCTTCTAAACATAAAAGATATATTTTGATCTTTCGAAATGTCACTCTGGTGTTCCGGTGTGCTGGAACTTGGTTTTATCTATCTATTACTGCTTGCTATTGGGAATGGAAAATGCCATATTAATTATTGCCACTTGGCTAGAGGCAGTGTGGGATGCGAATTGTGTGTCTCTCGGATGAGGAGCATGAGAATCGTGGTTTATGGAAATGTACCTACTTTGGTTCTAGGTCGGTATCAGGCAATTTTCAGTGTCATCGTGTGTCTGTCTGTTTGTACTACAATCATTTTTTTCAAAAATAAAATACATAAAACGTCACGGCAGGAAAAAAAATTCAAGGTAAGCCGAGTAGGTCCCATTAACTTTCCACCTGCTTCATTCTATTGCTCTTCGCTTCGACAGAAGTGGTTTTTTTTTTGCTGGCGACGAGTTGCTGACGTTTGACGATGTGTGTGATTTTACTATCTAACAAAGGCCTAAATTATTTTGAGGAGAGAAGGGACCGCGCAATAGTCATTATTTTTACCTTTAGTGTTTTGTATTTTGGAAACAATTCGAAGGTCTTGAAAAGAATCACTGCTAATTGTATTATGTGTTTTTTTTTTTTTTTAAATGTAGGAACTACCTTTTACAGCTTGCTCTCCCTCTAGGGATAAAGTGTCAACATTATGATGACCTTAATATGCAGCTTAGCGCGTAGCTTATTAAAACAAAACAACAACAAGAATAAAGGTCACGAGCATACGAATTGTGTCTCTAGGGTTTTTATTCTTGTCCACATTACCTTTGAAATAATAGTCAATGCAATTTGAAGCTCCGGTGATTGTAGTTGAGTTTTTGAGTGTTGAGGGAGAAAATCTGAAAAACGCCGGTTCCGGGTTGTTGGTTCGGTTTTTTTTTTTTTTTTGGTTTCGATTCACGTTTTTCTTTGTAGCGTGACTTGAAGCTATTTTGAAAGCTTAGAAGAGTTGTTCTTTGAGATGTGGTTGGTGTTAGATTTCCTGAAAGTTCATTTTAGTTCCGCAGTCCAATTGAGAAAGAAATAAGTTTTATGACAACAGAAAACAACGATTTTTATTTGATGAAAATTAATTTTGAAGTGAAAAACAATATTTCAGTCAGAAAGAAAATTAGAAGTAGAAAATGAAAAGTTTAAATTTAAGTAAAGTGTGTAATATGTATTGAACGTAAGGTACATTTTCCAACACTCCTCCTCGTTCAATTAATATTACATTTGTTTCTTAGATAATTATGTTTTGTTTCCGGTAATGGTTTTGTCAAGAGATCTGCGATCATTTCTTCTGTTGGACAATATTGACATTCAATAATCTCTCTTCTAATAAGATCACGTATTGTTTTGAATTTAGTATCAATGTGTTTCGAACGATAAGAAAATTTATGGTCGCGTACTAGTTCGATACAGCTTTGATTGTCTTCGTAGATAAGACTCGGAGATTGAATATGTTCTTCCATTTCTTCAAGTAATTGACGAATCCACTTTATTTCTTTTGCAGCTTCGGATATTGAAATAAACTCCGCTTCACACGTCGAAGATGCAACTAAAGTTTGCTTGTTGCATGACCAACTAATAGTCCCTCCGTTCAAGAAAAATATTCGTCCGTTATTTGATTTTCGATCAGTTTTGTCTTCTGCCCAAGTTGCATCAGCATAGCCATAAAGCGTTTGTTTTTCTGCTTCTAATCTACTAACCATTAACTTCATTCTTCTTGTGGTATATAAGTATCTGACAACGCGCTTCAGTTGATTCCAATCGTGAGCTGTAGGGCATGAAACTTTCTGTGCCAAAATGCAAATACTTGCGGATATGTCTGGTCTGGTATTAATCGATATATATAATAATCGTCCAATCAAATGTCTATACTGGGTATTGTCCTCAAATCTAGCGGAGGCTTCGATCTTGAAATAATTTGTATCCATTGGTGTATTTACTGGTTTTGCATTCGTCAATCCAAAGTCTGATGCTATTCTTTCTATATTAGTTGACTGACAAAGTGAGAAGTTACCGTTCATGTCTTTTGTTACTTCTATTCCTAGATATTGCTTAATTGGCCCTAAGTTTTGTATCTTGAAATTAAGTTGTAACATTTCTTCAATCTTTTCCATTTGGCTGTTCGAATTACATGCTACAATTATATCGTCAACATAAACAATCAGGTAACAAAGATTTCCGTCGATTTTCTTAATATAGAGACATGGATCGTTATAACTTTGTTGAAACTTGTAATCTTCAAGTGCCTTATGTAAAGTATGATTCCAGGATCTAGCCGCTTGTTTCAAGCCATAAATGCTTTTTCTTAGTAAACATACCTTAGAACCGTTTTCATAGCCAGGAGGTGGTGTCATATAAATGGTTTCTTCAAGCTTTCCATTAAGAAATGCAGTCTTTGCATCAAGATGGTGTACAATCATTTTTCTTTTGGATGCAACTGATAATAAAGTTCTGAATGTTGTTTGCATTACAACTGGTGCAAAAACTTCATCATAGTCTGTTCCGTATTTCTGTGAAAAGCCTTGAGCAACGTATCTTGCTTTATATCTTTGTACTTTACCATCAAGTCCAAGTTTAAGTTTGAAAATCCACTTTCCACCAATTGCCTTTTTCCCGCGAGGCAAATCGACAAAATCCCAAGTTCCGTTTTCTTCATGTGAGTTAATTTCTTCTTGCATTGCAGACATCCACTCTTGCTTTTCATCAGATTCAAGTGCTTCAATATAGTTAGTTGGTTCGACAATTTCTTTTGTAGCGTTTATTTCTTCACCTAGACGTTTAGGGGGGACACCTTTTGTTGATCGACTTGAAATACGTACTTCAGATTTATTATCTTCTTGAGATTCACTTCTTCTGTTGTGACATTCGTCCACTATCTCCTCCTGAAGTGAATATTCATTTTCTAAATCTTGATTATTTTCTTGTCTTGATTTTGAAAGGTCAACTACAACATCATTTTTAATACTGGGCTTTGAGCAGAAGTGTACATCTCGGCTTATGATCACCTTTTGAGTATTTTTATCGAAGCATCTGTATGCTTTAGAACTTTCATCATATCCCAAAAAAATTGCTTCAACTCCTTTGTTGTCGAGCTTTCTTCGTTTTGAATCAGGAACGTGGACAAAACATTTTGAGCCAAATACTCTAAACTGTTCAATTTCTGGTTTAGATCCGTTCCATAGTTCAAAAGGTGTCACATCCGATGTTCTTGTAATTACTCTGTTTTGAATGAAATTTGCAGTTGCTATTGCTTCACCCCAAAAATTGTTAGGTAATTCTGCATCTACCAACATACAACGTCCCATTTCAACTAATGTTCTGTTCTTTCTTTCAGCTTTACCGTTTTGTTGAGGACTATAGGGTGCTGTAAGCTGTTGTTGTATTCCTTCATTCTTTAAAAATCTTGAAAGACTTGCACTGGTGTATTCACCACCACGATCAGATCTGAACATTTTTGGTTTTTGAGAAAATCTAGTTTTGCAGAATTCTACAAATTGCTTTATTGTATCTTCAACTTCATCTTTATTCTTTATCAAGCGAATTATAGTGAAGGCTGAATAATCATCTATAAATGTCACGATATATCGCTTTCCAGCGTGAGTGGGAGTTTGCATGGGGCCACATACATCTGTGTGAATCAAATCTAATCGTGATGTCGATTTAGAAAATGATTCATTTGGAAATGGAAGTCTGGTCATTTTCCCTTTCATGCAAACCTCACACACTTCCTTAATACCACAGTCAACAATGTGCAAACCCTTGATTAATTTCTTACTAGACATCTGGCGAATCGCATTTGGATCTCTATGTCCCATTCTTCGGTGTAATTGATGAATGCAATTCTCATTATGATCAAGGACGGTGCACATTTTTTGCCTTCTCAAGAAATATAAGGAACCTATCAAATCTGCCACACCAATGATCTTATCAGCGAGTTTGATTTCACAAATGTTGTTATCAAACTCAACACGCATACCTCCTTTTGTTAAGTGACTGACCGAAAGTAAATTGGTGGTCAGATCAGGTGCAAACAAAACTTCATTGGCTCTTTCTTGATAAATATTTCCTTTTTCATTAATAAAAACTAACATACCTGTTCCAATGCCTTGAACTTCTGTTGAATCCCCATTCGCGAGAGTGACTGAAGTCTTGTAGCTCTTGTCAATGTTGGAGAAAAAACTTTCATGATTAGCCACATGTCGAGTTGCCCCAGAATCGATGATCCATCCTGACCTTTCTCCTTGTCCTTGGTTGAAACCAAAAAGGAAATCGTTGCTGTTGACATTCGACTTGATCTTTACTTCTTGCGATTCTTCAACTGTATTGACTGTATCAGTTAATCTTGACCTTTTGTTTTCTTGTTTCAGTAACCATTCTTTATACTTCATGCATGAATGCTTT
This sequence comes from Sphaerophoria rueppellii, assembly GCA_920937365.1. Lineage (NCBI taxonomy): Eukaryota > Metazoa > Arthropoda > Insecta > Diptera > Syrphidae > Sphaerophoria > Sphaerophoria rueppellii. Next base: position 21,227,369 of record CAKKXW010000002.1, on the reverse strand, counting down.
AAATGCCCCTGTTTCTTACAGAAGTAGCAAACAACGTTCGAAACTGTTTTCAGAATAGCATCTGTTGAATGTCCATTGGAATTTCGTTCATTTCGTTCATATTCCGAAATGATACGTTGTTGCACCAAGGTGAATGTAATTTCTTCTTGTTTTCTGGACTCAATAGAAGTAATAAGAGCATTGTAACTCGGTGGTAGACTACTCATTAGCATCGCTGCACTCCATGTATCTGATAAAACATCTTCACCAAGATCACGTAATTTTGAAAAATATTCTTGCATCTTATTAATGTGCTCCCTTGCATCACATCCTTCTCCCAATCTAAGAGAACAAATGGATCTCATTAAAAATACCTTATTTGAAAATGAGTTCTCTTCGTGATATGTTTTTAAGGCTTTCCAAGTTGCTTTAGCTGTTACACAGTTCCGTATATGAGCGAGTTGGTCGTCATCAATAGATAATCCTATAGTTCCTCGGGCTTCATCATCAAGAGTTTCCCACTCGTCAATTGCTTTTTGGTTCGTAACTACCCCTGAATTAATAATTGGTTCCGGTTTTTCTTCTATGATCGTCTTCTTCCATAGTTTTTCTTTACGAAGCAATAGTTCCATCCTGAACTTCCATGTTGCATAGTTCGTGTTGTTTAGCTTTACAAATTTCGTTGCTTCGGCCATTTTTCCCTTTAAATATAATTCTTAATTTTCTTTCTTATTTAATTCAATGGACAATTAAGTCTCATAATCTGTTAGATTTCCTGAAAGTTCATTTTAGTTCCGCAGTCCAATTGAGAAAGAAATAAGTTTTATGACAACAGAAAACAACGATTTTTATTTGATGAAAATTAATTTTGAAGTGAAAAACAATATTTCAGTCAGAAAGAAAATTAGAAGTAGAAAATGAAAAGTTTAAATTTAAGTAAAGTGTGTAATATGTATTGAACGTAAGGTACATTTTCCAACAGTTGGGTCAGTGACTCCACTTTACTTTTTTTTTTTAACTTATCCTGCTTCTTCATTGCATGATTAGGTATAACTTAGATAATTTAAGTTTAAAGTACTACATTTCAGAGGCAAAACTGGTGTTTGTCTCTGTTGAAAAAGGTGGAGTTGTCGGATAGAAAGATATCAAAACAGACATGAGTTTTGATATCTTTCTATCCGACAACTTATTGTATGAATGTGTTAAGGTAAGAACGTACAGGTCATAGTTTATGATTGAAGCTTCATATTGACGCCCAAACAAATCAAAGGATTCACACAAATAAAACCAAGGTTCTCCTTGATTCTCATTCAATTAAGTGTCCAAAATAGTTGATAAACCAGTCCAAATTGGGTCGCAGCCGCCTTCTTCCATTAATAGTACTACAAATTATTTGCGAGCGGATTCCTGTAGATTATACTTTTCCAAAATGTTTGTCATAATGTCTTCCTTACGGTATATTTGAAGTAACTTAAGAACAGAGCCTACTATTCTTCATACTACTTTTCTCTTGAGCATGACTAGGAGGACAGTGTGCCTTTGGCACAGCACCAAAATCTCGGGTACTCTATGAGCATTCAACAATAATTTCAAGAAAGGACAAGAAAAAATATAACCTCAACTGCAAATTAATCACATGAGAAAGCTTGATGCTATATGCTTCAAATACCGGCCTATAAAAGTAAAAGCATAAAGAATAGAAATGTCATTTTATAACCATGAAAACATTTAAATGCTATCTAACTAGCTGCATATTTTATGCGATTGTTTTACTACGAATGTTTCGCATTCCCTTAACATTTTTTTATGGTTCCCACTAAATGCAGGCTTGTCACGCCATTGTAAAAATTACCGAAGAAAAAAAAAACAACCCGTCAACCGGTGTCTGAGTATCTTATACACCTTTCTATGAACAATTAAAGAACACACAACAAAATGTACCTATGAGTAGAACCCCACGAAAATTGGGCAATAGGCATTCTATTCTTCTTTTCAATTCGTTAAAAAAAAAAAAAAAAATAAGTAAAAGAAATGTAAGCAGAAGAATGATTATAAATAAATTATTGACTATTGTGGCATTAATGACAGAAGCATGCATACATTTTTTTAAAAGAAAATTAGAATATCTAAATATCTCAAAAACCACATCTCCAGTTCTCATAAAGAATAATACACACATTTAGTTTTTACTTTTACTTCAGCTTATGATACTTTTTGTGGTTAAATTTGTTTAGAGACCTTGAAGTCCTTTTGAATAAGTCGTTCCTATATTTTTTTTAAATTATGATTCAAGTTCTTTTAGTTAAAAAATATATTAATAATATGCCCACATTTTTTGGTTTGGCTTTGGCATTTTCTTCATGCTGAATTTGTATTCGAAATGTTGATCTTTTGCCTAACATCCAACCCAAAATAGTTTGACCTAGAAATAACCGGCCTAATCTGAAGCGCAATTGTGCCGGTAAAATAAAAACAGAAACATCAACATGATTTTTTTTTTAATAGCTAAGCTAAGAATTCGAAGTGTTATGAAGACACCTTTTTTTTGTGACGCTTGCTCGTTTGCTAATGACCAAAGAGAAGCTTGCAATCGCAATGTTGGCAAACTTATAGAGTTGTGTACAAAAAAGAAAAGAAAAAAGAATTGAAAAACAAACTCCGTCTGTGATTTCTAAAAGTTATGCCTGTCGCACCCCTAAGCAAGTATTAGCTCATTTCAATACTGTTTCTAACGAGTTAAAGATAAACATTCCGTTTGGCATTTGCACAGAAACGACATTGACATCTCATTTATTTTTTAATCGGGTGGAGTATAGTCAGACTTTGAAAGCGCCAATAATATTTGTTGGTTTAAGGATAAACTTAAACAAAGAAAATAAACCGTAAAAGGAGTGTTTTCACTGTATTACATTACTAATAACTGTACTGTATGTAATCTGCAACTGGTATATTGACGCTTTAAATGGATGACGAGTTGCTGACTTACTTGCAAGTTGCAAACAGCTTTTTAACAACTTAAAATCAGGTTTCTTTTTATGGTGACTGTATCTGTATAGATTTACCCAGTGAGTTCTTTATTTTGTTGTTCGTTTACTTTGTTTGCTATTTCGTGAACAGGTTATTATAAAAACAAAAACAAAAATAAATAAAAAAATGGATAAAATAATGTAGGAAGTATTTTGGTATGGTGAATCAGCGTTTAGGTTTCTCTGTTTTATTTTAAAATTATCAACAAAGAAAAGTAAGAAAGGGAGTTACAAAAATCGTGGAATTATTTGAGTATGTCATTGCTTGCATTTATTTTGGTCAAATGGGGAGCCAAATTGTTTAAAATTATTATTCTTTGTTAACCAGTTGAGAAAAATAAAATTTAAGTCAAATCTTGGTGGTTCAGAGAGGTTTTGTATTTCTGTTTAATTAAACAAGACTTTGTGGGTGTCTTCGAGAGATCAAATAACATTTTATGCTTTTTGTACATTTTATTGTTTCAAATTCGGTAGTGTGATACCACAAACACCGCTGTCAACTCAATGCTTCAATAACAATATTTTACAATAGACTGATACTATGTCAAAATTAAAATATATATTTGAATTTTTTGACGAAATAAAATACTTGATTCTCACATTTCATTGCATTTTGTTTCATCTTTTAAAAATTTCCCACCAAAGTACTTTTTTTTTGTACATAGGGAATTGAAACATAAAATGCTGCATTTTGTTTACTAACTTAAGGTGGCGCTAAAGTCCGTTGTGGATTGCGCCTCCATCAACAGTCTCCGCCAGCTAGCTCGGTCCTTAGCTAGCTGTCTCCAGTTTTGCACTCCAAGTTGATTGAGGTCCTCTTCCACTTGAGTTCGCCACCTGAGTCGCGGTCTTCCTCTCCTCCTAAGTCCCTCGAGAATAGTGTCGAAGGCTTTCCGGGCCGGAGCATTGGTGTCCATCCGCTCTAAATGACCAAGCCATCTGAGTCTCTAGACATTGACCCTTCTGGCTAGGTCCATGTCGTTGTACAATCCGTAAAGTTCGCTGTTATATCTTCTTCGCCATTCCCCTTAAATGCACACGGGGCCAAAGATGACCCGAAGAACTTTCCTCTCGAAACAGCCTAAGGCACTTTCATCCGATTTTGTCAACTCCATGCTTCTGCACCAAACAACAGGACTGAGATAATGAATTGCTCGAGAGAGAGCTTTTCCACTCAATTGCTTTCTTACCCCAAAGAAACAGCGATTAGCAAGAGTTATTCTTCGTCTGATCTCGGTGCTGGTGTTATTTCCCGTGTTTATAGCTTAGGTAGACAAACTCCTCTACTACCTTGAAGTTGTGTGCGTCTATTGTGACGTTCTGTCCGAGCCGTCGGTGTTGGGTGAAGGACACCCAACATCTACGGCTCGAAGACAGTATATACTTCGTTTTTCCCTCATTTACCGCTAAACTCATTTTTGCCGCTTGTGTCTCAATTCTCACAAAGGCGCCATTGACATCACGCTATGTTCTTCCCATTATATCAATATCATCGGCGTACGCGAGAAGTTGAACAGATTTTTGGAAGATAGTGCCTCTGGTGTTGACGGTGGAGTTCTGCACTATCTTCTCAAATACGATGTTAAAGAAATCGCACGACAGTGCATCGCCTTGCCTGAATCCTATTTTGACGTCGAAAGGTTCCGTAAGCTCCTTGCCAACCTTGATGGAGCATCGCGAGTTCTCCATCGTCATTTTGCACAAGCGAACGAGCTTGGCAGGGATGCCAAAACTAGACATAGCTTTGTACAGTTAATCACTGTAGATGCTGTCATACGCGGCCTTAAAATCGATGAAAAGAAGGTGGGTATCGATTTGGAGTTCAAAGGTCTTTTTCAGGATCAACCGCAAACCTCCGAACTTCATTCCTGCTGTTGGTTTTCTCAACATCCTCGATCTGACGCTTCTTATGCTCTCCCTTTTTTCTCTTGAGTAGCCAGGGTTCCTCTCTCCTCTTTCGCTCGTAGGGCTCACGAGCAGCTCTTGTCCTTCTGTGCAGCGCCGCTTTGTATGCCTCCTGCTTGGCTGCATGGGCCTGCCTGCATTCTTTGTCAAACCAGGGGTTTCGTTTTGGTGGTTGTGAGAAACCCAGCACACTAGAGGCGGTATCTCTAACTGCTTTCTGGCAATGTTACCACTGGTCTTCGATACTTGATGCTGCCGGCATAGGACTCCTCAAGAGATTACTTGACACTCTATCAGAGAAGGATCTGGCGATCTCTTTCGATTGCAGCCGTCCGACGTTGAATTTTCTTGCAGCATTTCCTTGTTTTGGCCGTTGTCGGAATACTCGTAGCATAACCTTGGCTACGACGCGTTCCGAGTCGATGTTAGCTTCTCGGAAAGTTGGAATATCTAAAATGGTGAACAAGTGCCTTCCGTCGATCGCAATGTGATCAATCTGGTTGACGGTTGATTGATCATTAGATATCCATGTACCTTTATGGATGTTGAGATGTGGGAACCAGATGATTGCTACCACAACATTTCGCCCCGCAGCAAATTCGATCAGCCTGAATCCGTTATCGGAAGTGGTGTCGTGCATGCTATGCTTTCCGACTGTTCCACCAAAGAAGTCCTCTTTTCCCAGCTTTGCGTTTAAATCGCCGAGGACAATTTTAATGTCATAGCTAGGACATTGCTCATATGTTTTGTCAAAGAGCTCGTAGAACACGTCGTTTGGTGGGGGCATGCGCGCATATTAGGCTAATGTTGCCGGATTTAGCCTTGATTCGGATTGTCGCGATGCGCTCGCTTACACATTTGAAGCTCAAGAAGTTCTGCCTGAGCTTCCCATCGTATCCGCATCCAAAGAGTCGCTGTTGTTGCTCTCGGTAACAATCACCATATAGTAAATGTCGCAGTTTCTCATCCTCTTTTTGCCCGGTCCATCCCATCGCATTTCCTGGATAGCGGCAATGTCTGCTTTGTAGCAGTTGAGGGTCTCCGCTAACTGTTCGGCAGCATTTTGTCATTGCATAATTAGTTGTAAAACAAAATTAAAAATATTTACTGACGAAAATTCCAGCGGACCCGACAAATGCATTCCGTGTTGAAAAAGTTCGACATTGATGTCTTCCGTGTAACCTAATGGTGGGAAATGCGTGAAATGTGAATATAAAAGATACTCCAACTTACTTGAACACACAAACACACATGCACAATATTTAATCAAAATCTTTCCGGTGGTTTTAACGTTTTTATTTTCTTTATTTTATTTGCCCTATGAGCAATCTTAGTCCTACGGTTGCGGATGCCAGCACTTATAAAATTGCAGTGAAATATTGCAAACTAAAGAACAGAACTGAAAATTTATAAAAATTTAAGATAACATTCTCCATTCCCTGTCTGTTGTCTTCTACTCCGCTAGTCTACGTCATCGTTAGTCGTTGGGTGGATAGTGCTCGAACTCGTTCTTCAAGGGAGTTACAAGTTAGACATTTGTTTGTTTCATTTATTTTTGTATTGCGATTTTTATAAAAAGTTTACGCAGTCCATTTCTCTCCACGGTTGTTTTTTTTTTTTTTTTTCAAATAAAAAAATATATTTTTTAATTGTTCTTAAATGGCACAACTAACATAGCTGTTTGTTTTTGCGTTTTCTCTGACATTCAAAAACGCAATTAAGAGATTAAAGATTTTTTTCATAAAGCCCATTAGTTTGTCTGTCTGTTCTTCGGTGGGTCCTTCTGTATATTTGGCTCCTGAACGGACGCATTGAACATGAACAATTTATGCTCTTAAAAATCGTATCTAAAAACCTTTAATCGTTCAGTTGATATCTTAAAGCTTATATGTACGTGTCTCTATAATTAATCATGACATTTTGCAACAAAAAACTCTCCGTTCCTCCATCAACAGGTACCTACTCATCACAACCCGCTGATTTATTGTTCTTGTCTTCACTCAATTTGTAGAAACCTATATTAATTAAAACTGATAATGGAATTTATACAAAACAAGTTGCTATTAAAAATAATTGAATGTACTAGCTCAAGAGTTTGGATGTAAAATACGTTTCAATTTTTAATAGACCGGTATTTGTGGCGAACGAAGCTATGATTCTTCCATGCAACAAAGTAAACTATATCACTCTTTGCCTTTGCAAAAAGCTTTTCTATACTTTTTTGTAAGGATTGAAGTGGATGATGTCGCTAGAGCACTCAAAAACCCAAAAACCTTAGAACTCTGATGTGAATAGTGACTTCATTTTCATATTTATTAATGCTCGGTTTCTAGCCGCCCAACATGATGGTTTGATGATAACGCCGCCGCCGTGCTGTGTGCCTTCAGTTTTGCATAATAAATTGAGTTGAAACTAGTTACACTCTATTTCCATAAAAATTGCTCACAGGTGCGTTGGAGAATTTACTCTTAAGGGGGTTGAACCTGTTTCATATTCTGCCTTTTACGAAATATTGTAAGCGGTTTTAATACCGGTGACAGTCAGGTCTTGCATCTATCAGAAAGATCCTCAACATCATTGCTTTTTGGAAATTATGACTATGAGTGAATGTTTCTCTCGAATTTTCCTCAATGTATAGTAATGCGAGGTGGATTGCACCTACAACATAGTTACATTCCTTGGAAAAGCTGACTCTACACTGAAACTGACTTGTAACGTTTTTTTGATCGATAAACAATTTGATGTTCCTTTTTTTCTTGTGTTTATTTTTAATCAACTTTGCGCTCTTTTGTTTTGTTTTTGTGTGTGTCGTGCTGTTTTTGTCGTAAGTTAGTATTGATAAATTAATTATTCATTGGACTATAGCTGACCATTAAGCGTTGAAAACAATGTTGCGTAAAGGTGCATTGTCAAACTTTTAATTACAATCGATTACGTTATCCACTGCGGGGGTTCTTTATTGTGTTTCTACGGGGCGGATATAGCCATTTGATTTGTGTTGTTTCTTTCATTCTGTTTTATTACTGCTGCACTGTTGTGCTGAACGTCACATTTTTTTAAACTCATTTGTCGATTGACAAAGTGAATTCTATTCTTTCAACTGAAACTATAATTTAATTTACTGTACAGAAGGAAAGTTGAGTGAATACCATAGAAAAACACTCTTAAGGAAGAACGGCACAGACTGTTTTCCTGCGGCATTTAATTGATATTGTATAAAAATCAGTTAATTACAATCGACTTCAACCTTGGCTTATACTAATAATTGTGAATGTCGGCGAAAGCAATTGCTTTAATTGTTGCTATAAAGTTATTGGATAACAGCAAAGGCACACACGAACTGAATCAATAGAATGCTTCTGTTCAATATACTTTACAGTATAGCTTCATTATTTCAAAATCAAAACAAAGATCAAGGAATAGTTTCAATAAAAAGGTGACAAATAAGTAGAAAAATAAACAACCGGCATTTCCGTTCGACTATTAATCTTCACTTCCTTATCGACTTATTCGCCCGTCGCATCGTCCGTCCGTCCGTCCATCCGCCGTGCATCAAGAAGTTTTTTTTATTGTTTAAATAATACGGTTTTCGAACGGCCATTCACCTTTTTTGTTATTTCGATAAGCTTAATGTTTCTGAACAGATTATTGTTACCCCTATCGACAACGGACGTCCTTCGGAATTATTTCGCAAAGGAAATCATACTTGTTGATTCGCATATTATAATCTTTAATAGACTATTTTTGGCCATATTGATTACCACCGACTTTCTTTCCGAACACAGCGTACAAAGCCGCCTGCTGGTAATACATCTTGAAAATCCAAGCTTCTTCCACCGATGAAGGGAAGTTGCGATTGAAAAATGGTCAAGGCTACTATTTTTCAATACTTAAACTTAAACGCTCACGCTATCAGGCTTATGTTCCAAATACGTACATCCAAACTGTTTCTAACAGGCCAGCTGTTTTGGCGCTGAGTGAAACCCAAGTAGGTAGCCATTATTCTTCTTCCACCATGGTCTCGCCGTTTACATTAGGAATGATGTCGCTTATCAATTCCTTCCACAATATATGGACGCTGCTCCAACCCTGTTTTCAATTTTATGTGGTTTAAGTTCACCATAAATAAGCACATCATTCACTATTGTTTTCTTTATCGAAGCTCAGATTTGGACAGGGCTGCAACTTCTCGTGCATTTGACGCTCTGTCTGACTCCATCCAAAGAATTGTATCCCAATATCTTCACACTGAAATCGCCCGTAATAAGGCGATTTCAATGTACACAATTCTTCGTTGGCTTCTCCATTCGGGACAGATAACACCCGAAGGAATGTGTGCTGAGATCTTTGCTGAGTTTAACCACCTAACTAAGCTTGTCACCGAGCCCACTCGAATATCGGACATTAATGGCCAAGCGGAAAATACTCTTGACTTGTTTCTTACGTCTGACCCTGATAAATACACTATCAGTGTATTAACGCCTCTAGGAAGATCAGACCATAGTATTATATCTGCAAATTTCTCGTGTCACGCTAATCCAGTTAGAGAAAGAGCTCCGAAGAGAACCGTGTGGGTGTGGCAATACGAAAAAGCCAACTGGGACGGTCTCAACAACTTTTTCCGGATCTTTAGCTCGTCACTATGCTTCCTCGATAGTGACGTAGACTCCAGCGCAGATATGATTACTAATATGAATATTTTGGGAATGAAAACTTTTATCCCGAATAGGGTTAAAAGCATCAAACCCAAGGAAAAATCATGGTTTGATTCAAGCTGTAAAGAGGTTATCAGGGAAAAAGAAGTAAAGTTCCGGTGTTTTAGAGCCAAACCAACTGAGGAAAACCGGAACAAGTTTAAACCAGCCAGGAAGGCCTGCATCCATATTCGGCGGACCAAATTTTTACATCGACCAAAAATTAAGGCAAAAAATACTGCAATGTCCCAAAGGCAGTAAGAATTTTTGGTCATTTGTAAAAAATATGAAGAACTCTTCTTCTTCCTCAGTCCCTACGCTCGTTGACAATGACACTCCAGTTGTTAGCTCTCTCGCGAAAGCTAACCTTTTTGCTAGGCAGTTCGCCTGTTCTTGAGCGTGTCAATGATTCCATGGGACAAATCTTCTTCCGCACTCGTGCTGTGGCGAGAGTACTAAAGGATCTCAACATACATAAGTCCGCTGGTCCGGATGGTATCCCCGCTATTATTCTGAAGAGGTGTTCTTCCACGCTGGCAAAACCGTTGCGTAAGCTTTTCCATCTATCCTATTCTTCTGGGCTCGTTCCGAGCAGTTGGAAAACAGCATTTGTCCAGCCTATTCCAAAAAAAGGCGAATCCTCCTCTCCCTCCAATTATCGTCCGATTGCACTTACGTCCCTTCTTTCTAAGGTCATGGAAACGCTGATAAATTATCAGCTCAAGAAATATCTCGAAGACCGAAAGCTTCTTAATGACCGGCAGTACGGCTTTCGCAGCAACAGGTCCACTGGTGATTTGATGGTTTATCTCACCGAACAGTGGAAAAAATCTTTACATCGTTTTGGAGAAAGTAAGATTGTTGCACTTGATATTTCAAAGGCATTTGATAAAGTCTGGCATCTTGCTCTTTTATCGAAAATGCGTGCATTCGGTATCGATGAGTCCCTTCTTCGTTGGATTAGAAACTTTCTTTCGAACCGTTCAATACGAGTTGTATTGGACGGATTCAAGTCTGAAACCCACAAAATAAATGCTGGTGTGCCTCAGGGCTCCGTTTTGTCTCCGACCCTCTTTCTCATTTTATTAATGATCTCTTGTCTGTTACTTCTAATCCAATAAATTGTTTCGCTGACGATAGTACCCTTAGCTTCTCATATTCGTTTCCAGATTCACATCCCTCCTCTTCGGATGTGGAACTGCAACGGCAAAATATGATAAGCTCATTAAGCTCTGACTTAAACAGCATTGTACAATGGGGATTTAAAAACCGTGTAGAGTTTAATGCTTCGAAAACTCAATGCTGTCTTGTATCGTTGAAGCGAGATATACCCCCCGTGCCACTATCCATGAGTGGCACTTGCATCAATGAGACCGAACATCTCGAGATTCTCGGTATGTGCATCACTGACCACCTCCTGTGGTCCGAGCACATACGCGATGTCGCCAAAAATGCCGCAAGATGTTTGGGTTTCTTAAGACGGTGCAAGAAATTTTTCTCCCCGTCTGATCTGGCTATTATCTAAAGATATCCGTCCAAAGCTTGAGTACAATTCCCATCTTTGGGCTGGTGCTCCAGCTACTTACTTAAGCCTGTTGGATGGAATACAAAAAAGAGCTGTAAGAATGATTGGTGATAGAGAGATCACTAACTCATTCACTTCATTGGAACACCGTCGTAACGTTTCGTGTCTCTCCTTGTTTTATCGTTACTTCTACGGTAATTGCTCTAGTGAAATAGCCAGTTGCATTCCACCCCTTAAACAATTCAACCGTAATACCCGCGCTTCCAGGAATGCCCATCAGTTTACACTCGAGCCCAACTTCGGTCGTACGCTCAAGTATAGAGAATCGTTCTTTAGCCGTACTACGCGAATGTGGAACTCTCCTCCACACTCTGTCTTTCCCGATCATTGCAGTGTTCAGGATTAAGACCAATGTATAAAAAGACCAGATTATAAAAAAAAAACTTTCCTTATATCGTTTAGATGTGTTGTCATCTGTAAATCTGTTATTGTTCGAGAACTAGTACATAGTTACCGATATGGACAGCTTAAAAGCTGCCGGAGTGTTTCTGAAAGACATTACCCCCAATCATGTCATAGTAGCCCTACGAACCACAAGAAAAGTTCTACCTGACTGGAACGGTAGACGTCACCGTTGACTGTTAAACCATGATTGCATTGTCTTAGTGGACGCACACCACCCACGTCTTTCTCTATGTGCCACCAACAACCAGCTCAATTGGGGTTGAAACTCGATCAACCGTAGAGGAATTAGGCACAGAATATTGACAGTAAGGACTCAGGATGCAGAAAGTAAGACTTGATATAGAGGACAAAGTCAGCGAGTGTTCAGATCATAAAATCTGACAGTTAATAGCTTCATACAAATAAATAATAAGAAATAGAGTGGCGCGACAGCTCTTGAAGAGCCAAGGCCTAAGTGGCTTATTCTCATCAACAATTCTCCAGGTGCGTATGAAGAATTGAGGGGACCTACAATTTAACGCCGATTCCGAACGGCAAAGTTGAGAAGCACTTTTTCATGACAGATGATACTCTTGGAAGTTTTGTCAGTTCTTCCCAAGAGGCAGTGTCCGTGAAAGATGAAATAAAAACTATGGGCACGAGTAGGACTCGAATCCACGACGTTCGGCTTAGTAGCCAACGCACCTAACCACTAAGCTACGGACACTACAGCTTCATACAAATATTTCCTTTTAAATTTCATTTCAAATTTCAGAAATTGAATTAACAGAGAGGTCCTACTGTTGTGTGCAGCTCGTTTCCTTTAATTTTTTAAACATAACATAAACATTTATATATTTTAAGTGCTACACTCACAAGGACAACATGAGGACACTGCTCCAAGTCGCACTTAGAGGCGGTTAAGTTTTGCTAAGATATTAAAAAAAAGTTTGTATATTTTTCTTAGCACGCTCTGTAATGAAGGTACTTTGAAACATTATTTAGATGGTGTCTAAGTAGTTTTCCAAGTAGTGTGTACATTTCTATCCACTTTTGCTGTATAGTGTCAAGATGCACTTTTAAGAATAAACTGCAATGTGCACTATCTCGCGTAGCGTGTCGTTCGCTCATTGTGGTTCAGAGATGGGTTTATTTGTGGGTGTAGTCTCTTAATTCAATGTTTAAAAAAAAAAAACAAAAAGTTGAACTGTAGTGTCGAATAAATTCACATTAATATAATGGCTTCATTCCAGACATGAGTAAGTAAAGTCCAATATAAACCCTTTCAAAATCTTCAGAATAAAATGTCTAAATTTAACAATTCTTAAGACTTTTCAGTATTATGAAGCTGTTTTCATTGGAAATTTGATTGATTGAACATCCTTGTTGGCCCAAATAGAAATAACTAGAACAAAAATTCAAGGACTTGTCTTCATTAATATTTTTTCGTTAAAAATATTTCCAAGGTTTAATATCCATTCATCCATCAAAAATTATTTGCCTTGCAATTATGGGTTTTGTTTTCTTTTCATCTTAACGTTAAGGTTTTCCTCTAGTAATTTAAAGTATTCCAAAAAAAAAAAAAAATTGAAAACAAAAATGCAGAAACGTTTGCTCAACCAACACACCAAGAAATCCTTGTTCAAAGGCTATCATATAAAATGAATAGACAACATTTCATTGCACAAGATAATCTCTTCTGTAAATTTTGTTTCCTAATTATTTTTTTTAAGCAACCTCTCACCGGACTCAAACCACTCGAAAAATGTGTTCCTACATACAAAAAAATTCTCATTAAAATATTAAAAGTTAGCAAATATTTTGGAATGTCAAACATTTTTTTACTTGCTATTAAGTACCTATCGTGCTTGAAATAATTATACGACTACTATACTTTTATAAACGTGATTAAAATAGAAGAGTTATAGCTTCTTGTGTCTGTTTACATTAATGTATTTGTGTTTTTGTTGTTGTAAAGGTTGAAGAATGTGCGTCAACAGGTTATTGTCGTTGTTGCCATCGCATTTATCGGACCCGAAACAAAAACAAAAAGCACATTTTGAGTATCCACTGAACATTTTTAGGTGTCACTCAACTTATTTGAATAAACAAACAACATTTTGTGGATGACTTAAGGAATACTTGAGAGTGCCTTTTCCACTGTAGGTACTTGTTTTCTTAGGTAAACAAAAGACATTTTGGTACAATTTTTTGTTCAGCATTTGGGTCTTTTTTAATTTGAAAACGTTTTTTTCTTTCCTGAATTGGACAAAGTAAACAGCTCGAATGAACTTGTTTGCAATTTTGGTTATAGTTTATTTTTCCTTTTTGCTATTTGAAACTAGATTTTAATGATAAGTGTGTCCCTTTTTGACTGGAGTTAATTGTTTTTTTTTTTTTAAGGAGGATGATTTTTTTAGGCTTACTCAGTTGCAATTCTCGCAAAAGTTTAACGACTTTCACGATTCAAAATATTAAAATTTTTATTCAAACCACAAAAAGTGATTACAGTTGATTTTGTGGCTATGAATTTATAATTTTGTTTTTTTATATTTAAGCCGCCGACGACCGACACGGTGCGCGGTAAAACTGAACAAAAATACATAAATAGAACAGTGTAGGTAGGTACCCATTTTTCTTGAGAAGTAGACCAACAATTCAACAATTGACTACCTATATGTTAGCGTTTGTGCATTAGCTTATAATGTTTACCTACGTGAGTTTAATACCAAAAGGTTGATTTTTTAAAGATTTTATTTTACACGGTTAAAATTAAATGCAGGTAAACAAAATCTTGTATAATTAAAAAAGTCATTTGAAATGGATAAATACGAGTGTGAGTTAATTTTTAAGCATTCGTTATCAACTAATGTAGCTACGTTTAACTCCGAAGAATATTTCAGTTCTCTATATGGCAACTGAGCCATAAAAGACTAATGGTTTTTCTTTTTGAGAATTGAATGTTTGTAAAAAATCAGGCAAAGATCGAAGTTTCATGATTACTAAAATTGGTCGTTCATCAAAGCTTAAAACAAATTAGGAAACACGTGCTAAACGTTATTTCGCTTATGAACACAAAATTAGTCAATACTTAGCAAATTAATATAATAGATGTTCAAAATTGGGCCAATAAATTTTAACAATTGGCTTAAAAATGTATCACATATGTAGGTCCATTAAGATAAGTCTATTTTTACTGTACCATTCCCTGCATTTCAATAGATCGTCTTGTAAAAGTAAGCAGTCAGTCAGAAACAAATTTAATACTTTTGTAAAGTAAAGTTTGTAATGTCGTCAGCGTATAGAAGAACAAACGAATTTTAGACAGTGATACGCCAATATTTATAAAGAGGATAAACAGGATAGGCCCTAAGTGGCTACCCTGTGGAACGCCGGAGTTAACAAAAGAACTTGAGCAAACGTTACGCAAAACGACACTATAATTTCTATTACATAGGTACGAAGCAATCCATTGAACAAACATTATGATTGAATCCTAAGTTGTTAAGTTTTTTTTTTAAATTAAGTTAGGTGACACAGCTTGTCAAATACCTTACTAATGTCAGTGAAGATACAATCTACTTGTCCATGGTCTTCAAAAGCTTTTAAGCCAAAAAATGCAGATTCAAGTAGATAAGTCACAGTAGACTTATTTTTGACGAAACCATGTTGACTACTACACAAAATATAGATTTACAGTGAAAGGCGAGGATATTACATACAATCACAGATAATATAGTTACTTAGATATCGCACGCAGAGGAAAAAAAATTACCATTTTTCAAATACATGGGACGTACCACTACGTCCCAGTTCGATCAAATTAGCGTGAATCATACTCAGTCTATATGTTGTTTCTTATTTGTATTGTATTGTCAAGTTGCTTGTTGCGTTTTCTTTTCTATTTGCGACGTATAGAATGGCAAGTATAATTGAATTTGTGCAAAAAAAAGTTGAGATGATGATGAGATATGACATTATGATGATAGAGAAGTCGAAAAAAAGTGGGCCCGCCGATTCCGTCCGTCTGTCCGTCTGTCAAATTTTGGAGAAGCCACCATAGGTTTTTTTTGCCAAAAACCAAAACTTTCAATTTTCTCAAAAACGGCTCTTGATGAAAACTCGGAAAACTCATTGGTATTCAAATGAAAAAATGTACACGACTGGGTCGTACGAACTTGCTCCTGCATGCTAAAACTTAATATTTATGATTACTTTTATGTTCCGAAAATTGCAAAAAGTATTACACTCTGATTACACTCTTACTAACAGATTACACATAACTCACAAAAACAAACTCAATATATAAAAATAATTAGAATTTATTAAAAAAATTAAAATTTGAAAATTTACCTCGTAAATACATTTAATTCCTAAAATTTAAAGTCGTTAACCTTATTTTTAATTTAATATTTTTTTTTTTTTTGAAAATCGTCGGAGCCGTTTTTTTTTTTTTTAAATTATTTTTTTATATATAAAATTTTTCAAAAATGTCTTAAAATTAATTTGGGTATGCAGTTTTCAAGACCATGTAAATAATATGTATATTTACTTCAATTTGGATTTTTAAAATTGATCCGTTCCTGAGATACAGAATTTTGAAAAAAAAAATTTAAAATATTTTTTAAAAATCCAAAAATACAAAATATTATTTGAACAATAAATGCGGGAGGTATCGTTTTGGTGCCATACAAAAAAAATTTCTTACATAAAATACATGAATGTTTAAAAAAAAAAGTAAAACTCGAGGAAGTTAAAAAAAATCGTAGGAGCCGTTTTGGAGAAAATTGAAAGTTTTGGTTTTTGGCCTAAGAACTCGTATAGTGAATGTGAATACCACACTCTGTAGTGTCGTAACGGGGTAGCGGATATGGTTTGAAGTAGTGGGTAGCATAATCGGGTACCCACTGGTAGTGTGGTACAGGGGTATCGATTATCGATTGAGACAGTACGAAGTCTACAGGGTCAGCTAGTCATTGTAAATGGCTTTTCTTCAGAAACACCTAATATTTTGTAAGCTTTTCTGTTATTCGGTCCTTGGTCGCAGACTACACCGCAAACTTTAAAACCAAGATCTTGACAGATTTTCAAATTGTTTTTTATAATTTCGTTCAAATCAAAATTTTATGTGAGGTTTTGACGAATCCTTATATCATCAAATATTAACACTACATAACGTCCTCGCTGGTTTAATGAAGCGAACTTTGGTATAGATTACGAATTGGCATTGTTTACAAACCCTGGTTCTAGTCCATCTTTAAAAAGAGGATACGTGAGGAAGCCTGAAGCCCAGAGCATCTCTCAGAAATTCATAGGCGCTTTGCGACCTTTAAACATTTTTTTTGGAAAGTTCTTTTTCGTTGTTGTTGTATTTTGTAGATTTCGACAAACCCATCAACAGATCGCCAAATATTTTTGAATGGTGGGAAATATTAAGCCTTTGTATTTCGTTTTCTCGTTTTTTGAAAGTTTTAAAGCAGTATGGGCTCTAGTTTTTTTGGAATGTTTTGATTTAAGATTTTTTGTATTAATCTTGTAACTAAATAAACCGTCATGTCCTGGACTTCTACTATCATTAAGTCTTAAAATTGCTTGAATTATTGAATCCTCAGTAATATTAAATATAATTGAATTCAAATGTGAAAATTGCAAAGAGCTAGTGACATCACCATCATCCATGAGACTATTAGATTCCTCGAATGGATTTTTAGCTATTTTACCCGTGGAGTCCCAAAATAATTTAGGATTTGATTTATTCTCACTTTCAGTCTTCGCAATGTAGTATTTAGTATTATTTTAATTTTCAAATAAAATTTTGTGGTAATCGGCAAAAAGATACTTTAATGAATGGAAAATAATGTAGTTTTCGGCTGTTCTTGAGACATTAAACCTTAACCAAATGCCGTATTTCTTTTGTTTTTCAAATTTTTAAGTTAGCGGTCAAACCATGTGAGTCGTTTGGATTTTAATAAGAAGTTTTGATAGGAGTCGTTGGATAAAAAAATCCAAATAACTTATGATAAAATAAATTACTTTTATCATTGATTTCACATTTAGCAATTAATTGAGACCAGTCAATATTTTGTTACAGGTTTGACAGTTCGAAATAATTGCATTTGGAAAAGTTGATTTCAATTTTATCGCTTAGCTTGTTGAAACAGGAATTCATGTTCAGGTTAAAGTTAGGTTATATCAAGTGCTGGATGATGAGTTCAACAGGGGTAGTCAAAACAGAAACATCAGAGTTTGCGTTGTCAGAGAAATAAACAAGGTCCAATGTTTTACCTGAACAGTTCTTTACACCGTTAAATTGGTATAAAACTGCATAACTTTCTCTCCTTTTGCTTTGGATTTTATTTTTTATTTTTTTCGTATTAAAAACGGGTAGGTATGTGGCATGTTGAAATCTCTGAATTTTTTAATAAATGCTGCTTTCACGAGCCTTTTTTGTTAATTTTACATGTGTATGTAAAATTAGTTAAAAGAGTAGCACAACAACCTTTACAAAGCAAGAACTAAGGGGCTTACATATCCCGACATACAACATGGATGATTGTGATACTCTTGGAAATTTAGTAAATTCTGCTCAATGAGCAGTAATCATGAAAGAAAAAGATTAAACGCGAGTCGTATTCGAACACACACATTCTATATAAGCCAACGCATTCAAACTAGAAATTTTGCTCAAAAAAATAGCAAAAGAGAGTATCTCAAGTATCTCAAGAGAGTATCGCAAGTAGAGCTCGGACTGGACTGGCTTTCAGAAATAAGCTGAGGATATTGATAATGATATACAGAAACAAAGGCATTCTACCATAATATAAACAAAAATATTTTTTTATTTATTTATACTGATAATTTCGGAGTCGGATTACTGAGATACGAACTCCAAACCATTTTTCTTGGTTCTGTATTTAACACATTGTTCACAATCCCATATTGTTAAAGCGTACAAAATTTACTAAATGATTTATATGAGCAAAAATACATTCTAAAAGACGGCCGTTGAACTGATTAACACTTTAACAATTTGTTTTATGCGCTTTAAGATTTTAGGCGACCTACGAATGCCAATTACGAACTGCTATTTAGAAAAACATTTTTTCATGAAAACTTGTTAGTTCTACATAATATGCAGAACCTACCCATAATCATAAAATAAATGTTACTTGCCAACGTACATAATCAAAACTACAATGGTACTGTACTTCATTTGCTTGAAAGAGTTATTGTGCAAGTAACTAACTATCTGCTGACCATTGTTATCTGAAAAACAACATTTCAAAGTTGAAGAAAATCAAATTTCAATTGTTTTCATTGCACAAATTATGTCGTTATCGAGCGATGATGACATAATATTGTGTCATGCTACAAACTAGCAACACATTTAGCAATTAGCTTCACGTTTGCAGCTCGAATACCTTTAACAACTTTACAGGTATTAAAAATAGCTGCCCACATATCTATGGGAAGACAAATATTTACTTGTCATTTTGACACAAGTTAATTTAAAATGACGCACCACCAGATTTTTTTCGAATTTAGATTAACGATTTAATAGAGTTGGATGATGTCAAGACAATGTGTATAGCGTTGTATACGTATAGGTACATATTTTTGTTTTGTTTACTCAAACAATATGTGTATGATACCTACCTATATGTGCCATTGTTATAATATCGATATTGAAAAGATTCGCTTTACGTAAACAAAAATTGTTTTAGTTTTATAAACCTGAAAGGAAGTCTTATTAGACGTAAATGCCTTTGCGTACACTCTCACTCATCTGTGTGGGTCCAAATTTTTTGTTCCAAGCTTTTGTTTTTACATGGAAAGGTTTTCATATCCTTCCTTGGAACTCAAAAAGTAGGTTGGAAACCTTTCTGTTATCATGGGAATCAAATATAAATTTCGTTCTACTAACATCAAATTTGGAACTTAGTTCTGCCAACTTCAATTGAGTTAATACTTTCATATTAATTTTTAAGAGGTCCTTATAAAAAATTCTTTTGTTTCATTGTACCTTAAATATTAAACCTAATTTTCAACACATTCAGATGACATCCCTTTCAAATATATACTGACAATCTTGTAAGCCTGTTTATTGCAAGGTAGGCTGTCTGCACAAATGCAGAAAACACTTTGCTTCATTAAACAATCGATATTAAAAATTTTCAAAATTAAGTGCTTCTTTTGAAGTTAAGCAAATCCATTAAACTGTTTCAAGGAATTAATTTAGGGCTACACTTGAAAAACCACTGATGTTTTTTTTATCAATAAAAAAAACTTCTCTCTACTCTGACTGCTGAAAATATGGAAAGACGACTTTTTTAAACAAAGCAACAAAAACTATGGAAGGTGAAATGAATTGCTCTATGGCTGTACAGTGTACATGGGTTAGGTGGAAGAGTTTTTAATGTTTATTAAAATCTCAATAACCGCAACAATAAAAGCCTCTTTTTCAATTATGCAAGCCTTCAGTTAACAGACTATATAGCACCTGATGTGGCACCATATAACAAATACAACAATTAAAACCAACTATACAACTCAAAGCGAAGCAGACCTAACAACAAAGGGTGCTTAATCAAATTTATCACCAGTCATCGCTTGACTGGGTATTATTGTGGGTCGTGAGGGTAAGACAGGAGTTGGATTGGTTTGTTTAGTGGCGTGTTGGTTAAAGGTTGTGGGCTGGTATGTATAAAAGCGACAGGAACCTTCATATTCATTCATCACACATTCAGGTAATATTGATTGCTGCCAACCCCTCTTACTGGCCGACAGCGATTGATAGTGGAAAGCATTAGAAAAGTTTTTTTTTTGTTCTCTTTCGAAAAAAAACCACCTACTTTAACAAAAATATAAATAAACAATACAAAGTTGTGCTGCTGAAAAGTAGGTATAGATTATTCAGACGCTGCGCCTTCTGAGTTGCCTTCTAAGCATTTGTATGAAAAATTAAACGTGAGAAATTTATCGATCCACTGACATTGGTAAACGACTAAAAAAGTTTGATTGACATTTATTAAAAAGAATAAATCGAGTTAATCGATTATTTTAGTTTATTTTGCTTAGTCAGGAATAATTAACTATTAAAACCGGGTTTAACGTTAAAAGTTTACCCTTGAGACGAATTATATACGCTTATACTTATCCTGTAAATCTTCTTATAAAAATTGCTGTCTTCAAAAGGGCACGATTGTTCGCCTTTCTGCAAAATCAGAGCACCCTATTTCTTTTTTTTTTCAAAACTGGTCTTCAACAAACGACTGTTAGGTCTCAATGTGGTCTTCGTCAGAATTGTTTGAGTCTAGGGCCTCTCTTTCTAAAATCACATCAGATGCTTCACCGATTGATTAGAGACTCGAAAGAGCAGAGTGTTACACTAGTAAAAAAAAATTAAAGCAACACTTGAAAAAATTCAAAAGTTTATAAGCCTATATTTCAGTAGAAAAATGTCGGATTCAAGTGAAATAAAGAGTTTTACACAGGATATAATTTTTTCGTTTCAAAGTATTTTGAGTCAAAAAAAAAAAAAACACTGTTAATCGTTTCCGCTTGAGCGTAAAAAATCTTCACTCATATCAAAAATTGAAAAAAAAGTTTGATTTGTCATAAAATGAGCGAACATTTTTTTCAATCCAACGAATCTTAGATTCGATTTTAAAATGTTGTTGGCATTGATTCACTTTTTTTTAAGATTGCTACAATTTTTTTTTTTCTAATCAAAAAATGAGTTTAATTGCAAAAACACAACTTTGACTTTGGACCCCAATATCTCTGCTAAAAATTGACTGACACAAAAAATAAAAGCAGATTTGAAAATTTTATTTAATTTTCTACACAAAAACATTTTGAAAAAATAAAAACATTGCTTTTTTTCAATCTTTTCTATCACTTTAAAAAAAGGTGCAAAAAATTAATTTTTCATTTTTTTCATGAAAACTGACGTTATAAAGTGGTTTTTAGTAATACAACTAATTTGAGGCTTAATTATTAAAGCCCACAAAATTATCTTGATTTAAGTAAAAAATTCGCAACAATACGATTTACCGTTTCGCTGTACCGATCAATCAAACTTACAAACAAATTTCTTTCAATTTTAGGGGAAGCTTTATTTATTTATTTTCTTTTTTTTTCTTTTGAATTCATCATTTTGAATTTTCGAAAGTCGTCGTTGTGACAATTTCACGTTGGAGATGGTATTCAATATTTGTTGCAGGTCTCTTAAATCCTTAACAGTCGAAAGTTAAAAAATATGCTCAACATAAATCATCGGAATATATCATCTGCTTTCAAAACACTTGTATGCATCACAAGATGAGTAGTAGTGAATGCTTTCTGGTCTCTGTAACTAATTATTGGCAGTGAGCGAAAAAAATTAGCACATTAGAGATTCAATTTGAAATTGATTCTCTTAAGCACTATTCACATGAGCACGAACGACGACCAACGAATGAACGAAAATTCGTCGATTTTGACATTTCTTTCACATGAGAGTTTTTAATTCGTCGCGAATGAACAACCAAAACACAAGGCAAGAATGGTTTTTGAGGTTAGACGCTCGCGAACATTTTGTTCGTTGGGAGTGTGGATGATGTGGAACGCGAATAGAGTTTGGCAGTTCGTATCAAATACAATTCTTTTCGCGACGAATGAATTTGTTTTCTCAAATTTGTTGACAATTTGTAAAGAAATACGGCTCCAAACGTATCTAAAATCACTTTTTTTCATTCATTCGTCGTTCGTTGGTCGTGCTCATGTGAATAGTACTTTATGGTCTAATTTTTTTTTTAGCTCACTTCACTCGAAATAAAACCAAATCAATCTTGAATGTTCCGAATTGGCATCATCCCTTCCTCAGTCGAAAGTGGAAAAGAATGCTCAAAATAAATCATTAAAATAGATCATCTGCTTTAAAAACCCTTTTATGAATCACAAGATGTGAAGTGGTTGCTTTTCTTAATAAACGCGCAGAAACTAAGTTAGTTTGAATTTATTTAATTTTTTCCAAAAGAACTTTGACATGGACATTTACAGTACTTCGCACATGAATGTAACGAACTACAGACACATAGCAGCACTGGACGACTGAGGCCATCGGCTGGTACCAAAAAAAAAAATAATTCTGTAAAAATGAGGAATTTGAAGTTCTTTTATTTTGTCGTAGTGGAAGGTATTGTATACGCGCTTTTGAAGTCTTAAAAACAATGCTTCCTTACTTACCTATCGGACTTCCGATACATATAGAATCATAACCGGATACACTGCGGTCTTCCATATAGTAAACGATCTGTTTCACCCGCTCAATACAGCCATGGAAACATTAAGCCGTGGAGTCTGAAGTTGCCCTGTATTTCGAAAGAAAGATTTTTTAATTGCATCTAAGTAATTCGCAGGTTATACCCTGAAACCATCCAAAAGGTTTGTGAAAATTTGACTGCCAGAATGCGAAGCCAACCGAGAAATCCACCTGAACGACACTGTTTCAGGGCCAAGGTCTCTATAATATTAGTTTGTTCTCATTTAAGTAAATTCTTACAATGAACTGACTGTTTCCAATAAATGTGACTTAATGAATGCCAAATTAAACACAATTAGAGCGAAGGAAACTATTTAATAATTTACTCAATAAAATAAGTAACTCATGTAGCACCCAGCCCACACACTGTGCAGAATTTTCAAACTAACAATAGTATCAATTAACATATCCCCGAACTGATTTCCAGCAAAAAAAAGTGTCAATTGGTTCTTTTTAACACAAATGTCACATTTAATAACTCATTTTGGCTAAATCAATTATAATTACATCACGGACTATTATAGTATCGATTTATTGAATCAGTGCCGCCATGGATTTACTTTACAGACAAGGCAATTATATTCTGTTCAATGCAAGAAAGTTCATTGTGCTCCAATTTTGATATTATAGAAGCTGATCGACCGACGATTACAATTAAATATAAATTAGGACCAAAACTATACATGAAAGATAAGGACAAGAAAATGGGTAAAGTAATAGTTTCGTGATTTTCATTATTAACTATCTTTTTGTTAAATGTAATCACTAGTCACTAAAAAGGTTAATTCATCAAAGAAACTAGTGATTGAGGGTTCCACAAAACGAGGAGACGTAAAATAACATCCTTCTTGCTAATTACACACTTCTCAGAAAGTTTTCAGATGATGAATGATGTGAAATGTAGTATTAATAACATTCTTCTGCCTACAAACAAGCAAAACCAATGTTTAGTTTGATTTTTTTTTCTTTGTGGAAATAAAAACTGAATACAAGGAAACAAAAAGTAATACATTATCACTTGAACCTAAAACCAACACGTAAACTAAAATCTGATCTCAGTTAAAATACATATACATATATGTATACTCAAAGAAGTAGGTACCTTAAATCAAAATTCTATAAAACTACAATGTTCAAACATATAAGATGATAACTTAGCTTTAATGAGACTTACCTTTTTTATCTCAGTAAACAGAACATAACACAAATTAAGAAGCTCTACCTTCGTGCACAATTTGCATTATTTATAGTCTGACCTACAATAGTTTTTTGCATGCCAAGGCCAACCTTATGAGCTTATGACAAATAGTAAATGAGAGCAAGAAATATTAACTAGCTACCTAATGACCTTGTTGTTTGTAGTGGACATGTCAATGATAGTTCTGATTTAACGTTTAGATTTTGTGGTTCACATTTTAACAGTGTTTATCGAGAGTTTTAAAATAATAATAAACATATTGAGTATATTACGATGAGAACCTTTGAACAGTTGTTTGGGATTCATAGAACTCACTGTATGCTTTAAGAAAATGTTAATGAATAATTTCACCAAAATGAGAGTTGATTGGCGGATTGTTTAAAATAAAAGAAAAAAATATTAGAAATTTTATTATATGTAGTACTAGCTACTCCCGCGGTGTTACCAGCGATTACTTGCAACATTTTCTGACCTCTAACTTAAATACCACTGCTCTTAATATCATCGCGCTATCCACATCGCATGAAACGTATATGTGTGCTTAATTGTGTGTGCTTAGTTTCATCCGATCAGTCGTTCTGGACAACAAACATACATCCGTCCATCCCTCCACCCAAACTCTCACATCTTATAATAACAGGTCCACCATCTGACTTTTTTTTCAACTAAAGTGCTTATTTCGTGAATGGTAACACCAAGGTCATGTCTGATTCGATATAATTAGTTTTATCCTTCTGCTGAAATAGATGAATCTTTCACGGACACTGCCTCTTGCGAAGAACTGACAAAACTTCCAAGAGTATCATCTGTCATGAAAAAGTGCTTCTCAACTTTGCCGTTCGGAATCGGCGTAAAATTGTAGGTCCGCTCAATTCTTCACACGCACCTAGAGAATTGTTGATGAGAGTAAGCCACTTAGGCCTTGGCTCTTCAAGAGCTGTCGCGCCACTCTCTACTACTCTATTTACGAATATTGTCCTTTCGTAAAACCATTTGTTAAAATACAGCTGCACACAAACGATAATGTGCTTAAAAATTGGACCGATCGTGTAGGCTACTGCATGGCCAGCCGAGGCAGCCATTTGAATGAAATTATTTTCCATTATTAATTTCAAATAAAAAAAGAAATTTGAAAAAATATACAGTAGTTTTTTGTAGCATCTTCATAAAAAAAAAACAGTTATTTGCGGACTCTTTATTAGTGTTATACATAAAAATGGCCAAACTCTCAAAATATCCCCATTTACGGTGGTCTAATCGATTTTCCTGACGCCAAATTATATTCAATAACTACTGTTTGGTGACAGATAGCCACATCTGGCAACCCTGGCATTGGACGTAGTGATAAAATAATTTGTATGCATATGTACATAGCTTTGGCTATCGACTTGCCGTCAAATTTCGAACGGTAAAAAACTCGTATCAATTTAGTTGGCTCACTCTGTATGAAGCATTTCTGATATTAATTTTGAACAACCAATATTGAAGCAAATAATTGGTATAGCCATTATACAACAGAAAAATAACAACATTTTAAATCTAATTTATTGTAATTAAACTATGACACCAATCTGAATTCTCGATTCCAATTAACCCAAACCTCATATTATAATACGTGTATGTATAACAATGACGGCTACCTTAAATTTAAACCTGCATCCCTATCAACACTGTAGATATGTGCACCGAAAGCATCCTACACATACGACATTCTAAAATTTGGCCTGCATCCAATCCGTGCATCCAAAACAAGAAAAAAATAGGAGAAATGCCATCACGACGTCTTCACTCCTCTCCACCCACTCGAAATTGTGCCGTGGTGCAGTGCACAGTGCACATATGCAATATAACGATCTAATTGAAACCTCAGCCTCTTGGTGAAGTACAACTCGATTGACAAAAACTTTTGTACGTGTTTTGAACAAAATTTCATATAAATCGACACAATTGTGCCTAGTTTATCAAGATATAGGGAATTGTAGACAAGAATGTTACCAATTTATTGAAAAATAATAAAAAAAAAATAACAAACAAAAAAGTTTTTTGCTGCATTCTGTATCGATTTGAAAAATAAATGATGTGTCCTTGGCAGCACCTACGAATTTGACCTTCATAAAGTTTGACATATAAAACTTCTTTGCCCTGTCTGTTGAAAACAACATGAATATTCAGAAAGTTGCGCTTGGCTTTAATTGAGCTGCCTTGTGCCTTATTATTGTTTCAAAGTTTAAGTAGGTTTCAGTAGGTATACAAAGCCATTTGTTATGGGTGGGTTCATTGGCAGAATGCAGTAGTTTTTGTGTTCAAATTATCATCCGCAGTGGTAAGACCATGGCAGGCATTCAGCCCTATCGAGGTATTTTTCGGAGCGGAATTTTGTCCGATTTCGTACGTTTCGGACAAGTTTTGTTTCGAGGTATTCATCCGACTTACAATTCGGAATTTTTTCCGATATGAAGTAACGCAGTACGATGAGTAACAATGTGATGCGATGACTAGCTTTATTTTCCTTCATTTTTGATAGTTTTATTTCCGATTTGTCCGCAGAAAATTGTTTGCGGAATTTTTTGTTTTTAATTGTGCTTTAAGCTGGTTGCCATATTTTTGTCCGATGACAAATAGCTCGAATACAAATTTAAGCTCCGACCATATTTACGTTGCGGAAAATTGTCCGCTCCGAAAAATACCTCGATAGGGCTGATTATAAGCGTTTTTTTTTTTAGACATTTTTTCTTTGATAACTCAAATGTTTACAACACAAAAGGATGTTATTTTCATAAACGATGTAAGAATCAAACAAGTCCCGTTCGTATACTTTAATAATCTTCTTTAAGAATCATACTGAGAGCAGTGTAAAATGCTTTAATTTTCTTTTTACACTTAAAAGTCACTTACAACACATTATATTTCTATAACCTATATTGTCACGCCGCCGTGCATCTTCTGTCTATTTGCTTGTGCTACCGGCCCTTAATTCGCGCTATTTTTAAACTATAACTTTGTATTTAGGAAAAAAACAACATTCGAAGTGTCCTCCCTGTAATTTGGAAGCTAGCATGAACAATCTGGAGCTGATTGATTTCCAAAAAAAAGCAATTCCTTAAATAGAATTATTTGAACAAAGAATTGCAATGCTTCGTTCTCCATGATTCTCAGCGTTCGGTGTCGCATAAAATTTCTGTTTTTGAAGAAGGGTGTGGCATTATTTCAGAGCCGTAGGCTGTAAGAAAAATCAAAAAACGTAGCAGATTTCGATCTTCTTAATTCTCATAACATCGAGTGATGAAGAGAAGAAGATTCTCATGCGGTAAGAAAGTAGTTTGTGGTTATAATGCTTGCCGTCTTTTAACTTTCGAGATTTTGGTTTTCGGTTTTTCGACTTTATCCCAAAAAAGTATATGTTCACCAAAATCTTATACAGTGTTCCACAAAAGTCATGATACAGCATACGTTTTTAGTCACAATGGTTAAAATATTCCGCAATAAAGCAAAATTTCAATTTTTTTCAACTGAATTAAGCTGATTCACAATTGTTTCTTATTTTAATAACAAGAAAAGAAATATTTTTGATAAATTTTCTTATGTCATTAAGTCTTGTTATTTACACGAAATAATTGTTCAAGCTAAGTCTTTGACGTTTCCTGTGTCATTTTTGGTGAAAAAAATTTCATGAAATGCGAGGAAAGGGGTTTACTGTAGAAGAAAGGCCCTTGATCATTGATCTTCATCAAAATCAAAACAGAATTTACTCCAAAATGTGATGTATTACTTCTAGATTCCGTTGCACCATTCAAAACGTAATTAAACGTTTTAAAAACGAACACACGCCTAATACAAGTCGCGTATTTGCCGTCCATCAAAGCTTACTTCTTGTGAAAAAACAAAAAAACAAACACTTCGTAGCCCAAGATCCAGTTATAAGTGCAAAAAAGATAAGTGGAGAGCTTGAAAGGTACAATGAAAACATAGTTCATCCTAAAACTGTGCGCCATGCCATCGTTGAAGCTGGGTTTAAGTCTAATCTACCTAGAAGGAAGCTGTCAATCGGTGAGGTCAATAGAAAAAAGAGGATTACATTCGCGAAACAGTACGTAAATGAGACTCCGGACTTCTGGCGCAGACAAATAAAATTACTACGTGTGTGCCTCAGATGGTCGTGTGAAAGTATGCTGAAAGTGAGGGGATGCCTTAAATCCGAATAATACGATTAAAACAATAAGAAAAGGTGGTGGAAGTGCAATGGTATGGGGCTGTATGGCTGCATCTGTGCTCTGGGGTCGGAAATCTTGTTTTAATAGAAAAAACCGTGGACCAACCTTAATTTTCTCAAAGAAGGGATAATGCGAGAAAACTGGGTCTTTTGAATAATTACCACTTTCAGCATAATAACGATCCCAAACATACTGCCCAAAAAGTGCATATGTGGCAAAATTACATCACTTTAAACCTGTAAGTGATCTTCCCCAAAGCCCGGATTTGAACCCGATTGAGAATTTGTCCGATGTTCTCGAAAAAAAAAGGTTCGAGTCAGCGTCTATAGCAACAAAACACAGTAAGTCCAAGAAAAGCTGACTACTGCATCAACTTACACTGAAAACTAAGGTCAGTGCAATGAAAAACAGACTGAAGGAAAATGTGAAATTGAGAGGTTATCCAGCAAAATTTTTAAAAAGGCAACTTCCAATCACAAAAAAAAAAATGTCAGTTTTTGATAGGTGTACCAGTGCTACAGTATGTCTATATAAATTATTTCTCTTGCACAGTTTTCAATTATTTTTTTTTGTACGATGACAATTTAAATAAATACATACATTTTTGACAAAATTTTCAAACGAAATTGAGTATTTGTATATTGATCAGGTTAGTTCATATTTTGTTGAAGTCGGAAATGTACCATTTCTTAACATTTGCACCATTTGTGATTTGAAAAGTATTTTTTTTACGATAAACGTTCCACATTATTCCTCTTTGGTTAAAAAAAAAAAAAATGGGGAAAATCGGTCAACCGGTTTGGCTGATTAGCAATCGTACAGAAACAAAGCTGTTCGTTTATAAAGACTCAAAGAATAAGACTACTCTTAAAAAATCATGTCACACTTTCAATGCAAACATTTAAATAGAAGAGCACCAGGGATCTCACTAAACTTTCTGTTACCCCATCACTGGGTATAAATTTGTCATTGGTTTTGATGCGAAAGGAAACTACAAATCATGATAATAATGTGCAACTCTTAAGGGGTCGACCCATAGAATCCGTCAGTGCGTCAGCGTTGGCGACTTCAACTGACAGCACAATAGAATATACATTTTCTAATGAAACTCGTCCCATAAGCAACGCATGTGACGGATACGACGGATAGAGTTGCTCAACTTTCTACTTTTTGCGTCCGTTGATCCGTTGACAACTGAATTTGACGAGCAGTCAATTCAATGTGTTCCCACAGCAACAAGGAAAAGCAATGAATTATCAAAATTATGTGCAAAAAAATAATTTTGACACGATTTTAATATTTTGATTTAAATTTGTTTGTTCAATTTGCGGTTTTGAGAATAATTTTTACACTAAACAAATGAGACTGTCAAAGTTAGCAACGTATTCTATGGGACGGATTCATCCGGCAAATACGTTGGCAGCAACGTACGCATTGACGTTGACGGACTGACGGATTCTATGGGTCAGCCCCTTTATATACATAAATAAATGAATTTCATTCCCACCTTTTGGGAGCAATAGCTTCACATAAAAGTAAAGTTACTACCCACAGAAAAATGAAGTAATATCCCGCCATAGTTGGGATATAACTTCACCAGAAAAAAGTAAAGATATTTCCCACTTAAGGTGGTGTTAATTCCTTTGAAGGTAGTGCCCAGTGAAGTTTATTCCCTGCACCATTGTCATGCCGTCCATTTTCTGTCTGTTTGTATGATTATCATATGTGCAACACGCTAAAAGCTCCGTACCGACTTTAATTCGCGCGAATATTAAACTATAACCTGTAGCACGAACAAAAAAGCAATTGTTTGGATGCTAGCATGAACAATCTGGAGCTGGAGCTGACTGATTTCCCAAAAAAGAAATTACTTAAATAAAATTATTTGAACGAAGAATTTTAATGCTTCGGTCTCATAAAATTTTAGTTTTTGAAAAAGGGTGTGGCCTGTGGAAAAACACAGCAGATTTCGATCTCCTTAATTCTCATAACTTCGAATGACGAAAAGGAGAAGACTTCATGAAAAAAGTGGCATTTTCTTGCGGGAAAATGATAGCCGTCAAATATATTACAAGAAAGCAGTTTTGGGTCATAATGCTTGCCGTCTTTTGATTTGCGAGATTTTGGTTTCCGGTTTTTCGACCCCATCTCACAAAAATATGTATATGTTCGCCAAAAACATATTCATGATATGTGCATACATATTCATTTTATGTAATGTATGTGCAATCGTATAATTTTTTAATCCCAAAACAATAAACACTAAACTTAAAAATTGAGAATTTTCAAACGAATAGGAAAACAATTACGGAACACATCCAAAAAATATTACTTTACGTATTACGTACTTTCTGCACTAAAATTCGTAAGACGAGACAATTTAAGGAGTAGGGGTAAAATTCTCTCACAGAAAAACAAAAGTACAAAAAAGTAAGCGAACGGGACAACAACAAATTTTGCTCACATTTTATCTGTCAAGTTTTTATCTATGAAAATTGAGACTTTAAATTTGAATTTATTTATTTATTTGCTACGTTCAATCAAATTTGACACTTTTCACAAATCAGCCCAAAGAAATTTCTTGGGCTAATAGCGTATTCTCACCAATGTGATTTAGTAAAATCCACTTGATTTAGCTAAATCACATAATTAATTACCTGATTTGCCATACAATTTCAATCATTTATAATTACGTGATTTAACTTGTTTTATATTTAAGGCCTTGTGCGAATTGGGTTAAAAAGTGGTTAAAACTTGACGTTTGGTTAAATTTTGACAAAAATTAGACTAGATGCGGAGCAGGTTAAAATATGACAGTAGTGGTTAAAAATTCAACCATTTTTAACTACAGTTCATCCAATTCGCACACGGCCTAATTAGGTATAAATTACTTCAATAATTCCAGGCTGAATGATTTCATGCTCAAGTAGTGAATAAAATTCATTTTAAATTCACTTGTTTTTCTTTTTGACAGACAAAATTCAAATTTTATGTCAAATATTAAAATATTTTATTGAAAAATTCAAAATTCATGTCAAGATTGTCATAAGTGTCAACCTAAATTAGGAAAAAGTTCAGTGGAAACGCTCATCGTAATTTATAAATCATATGCTCTCGTCAGAGCTCTCTTTTACGAAAAATTACCAAATTTTTGAGTACGCGAACAGGATTTGGTTAAATTTCGTAATTTTTCGTAAAATTTGACTGTTTTAGGAGGGTACGCGAACGGAACTATTATGTCGATTGACAACTAGTGACTTCGTCAATCGATAAATTGTTTAGGAAAACGACAAGTAACGTCAGTTTCCTGTTTTAAATTTTAGAATTTGAATTGAGTTTTCCTGCAAAAGAAGAGGAATTATATTTCTGAGCGATATGAGTGAATACATATGCATATTTCGGTGACTTAATTTCATATACAAAATATTTGTATAAATAAAAATAATGCCCGAATCCACTTATTGATATTATCTATTATTCTTTGAGACCCTTTCATGTTATTCGCGAAGTACCTACGAGTACGGTCGACCCCGTTGTGTATTTCCATTATTACAAGCCATTAGCTCTTTCCATTACGTAGATTTAAGTCTTTCGTTTTACATCTCCAATAAGCCATTACTAACAAAACAAAACATTGTGTTTTTATTTCAGAGCGATGCGACTTGATTCCAACTCAAATGAAGATTTTAAATCCCTAGGTGCTAAAAATAACGTAACTATTCAAATATTTATTCAAATTGTTGTACAAAATATTTTTTTAATCAATTTTCTTCTTGGAACTTTTTTTCTCTGCTTTGTTTGGTCGGTGGAACGCAGAAAATAAAACTTGAAAGTCTAGCAAAGTGGGGTGGATTGGAAAAGAACCCAACCAGATTGCCTGTAACCAATTACTCAAGCGTTGTACTGCCACGTCATAGCACCAGTCCGTTTCCTGTATCCGACAGCATTAATAGTCGTTTTATAATTTGGTATAACGTCATCTTTTCTCTTCTCATTTTTCTGTAAATATGAAAATTTGAATATTTTCTCAGGGATGGTGATATAACACTTCTGGAAGTCGATGCCATTACAAATACAACAGATGAAACTCTGACCGAAAGCAACATCATATCAGATCGTGTATTCGCTGCGGCCGGTAACCAGCTCAAGGACGAAATCCAAAATCATATTAAAGGTTTAAGAAACAAATTCAAATTTTGTTTATTGGTAGTATCTAACCTACCAAAAGCAATATTATTGTAAACGGCTAGATTGAATCATTAACATTTATTTTGCGCTTTGTTGCTTTTGCTTTTCACAGAGTGCCGCACTGGGGAAGTTCAGGTAACAAAGGGTTACAATTTGCCAGCGCTTAATATCATTCATACTGTGGGGCCCATTTATAAAACCAAATTTAAAACTGCTGCAGAAACCACATTGCATTATTGTTATAGGTGAGAATTAAACCAAAAACAAAGCATTTTTTATTAACTTGTGTATGTGGGGTGTGTGGGGTGATTAAATGAATGAAACATTGAGTAAGTAGCTTAATTTTGGTTTTCTATCTTAATCGGTTTTTAAATCAAAATATTTTCAGTTCGATGATGTGAACAAAAATCTTTTTAACCAAGTCAGTCTTGTAAAAGTCATTTTTTAGATTTTTTTCGAGAGAATTCCATCTCTTTGAATGTCGCTCTATTTAGCTCAAAGTCGTGTTGGGTGTCCATTTGCTCTACTTTTCTTGCTTTTATTTTTATGCATGGGTATTCATAGAAAATGGACGGACATCAATGCTGAAGGTACACCATGGAGGAGATTTTCTTTTGTTGGAGACGCCCTCGTTGCATAGTCCACAAAATATGTGTTCGTCACACAAAAACTCATGAACTTTGATGCATAACGAAAAGTTTACGGTTGAGTTCAGAAATGATGTTCACTATAGCCCGCAGCAAATTGCATTTGCATTTTGTTTTTTGTTCATATTCTTAGATCCGAGCTGTATGTGGGTGCAGTTGGGCCTAAGCTTTTCATTTAGTTCTTGCTTTGTCTGCAGTCATTCAAAAAAATACTGGTCTTTCATTTGAGTTTGAATGCGATTGTCGAGGGCAATGGGTTTTATTTATATTTCCATTAACACAAGTTGGATCTAGAGGGCGGTATTTAACTTAAGCTCTTGTTTTGAAAATCGAAATATGTACTTTATACTAAGCTGCCTTTTATTAGTCCGCGAATTTACTATAATTTATTCAAATTGTTACCAAGCGTTCCATTTATTGATGTGTGCATCCAGAATATACTCTGACACACCTATAATGGTCTTAGCCTAAGAGCAGCCTTCCATTTAGCAAAGTCCGTTTAAAATTTCTCGTCATCTTTATACCTATGTAATTTCTGAATGTTTCTTTCTCAAAGCACTCTTTTCTATAGTATACGGACTAACAGTCGGTGCCATAGCTTAGAACTCATCGTTTTGTGTTTTGAGTGAGGAGTTTTAGAGGCATTTCTTTGCCATTTGCTTTAATTTTTGACAACATGTAGGTACTTTGAGTTCAATGGTGTGGGGGTCTAAAACACAGCAATATGTATTCTGTTGAGTTATGTGACAGACTAGCTTCGTTTGTTTCTTTTTTTTTTGAAGTTTGGGGGTTGGGGCATCTTACTTACTTACTTAAGGTGGCGCTACAGTCCGTTGTGGACTTGGGCCTCCCCAATCAACAGCCTCCGCCAGCTAGCTCAGTCCTTAGCTACTCGTCTCCAGTTTTGCACTCCAAGTTGATTGAGGTCCTCTTCCACTTGAGTGCGCCACCTGAGTCGCGATCTTCCTCTCCTCCTACGTCCCTCGGGAATAGTGTCGAAGGCTTTCCGGGCCGGAGCATTGGTGTCCATTCGCTCTAAATGACCGAGCCATCTGAGTCTCTGGACCTTGACCCTTCTGGCTAGGTCCATGTCGTTGTACAACCCGTAAAGTTCGCTGTTGTATCTTCTTCGCCATTCCCCTTCAATGCACACGGGGCCAAAGATGACCCGAAGAACTTTCCTCTCGAAACAGCCTAAGGCACTTTCATCCGATTGTGTCAGGGTCCATGCTTCTGCACCATACAGCAGGACTGGGATGATGAGTGTGTTGAACAGTTTTACCTTAGTTGCTCGAGAGAGGGCTTTTCCACTCAATTGCTTTCTTAGCCCAAAGAAACAGCGATTAGCAAGAGTTATTCTTCGTCTGATCTCGGCGCTGGTGTTATTGCCCGTGTTTATAGCGGAGCCTAGGTAGACAAACTCCTCTACTACCTCGAAGTTGTATGCGTCTATTGTGACGTTCTGCCCGAGCCGTCGGTGTTGGATGTCCTTCCTCGAAGACAGCATATACTTCGTTTTTCCCTCATTTACCGCTAAACCCATTTTTGCCGCTTCTGTCTCAATTCTCACAAAGGCGCCATTGACATCACGCTGTGTTCTTCCCATTATATCAATATCATCGGCGTACGCGAGAAGTTGAACAGATTTTGGAAGATAGTGCCTCTGGTGTTGACGTTGGAGTTCTGCACTATCTTCTCAAGAACGATGTTAAAGAAATCGCATGACAGTGCATCGCCTTGTCTGAATCCTTTTTTGACGTCGAAAGATTCCGTAAGCTCGTTGCCAACCTTGATGGAGCAGCGTGAGTTCTCCATCGTCATTTTGCACAAGCGAACGAGCTTGGCAGGGACGCCAAAACTAGACATAGCTTTGTACAGTTCGTCTCTGTAGATGCTGTCATACGCGGCCTTAAAATCGATGAAAAGGTGGTGGGTATCGATTTGGAGTTGATAGGTCTTTTCCAGGATCTGCCGCAACGTGAAAATTTGGTCGATGGTTGACTTTCCTGGCCTGAAGCCACATTGATAAGGAGTATTAAGGACCAATCAGATTGTTGACGAAAGGCTTCAGACGTTCACATATTACGGCAGAGAGGGGTTGGGGTATAATGATGTTTTAATGCAACTCAATGGGCTCGATCAGTGTTTTTGTTTCGATTTTGGAACCAGGAACTTATTTGCTTAATTCTTTTTGAAAGCTACACCTTTTTTCTTTATTTCTTTTCCGATATTTCGATTTTTGTTCATGTTCAATTCCTAATTTTCCCGAGCACCTAACTTTAAGATTTGAGGAAGAGATCAGTGTCGATATTTACTCCTTCATCGGAAAGTGGACACGCCTTAATTGTTCGATGCATACGAGTAATGAATTTGCTTGCAGATTGAAGATATAATGCAGTTGTAACTTCGAGGAGTTTGTTCTAACAAACTAATCCGATTTCCATTTCTTGTTTTTGCATAGAAGTCCCTCGAGGACGATTTGTCGGTCTCTGTCGACTTCACAGAAAGCTCCTTCTTGGTATAATGTGTACCTGCATCTCAGCTTTATTTGTGCCAGTGTTAAACTCATTTTCTGAATGCTGAACTGTCCTTGTATTATACTCAGAAAATGAGTTTAATACTAGCACAGCACAATAAGGCCAGCAGATACGAAGTGAGTCCCAAACGCAACTTTGTGAAAAATTTAGTAGGACTACAAGTCTGGCAACATTCATGTTTCCGATATTGGTACGATGCAAAACAGTAAGAATTTATAGCTGCTATAGCCGATAGTATATCATAATTCACGAACACCAACTTCACATCGGTCTCAAAAAGTCAACAGACGAAATTGTGTTCATAATTCAAGTGACAGTTGGGTGCGCATTGGTGGCATCTTTGGGCCATTTTTTCTTCGGCTATGAGAGTCGGAATAACGTTTCAGTCACCTTACGATTTTTTTTTTTTTTTTATTCGCAATCGAAGAAAGAGAATCAGATGACCTTGACCCCTTTTTTACTTTAGGCGTTCCATGCTCTCGATCTCTTGCTCACCAAATTCCCAAATCGCTTTCTCTATTTTGGGATTTGTTTTTGGTAAACGTGGAAGATAGTAGCTATGCCAACAATCCGAAAACGTTTCAAGTAAGCCAATACCATACAAGAAATCTATCAGCTATATTCTTAAACCATCAACAAGTTCTTGGAAGAAAAGAGTTACAGAATGCACTTCCGTGAAGCCAGCTGCTTTTTTTCTGTTAAGAAACGCCGCCGTCGTATTTATTTTTCTCTGGGTTCAACCAAACTTTCCATTTGTAACTCCATTAATTTTGTATGTAAATGGACGTACTTGGAATAAATAAGCAAATGGGCCTAAATTACTTAACATGAGCCCTTGGTGGTTATGTGGGTTGACCAGGAATATAGAAGGCAAGGGTTCTAAATAATGTTACTATTTATACGAAGTACTGACAAAGCTTATACGAGTTTTCTTTGTTTCGGAGAAGTACTTCTCAGCCCAGCATAATACTAAATTCCGTGCCCTCACTCAAGAAATTGTTGAAGAGTGTAAGCCACCTCGGACCTAGGTCTAGGTATATCGTAGCTCATCATACATATGTAGTTGAAGCTATTTAAGTTCGTCACTTTATCAAAACCCCATATTAAAGTTTTTTTTCTAATTGTTTGTATTCTTTTTATTTTCAGAAACGTTCTATACAAAGCAAAAGAACTGAATCTTAAAACAATCGCTTTATGTAATATAAGTACAATTCAAAGGAACTTTCCAGCGGATTTAGAAGCTCACATAGCATTACGTTAGTAAACACTACGCTGAATCCAGAAGAAATTTAATAAATTCCATTTGCTTTTTTTATATTTCAGGCACTATTCGTAGATTTTTAGAAAGATTTCAATCGGAAATTGTGATATTGTGTGTTGATGCACACGAACGCGGTATCTATGAAGTTTTAGCTCCATTATATTTCCCACGGGATCAACTAGAAGAGAGCAGTGCTCTTTGGCAATTGCCAAAAGACATCGGTGGTGAATTTGGTGAACCTCATCATCCAGATCGACAAATTCGTATTATACGTAATCCTCAGCATACTGTCAAAATGAGACATAGTAAGTTGTTTTTGTTTTTTTTTTTTTTCATATTCTTAGCTTATCAAACTTAATTTCGATAAGATAAGATTTATTGATGTTTAACGATTGGCAGAAAGATATACCTAGAAAGAAATATTCTTGAATCAGACGTTAAAATTGCAGAGTTGCGTTAGTTAAAACAGTTCAGTTTGCCTGTGATCCAGAAAGAAAGGTTTTGTTTTTATTTTGTTGCAATAAACAAATTGTTTTAGTTTGGATTTGAAGAAAATTACGAAGTTACTTGTTAGTGAGTTCAAATTTTTATTTGACAATAATTTATGTGTCATTCCTTTTATTAATAACTAAAGCAGAGAAAGTGAATCAAAGCAGTTAATCATCCACGATGATCTCATTCCAGAGATAACACGAAAATTGTCTGCCTTATCTCATATCTTTGAACAAAGAAAATTCAATTTTACACTGAACAAAACAAAAACAATATTTTATATTTTTAACAACTTTAATTGGAATATATGCAGCAGTTAGATTTTCTTCCACTTACTCATCACTTACTTGAATTTGTGCAAATCTTACTTCTTCTTTATCTGAAAGTCTAGTTTTTTACATCACGAAAATAAGCTTAAGAAGTGCCAACATTCATTTTGTTTCGAAAACCACCACTCCGCTTATTTGAAACCACTCGTTGATTTCAGCAATGTATATTGTCTTCAGCCTAGGATTTGAAGAACATTTTAATTTATTTACTAGCTGATCCTGCGAACCTCATCTCGCCGCCCTTCAGAGCAATTCCAGATTAATACAGATATTGTTAAAATGCAATTTGATTTGGTTGAAATATATCTGAATATTTCCAAGATTTACAACTAACTTTCTACTTTCATTTAAGCATGCAGTTAAATGCAAATTTCGTTGAAAAACTTTCGTTCTTCCGGTATCAAAAAAATCAGAGGCCGAATTACCGCTTCAGTGAACGAGTGAGTGAGTCCCATCAGTGATTGAACGAACAAATTAACACTCTCGGATGATGACATTCGTTAGATCTTAAATCACGTTTAGAGTTATAAAATGTAATAGTTTTACGCCCAATTTCTTCACAAAGATCCTAATTTCCTTTAAAAATCGATCTAGTGAATCTTGGTCAAACTTTAGAACTTAGTTCTAAGAATATTAGGAACTGGGACAAAATGACTCCTCCAGACGATTTCCATACTCCCTGGTTGAAATAAGTTAAAACAACTCTAATGACCCCGTGTCAAACTGTCAATATTCCACCGACAGCTCATGTGTCTACAACAATTTTTGGTTACCAAAAAATGCTACAAAGTAAATATAAATTTTCCCAACGAACAGTCGACGCCGCCGCGCCGTTGTCCGATACGAAATCAGTAATTTCATTGCGCTCGTTGAAAAAACGAAATTCTAACAAAACCAAGTTCTAAAGGGCTAACTATAATGAACGGAACGGAGCGGACGGAGTCGGCCGTAACTGAGCAAATACAAGGAATTCGTATAGTATTGTGCCCTAAATAGCGTCAATTTTCGTTCAATTTTGCTTACGGACGTAATCTGCGCTCCCTTTCGCTTTTTACGGTCGAAAATTTGACAGTTGACTGGTTTTATTGATTTTTCTGAAGAGGAATTCGATTTGTTGTTGATTTCACGAAATTAATTACTTGAAATTGCTGGTTTATTGCATGGCAACCGAAATTCGCAAATTATTGGAAATAAAAAACATATATTTTATTTTGAAAGACACTACCATGCACATCCGTTCATTATGGGTAAAGTGTTCACTTTACAGTTCGGATTTTCGGAAGGGAACTTTTCGTTGGCTTCTGACACTAGCTTATTATAGTTAGCCATAGTTTTTATTTCATCTTTCACGGGCACTGCCTCTTGCGAAAAACTGACAAAACTTCCAAGAGTATCTCACCTGTCATGAAAAAGTGCTTCACAACTTTACCGTTCGAAATCGGCGTTAAATTGTAGGTCCCCTCAATTCTTCACACGCACCTAGAGAATTGTTGATGAGAGTAAGCCACTTAGGCCTTGGCTCTTCAAGATCTGTCGCGCCACTCTATTTATTTATTTTTATTATAAATAAAACAGCATGAAATTCTGTATCACCTGTGAAAATTCACCGTTCTAGGTTGTAATCTCTGTTCAATAAAATAGCGTCGACATCGAAATTAAACTTTCAATCCCCATCGGTTTTAATTTTTTAAAACCTTGAATGTCTTATTTATTTATATTTAATCAAAACCCATACATTAGTTTTTAACGGTGCAGGGAACTAACTTCACTGGGAACTACCTTCACACGGGTATTAACTTCACCTCAAATGGGAAATATCTTCACTTTTTTCTGGTGAAGCTGTTTCCCAACTATGGTGGGATATTACCAGGGACGAACCGTCATATAGACATTTAAGACAGTGTCTACCCAAACAAAATCGATAGGCTTTAGAAAATAAAACGAGAATAAACTATAAATAGGCAATAAATAAAATAGTAATAAAATAATGAATTAATAAATAAATCCAAACATCCCTTATTCAAATTCTAATTTTTTTTTTTTTTTTTTTGTTTTAGTTCATTTCATTCTTGTGTCCACTGTGCGTTCGGGAAAGAACGAAAACAGCCGAAGACATGTTTTTGTTTCGTTCAAAGTTCAATTGATTCATTTTCAGGTTTTGTACTTTTGTATGGGGAAAAAAGACAATAATGAAAATGTCTAATTGCTCGTTGTCGTTTAATTTAATTTCAATTATTTAAAATGGTTTTTGTTTTTCAGTAATTGTTAATTATGATTTTCGTTTTGCCGATCCTTCTTCAAATAAATGAAGTATTTCTACCTTCGATTCGTTTTATAATAATTAATTTTGTTTCTCCTTTTCATTTCAAGAACTCTAGTTGAGACTTGAAAGAAAAACAAGATTTCAGATTTTGCTTTAAGATCAATATCGATAGCTGAAATGAATACCTTCGGCTTCACGTTCTATGTTAAAAAAAAGGACAAGAGAAAGGAACAGAATTTTTGTTGTCTACCCAATTTCAATGGTGGCGAGTCGTCCCTGGATATTACTTCACTTTCTTGTGGGTAATCTAATAACTACACTTTGATGTGAAGCTATTTCCCACAGAAGGTGGGAATTTATTTCACTTATGTCTATATAATTTACACAATATTACCATGTTTTGTAGTTTACTTTCGGCTCAAAATCAATGACTTAATAATTTCCAGTGGTGGAGTAGGTAAAAGAAAGTTTCGTGAGGTGCCTGATGCTCTTCTGTTTTAATGTTTGCATTGAAAAGTCTGCTTAGCATTGTAAGTTAGTCATTATTCATTAACAGCGTTATTTATAAACCGATCATAGACTTATTATAAGACTTATAGTGCCTGTATAAGGAAAATCCTTATTTATAAAGTTTTAGCTACACTACATAGAGATTGAATAAGGTATACAATTGCTTAGGCTAGGCGCATATTGGGGCGCGTTCCACACGAGTGACGCTACACAGCACAGCACTTGTTTTTGTAAACAATATAATTAAACAGGACAACGCATATTGATAGAACGACATGACATGACTTGACGAGCGTTTTCCGGAAATCGCGTGACACAGTGATTGAAACACAGTTTTTCTTGCGAGACTGCTATGAGTTTGTTTTTTTTATGTTAAAAATAAAATAATATTCAAAGAAAAATGGAATTTTTTAAAATAAATGATCGGATGTTTATTTCATTATAAGGAGGAAAGGTGAACAGAGCATCAGCCAAACGGCCGCCACGACCACGCTCACAGGACCATATCCTTTTCATGATTTTTTCCATAACCAAGGTCGCAAGGTGGCTGCCCTATGTCCTCAATAGCCTCACGAATTCCATCTTTGAGATCTTGAATCGACGCTGGGCTGTTGGCGTAGACCTTATCTTTTACGTGGCCCCAAAGGAAGAAGTCGCAAGGTGTTAAACCACAAGACCTCGGTAGCAAATTGTGATCACCTCTTCGAGAGATAACACGGTCCGGAAACTTTCCCAGTTTTACGAACCGTCTATGCTAAATTTTCACCATTTTTGTAGTGAATTTTAATAATTTTAATAATTTTAATTTATGGTGTAGTTTCGACTTGTGAAACGTCAAAAAATGAAAGCTTCAAAAGTGACAGCTACCGAAATAGCGGGGTATTCAAAATAACACCTCTTATTGAAAAACCCTTTAAATTGTCGTTGGCCTTTTTCTTTTTGAAAGATATTTTGCATTCTGGGATTTTAAATTTTTGGTCTTCAATGAAATCAGCAAAAGTTTTTCCTCCTCGTATACTTCCTCAGAATCAGAACTCAAAAAATTAAAAAAAATAGTTAACTTTTGACGAATTCATTGAGATGTTCTTGCCCTGCTTTACAATTTGTGATTTGATTAATATAGATATGTATTTTGACACGAGACACGCGAATCAAT
This sequence comes from Sphaerophoria rueppellii, assembly GCA_920937365.1. NCBI lineage: Eukaryota > Metazoa > Arthropoda > Insecta > Diptera > Syrphidae > Sphaerophoria > Sphaerophoria rueppellii. Next base: position 21,185,699 of record CAKKXW010000002.1, on the reverse strand, counting down.
TTGCGGAGGACGGCATGACATGTTTCTATAATCATGTCGTGCGACCGTTGTCAGGTCACGTCACACACTTTAGACGCGTCCCAATATGCGCCTAGCCTTAGGGTTGTATAGAGCTTATTATAAGGTACTATAATACGTATGTGTCAAACATCACTCGTCAATAAAATAAAAATTATTAATTATCATCATAATCTGTCAAGAAATTTTATTTTTATTTGAGTCTTGTCAGCAACTAAAAATACCATACCAATTTAGCAGTGTTATGAATGACATGAATTCGCTTTCCTGAAGGCCTAAACTTTATAAAAAACTGTTTGACCCGATGACTATTCGTGAAAAAGAATTTCGAAATAAAAATGGATTTTCTCAGAAAAAAAGAAACAAATTTTATTCAAACACATCAACTCTTGACAGGAAATAAAATTTGTTTTATTCAAATGTCTGTCGAATGTAGTAGATCATCGTTTTGGTACTTTTTTTTACTGAGATCTAACATAACTATGCTATAGTGAACAAGTTTTTATAAATAAGAATTTATTCAACGTGACATAAGACCTGATTCATAGCATAGCTAATATACTGTATAGAGGTGTATAAAGAGAATCTAATAAATACGGCTGTAAGAGTACTTAAATTTTTCTTTGAATCTATACAAATGAATAGTTTTTTTCTGTACGTTCACTTACCAGCCAAACCGGTTGACTGATTTTCTTATTTTTTTTTTTTTTTTATTTAAGAGGAATAATGTAGAAGGTTTAGGACAGACAAAATGTATACTTTTCAAATCACAAATCTTGTAAATGTTAAAAAATGATGCATTTCCTACCACAACAAAATAAGATTGAATACCCAGTTTCGTTTAAAAATTTTGTGAAATATATTTTAAATTTTCATCATTCAAAAAAAAGTGATAGTGTAAAATTGTGCGAGAGAAATAAATTTATACTGTAGTACTGCAAGGCGAGCGAAGCGAGCCGAAATTTTTTTTGCCAAACAGGGAAACAATTTGGGGTGTGAAAATAAAAAAAATCGCCCGAATTTTTCATTCCTCTAGTTATTTCTCTTAGGGCCAATTTATTGACACTCAATTAAATTTACAATAAAACGCTGTTACTTAAAACCGCTTTTAACTATTGCCTCACACAAATTTCTGATGATATAATTTCCCAGCATAGTTAGGCTTAGGATATAACTTCACCAGACAAAAGTGAAGATATATCCCACTTGAGGTGAAGTTGATTCCCATGTGAAGGTAGTTCCCAGTGAAGGTAGTTAGTTCCCTGCACCATAAAAAGCATATTTAAAATTTTATTTAAAATCGAGAAAAACATACATCAAAATTTAAACCATTAATTTCTTAACAACGGTATTTCTTTTGCCATGTTTTATGTGACGTCCCGTCACGGTGACGTTGATGTATCATATTTCATGTATCTATTGGTTCTAAGCTACCTCCTCACAAATTTCCAGAGAAATCGGTTCAGCCGTTCTTAAGTTATAATGGTGTTACTTTTTTTTTGAATTTCAGAAAATTCACTCTGAGTGAACGGAAATTATTTTGAATATTGTCGGATAATCCATGTTTCAATTGTTGTGTTGTGATAAAACACCGCTCTAAGTAAAAGGTGCGTTTGGTCGTTTTGCTGGCCATGTTAAACTGATTTAATACCTAGTCAAATTGTCCCTTAGACTAATTTATCATTTTCGTCATCATTTTGATACGGAATTGTGCTAAGGAATCTAGATGTGATATGAGGTTTTGTTTGGCAAAAACAGTTCAATTTTGGAAACATAATTATGTAGGTAATATTAATCTAATATTATATGTATACGTGCATATGTTAAGACAATGTATGCTTTACAAATTCGATTGCAGAACGTAGTTCCTTACAGACATGATAGTATCTATAATTTCTATTCCAAAGTGGTCCTATAGATTTAAAAATTTGTATTTATACATACTTATTAAATGGACGGCTGGGGTTGAAAGAGAAGAAAAACAAATCCCGCAGTACTTCATATCCCTCATTATTCATTATAAATAATAATTTTTTTTCATAAGAATCTACTTCTTTTCGTTACTCAAAGTTATGAGAATTGAGAAGATCGAACGAGTACCTTTTTCGATTTTTCTAACAGCCCTGAATTAGGTAACGCTATTTTTCAAAAACAGAAAGTTACAAGACATCAAATGCTGAAAATCATGGAGAACGAATCAAAATAATTCTTTTTTATGAAATCAGCTCAGTCGGCTCCAGATTGATCATGCAACAGTTTAAAATGCAAATTTGTGCTTATATCATACTATAACTTTATATTATATTTGAATTGTTTATAAACTGTTAGGATGAAAAATAATTCAAAACGAGATATGGCCTCAAATTGTTATTAATAATTGTCTGTCTACAAAGGGTGGATACACACATTTTTCTGAACTCTTCCACGCTCTGGTAGCTTGCACACCAATCTGAAATTTTAAGGCAATAAAATCGTAAGATATGTAAATTTGATCGAAAACTGAATGTACCTAGAATCACTATGTTTTACACATAAAAGGAAATCTTGAATTTCAAAAAAAAAATTTGAAACTCCAAACAATAAAATCTATGCATATTTATACCATGTCTGTAGGTTTAAAAAACTGTGCCCTAAACCATAAACAAATCATTACAAAAAAAATTAACCTCAACCTCAAAAAAAAAAAATTAGTTACAAAATAAATAAAGCGTGGGGTACCCCAAGGATCCATCATTGGGCCGTTGCTCTTTTGCTTATATGTGAATGAACTACCTAGATTTGTTTAACATAGCTCAATGCACATGTTCGCTGATGACACTCAAATATATATAAGTCGTACTTGATAAACGAAGCTACAACATTAATAAATGAAGTCTTATAGCGTATCCACTGGTCATCTCAAAATGATCTACGTCTAAATGCAGACAAAACAAAAGCTCTTGCAATATACAAGAAAAAGCTTGATGTATCTACTTTTTCCAACAATCTTTTTGGACCTAAGCCCCATAGAATATGTTGAATCAGCCAAAAACCTTGGTTTGATTTTTAATCGAACCCTTACTTGGTCCACACACATAAATGCTACCATTGGAAAAGGCTATGGTGGACTACGTGCACTTTGGGTGACACAGCATTTCCTACCCAGCAAAATCAAACTTCTGCTAGTTAAAAATGTGCTTCTGGCAACGATGTTATATTGCTGTGAAGTTTTTTGCTGCCCTGATTACAGATCTAAGCGAAGACTTAATGTTGCGTATAATAACATAGCTCGTTTCGTATTTAACTTAAAAAGATATGATCACGTCTCAATGTACTCGAATACCTGTACGCAAATATACGCTTCTTTCAATCGGAAAGGTCTTGTAAGTTAAAACGAACAACTTACGCTTCTTTAACTTCCGAACGCCAGCTCCTAGTTAGTTCCGTTCGATAGTGGAATTCCCTACCCATAAACATAAGGAAAATTAGATGCACAAGTAGTTTTAAATCTTCCCTTTTGAAATACCTGGCTAATGAAACTGTCAGATTTTAATATCTAAAAATTGAAATTAATTAATAATTATTAACTGTACATTTTTCTCATTTGGTTTTGTTTTCAAGCATAATTTACACAGCACTGTTAATTAATTACTATTTTCTCTTTTATTAACTTGTTTTTAATCATATTATTTGTATTAGTTACTCAACATAAGCAAAGGCTTCAAAAATTCAAAAGATTCTTGTAACTTACATTTGTAAGCAATATCGTCAAATAAATAAATAAATAATAATTATTCTCCAAATGGCTTAATTGCATGACGAGAATGGCCTTTTTTATTTATTATACTAAACCTTAGTCCTACGGTTTGAATAGGGCAAAACCTTCATTTAAAATCTTATAATGTCATTAATTTGTATATCAAACAAATATTTGAAACAGCAATTTAAATTTATTCAAATTATTTAAATCAATTAACCGACTTCGACTGTCGTTCTCATCATAAATTAATCAATCGGTTTTAATGCTTCTTTTATACAAGTATGGTAATGAGTTTAATCACAGAAATAAATAACAATTCTCTTCCAAATGCAATAAAATGTTAATTTAAGTTTTGACTCGATTTCCTGACAATGAACTTGCAAATTTATAAAAAAAAATATAAATTTTTGAAATTCTTATAAGAAATCATTGAACTTATATCTTATGTTATATATTATGTAATAACAATTAATAACACATTGACTTTGTTTAAAAAAGTTTGACCTCTTTTTTTTTATTTGGAAGCAATCAGTTAGAAGAGCTCCAAAATGAAATATTTACTTTCAATACCGCAAATTTATGTAAAAAAATGTGTTTGAACAAATCAAAATATGAAACTGTATAAAAATGGCCCTTAAAAACTGAACTTTTGATGCCTTTAGGATGATCATGCGAGCAAGTTGTGCAATTCAATTTGAAAAGTGTTTTTTATTAGTATTTTAACCTGATCTAAATAAACACTGAGCTCTGCTTGCCCGTATCGCTCTACCTCCCATGTTAATAGATAACTTCTTATCAATTTGTTCAGTTCTGCGCAGCTTACAAGAATTTTTAAGACGAATTGTCATCCAGATAAGAAATTCATCTTTCAGTCTTTATTCCATGATGAATTCCATGGTCGTTGTATTAAATTGATACACACTGGGAACGTGTGACCAAAACGTGGTTCAAAATGAGTTTGTAGAGCAAAAAGCATCCCAAGTACAACTTTTGCTCTAAGCCGAGTTCATTTCTTTTTGACATAAAAATAAATAAATAGAGTGGCGCGACAGCTCTTGAAGAGCCAAGTACTAAGTGGCTTACTCTCATCAACAAGTCTCAAGGTGCGTGTGAAGAATTGAGGGGACCTACAATTTAATGCCGATTCCGAACGGCAAAGTTGAGAAGCACTTTTTCATGACAGATGATACTCATGGAAGTTATGTCAGTTCTTCGCAAGAGGCAGTGCCCGTGAAAGATGAATTAAAAACTATGGGCACGAGTTGGACTTGAACCCACGACATTCTGCTTAGCAGCCAACGCACCAAACCACAAAGCTACGGACACTGCACTATGTATGACATGGTGTTTATAATTAAACTTCTTGAATCAAATTTATGATTAAAATGTGTGTAGAGTACATACATACTTTAAGCCAAACTTAAAGTAATTTTGTCCCAAAGTGTTCAGTAACATCCATCCGGGCATTCCGTAACTTAAGTAAGATAAACTTCTAATTATGTAGTTGTTCGTACACGAACTCGTATCTTGAGTGTACGTGAATTTAAACTTATGGCAAAAGGTTTAACACGCGTAATGATTATACTTTCTCACTCTGTGTGTTCCGGTGCTCTGATTCTCGTTTTTAAACAGCATCTGCCTGCACCCAGGGGCAGGGACATCTCGCAGTTATCATTCTTCTCGACTGTCTGGCTGTATTGCGAATTGTGATTTTCACAGTTTTATATAATTTCGAAGAAGTCAGAAGGGCATCGAGTTGTTGCGTTTAGCAACAAACAAAACTTCGACAAAGGAAAAACATTGGTTCCATTGAGAGTTGCCGCGACCGGGTATCAGGTTCTCCTTGTTAACCTTCTTTAGATGATTGCCGACACGTCAATATCACATCGCAACAATGATTAACGATTCGTTTGAGTTTTCTTGTAAATACATACATACATGCATATAAAATTATTGATCTTGAGCTTTAATTTGTTACTCATATAAAAACCTTGTTTTGTTCTCTCTTTTTTATAGCTGACGACGAATCAGATTCAAATCCACATGAAATGGACGGAAATAACTCAGATCTAGAATGCGGCCTGTCTGACTTGAATGGATTAAGTTTGAACTCATATCATAGCAATGGACCAAATACGTTTGCCCAGATGCAGGTGAGTCGTTTGTTTTTTTGTTTATCTTATGCAAAACAACAGTATGATAAAAAGAAGTATGGTTATCTTGCTTTCCCTCTCTTTCCTTTTCGCTCTCTTTTGACTACACCCCCAATAACTGATCAGACTCTTTTTTGTATTTTTTTTTTCAACCTCCCATTATCGCCATTCTCAAAAAGTGGCCTCAATACATATTTGTTTGCTTCTGACCCAGTTGCCTTATTAACGTTTCCTTTCATATTCATAAAGGCATTATATTATTTCATTGATTCAAGGTCCCTTTCCTTTTCTTTTTTTTTTATTTTCGATTTTTTTTTTGCGCTTTCAATTTTATTTCCCTGATGCATTCGTTGAGAATTCTTATTCAAGTTTGACTTAACCGACATAGTTAAAATTTTGAGTACTAAATTTCTTGATTGAATTTTTGAAAGATCTTAACTAGCCATTATGTGTTAAGATTTACTTACTTACTTACTAACTTAAGACGGCGCTACAGTCCGTTGTGGACTTTTGGGCCCCAATCAACAGTCTCCGCCAGCTAGGTCGGTCCTTAGATAGTTGTCTTCAGTTTTGCACTCCAAATTGATTGAGGTCCTCTTCTCCTTGAGTGCGCCACATGAGTTGCGGTCTTCCTCTCCTCCTACGTCCCTCGGGAATAGTATCGAAGGCTTTCCGGCCTGGGGCATTGGTGTCCATTCGCTCTAAATGACCAAGCCATCTGAGTCTTTGGACCTTGACCCTTCTGGCTAGGTCCATGTCGTTGTACAACCCGTAATGTTCGCTGTTATATCTTCTTCGCCATTCCCCTTCAATGCACACGGGGCGCCGAAGATGACCCGAAGAACTTTCCTCTCGAAAAAGCCTAAGGCACTTTCATCCGATTTTTTCAAAGTCCATGCTTCTGCACCGTACAGCAGGACTGGGATGATGAGTGTGTTGTACAATTTTACCTTAGTTGCTCGAGAGAGGGTTTTTCCACTCAATTGCTTTCTTAGCCCAAAGAAACAGCGATTAGCAAGAGTTATTCTTCGTCTGATCTCGGCGCTGGTGTTATTTCCCGTGTTTATAGCGGAGCCAGGTAGACGAACTCCTCTACTACCTTGAAGTTGTATGCGTAATGCGTCTATTGTGACGTTCTGTCCGAGCCGTCGGTGTTGGGTGTCCTTCCTCGAAGACAGCATATACTTGGTTTTTCCCTCATTTACCGCTAAACTCATTTTTGCCGCTTCTGTCTCAATTCTCACAAAGGCGCCATTGACATCATGCTGTGTTCTTCCCATTATATCAATATCATCGGCGTACGCGAGAAGTTGAACAGATTTTTGGAAGATAGTGCCTCTGGTGTTGACGTTGGAGTTCAGCACTATCTTCTCAAGAACGATGTTAAAGAAATCGCATGACAGTGCATCGCCTTGTCTGAATCCTTTTTTGACGTCGAAAGATTCCGTAAGCTCGTTGCCAACCTTGATGGAGCATCGTGAGTTCTCCATCGTCATTTTGCACAAGCGAACGAGCTTGGCAGGGACGCCAAAACTAGACATAGCTTTATACAGTTCGTCTCTGTAGATGCTGTCATACGCGGCCTTATAATCGATGAAAAGGTGGTGGGTATCGATTTGGAGTTCAGGACCTGTGTTAAGACTTAAAGGTAACAATAATTAAGAAATGCAATAATAAATCTACCACGACTGTCAAAAAAATTACAATTTCCTTAGAGTTCTCAAATAAACGTTAATTTATTTTATTATTTTTTCGAATGTCGTTATAGTGTTTTGTTAGTTTTATGTAGGTTCATATAATTCTGAATTTTGTAATAACATGGTTTTTTACTTTTTTAAGAATAAAAAAGGTATTGATTTCTTTTTTGAGATAACAAATTTATGAAAGCAATTGCTAAGCATTATTTACTAATTTATCAACTAATAGATAGTATTATTAATATATGTACATTTTATTTCACAAACTATAAATGCATCTTCATATATTTATTTGATTTACCATAAAATCGATTTTCAAGAAAAAGTGTGTTCAATAATTTTCGAGAAAATCGAATTACCTTTTGAAGCAATAGGTACAATAATTAGTATCTGCTCTAAATTAAATGAAAATATTAAGAAACAAAATATTTAGAAAGTTTATAAAAATGACTACCTACTCGTCGTTTTTGAGAGATTAGATTCAATTCTTAGATTTGGTCTCAAAAATATAACAAGAAAAATTTGCAAATTCTCTAAAACTCTTTAGGACCCCACGATCGATAGGGGCCCTCTTCAGATCAAATATAAAGTCCCTCGTTCCTGTCAGATCACGAAACGATAACCAATATTTATTAGTTATTTACCAAAGAACAGAGTTTTATTTGATGGCTCTGTGCCGTCAGTCTTACTTAAGAAGAGAGAAATCCCTAATAAATGTGAGTGAATGGAAATGGAAGTTTGTTTATTACTTAATAATTTTTTTCATTTTGTATTGGAGGTATTACAACTAACATAGGCTACTATTTATCCCGATAAAATGTACGGTTCCCGTGGGATAGATTTGGTTTAATTTTGTAAAGAGCGGGCCAAGACGCGGGTAAAAGCTAGTTTTGATTTATTTTTTAGATTGAAAACTCTGAATCCTGAAAAGTTGAGACAAAAGTTGCAAAGATTTGAAAGTTGATGATATATCAACTTTTGAAAGAAGTCATGATTGAAGACATATTTCCAAATGTAGAATCCGCTTTGAAATACTTTTTAAGCAAATGGCTTTTAAGCATGTGGCTTTTCTTACACGAAGAATTGCTACTAAAATTCAATTTTTTTTGGCGTGTAAGAAATGTGCAAAAACGAATCAATCCCTTTTTTGAATGTCTGTGTTGTCCGGTCACCTGTAAAATTGTTTTGTGCATGATAATCACAACAACAGAAAACTCAGCTGTAGTATATGTGTAAAATCCGTGTACAAGTATGTGTAAATCCGTCTCCAAAAAGAGATTCGAGAGAAATCAATCCTTCGAGAAATAAATTCAATTTCTTTGTGAAAGAAATGCGTTTAAGGGAAAAAAATTGCCACTTTTACGTCACGGATCAATTCTTGGGTTGTAAGAAAAGCCACATAACTGCAGTGTGAATGGCTACTGCTCCAAATTAAAAAGAATTAAAAATGAATTTAGAAACCAATCAGTTTGTTGCTAGGGTGCATACTTTTGAACAAGTGATTCACCAATTTTCCCATTTAAAATCTAGAAGGGTTCCTCTTCAAATAAAACAGTAATAACCTGGTAAGTGCTAATATTGTTCCTTTTGTGAACTATATTGAATTTATCCTTTCATGTGATTGTTAACAAAAATAAATATTTAATCTTGTTAACTTCCCAGAGGAGGTTATTGTTATATGGCTGGTTTTGTGAGCCTTCAATTTTCGTGTATTTATCACCATGCATCGAAGACAGATACTTATGTCCAAAACCATATGATTCTCTTTTCCTTTCCAGTGTTAGTTTTAAGCATTACTGGGTTGCATTTATAATTTTAGGTGTATTTAACATACCCCTACCCAACCGTCTTAACTACGTCAATACCCTAAATCTTCTTCTCTATACACTATAGACAAACTAGTTATAATTTAATTATAATAATATATTTTTCTTTTATTTTCAGCATGGTGACTTAGATCGACAACGTCTGCTTGGAGACCGACAGAGAAGTGGTGTTTATGAGAGTGTAATAGAAGATGGACTTGAAGGTCTAGAACATCAAGAAAGGTAAGACAATATTTCAAACAATAATTACAAACTACCCAACAGTGACTAAAACGAAACCTTATACTGTATGCTTACTATAACTATGTATGGATGTATGTTTATACGTAATTGGTTTTGTATTCCGATTAAGTTCTTTTATTTAAAAGACAAAAAAATTAGTTAACTTGTGAATGTTTAACTTGTTAAAATTGTGATGCAATATTCACGACATCAAGTTGCAATCTGTGAGTAGGTACTGTTTGTTAATAGCTCAAGCTCAGCGTTGAAGTGGTCAAATCAGGCCAAAAATTTGAAAATTGCCCTCTTAAAAGTATTAGAATCAAAGACAGAACATTATAGTTTATATGCATTTAGATTTTAATACTTTAGCGAGGATGACGAGTTTGATTTATCTATTTTGTTTACTAAAAACGTAAACCAGTTTCATAAATCTTCAAAAAACGCTGAATGCTTTCGTTCTGCCAAGACCAAAATCTCCTGGTATTGTATTTGTAATTCTTCCTTGTTGCCATGTATGTTTTTAAAAACCTAAAACATGTAATATAAAGCTCACATACAGCATTTCTCTTACGCTGTATCTAGTCATATTTTTGGTAAATCCAATTGATACTAGAACTCTGAGGTATACTATTATTAGGTCAGTTCCACCTGACAACATCTGACTGAGATCTCAGATATCTCGGAAATGGAACAAGAAATCTGAGCTGAGAACTGAGATTTTTTTTTGATATCTGATGCGAAAATATTTTGGATTCGATTTTTCACTTAGTCTTTTTGACGTTACTGTCATATGAATCACAACAATTTGTAAGGTAACCAAAGCTTTCTCAATAAGGACTGGGAATTACGTTCCACTAAATGATTTTGCCTCAGTAAAATGACATTGAGATCTGAGTGAGATATTGTAAGGTGGAACTGGCCTATGTTATGTTAAGTCTGCTCTTCAGCAGTAGTTTAGTTTAGTTTAGTTTATTGACTCATTAAAATAATATATAAAGTATACAAACATTTTGATAATTATACCTAAAAGTCTATTGGTTTGGCCGAAAGCCGTCTACCAGTCTGACATACTTTGTATTACAATTTTGATTTTGATTATATTTCCCTGATAAATAAAATAGATTTGTACATTTTTTGTTCAAAAATCTTCGTTTACAATGCAGTTGCGATATTTGAATGTTTGAACTGTGAAATTATAAAGCACATTCCATCCACGAGATCCATTTAAGATTTGTAGCGTTACTTCTAAATCCAATGACTGCACGCCAAAATAATGAACTCGAAATTCTTTCAGAACGGGACAGACAGCTATAAAATGAAACACATCTTCTCTTTACTTACGGTTACATAATGTACATAAAATAGGTAAATCAGGACGATGTGGTATATAATTAAGGTTTAATAGTTCTCCTCTTAATCGGAAGATTATGCTTATTAATTCCGTCGAATGTTCTTCTAACAAATAGGTTCTTTCATTTAAGTAGTGATTCAATTTACTATAATACAATCTGTACTGCGAATTCTGAGCTTCCTCCATGAAGTTTTGGTACATTCTGTTTCCCGTTTTCTTCAGCAATTCTTCTAGTTTTGATTTTAGGGATTCCACGTGCTCTTCAGCAGTAATTACCAAGTTAACTCCACATTCCGACGCCAGTTTCATCCATTCTTGAACACATCCTCCTTCATTCGACATTAAGTGCATAAGTATTATTTTTGGTATTCTCTGCTCACTCATTGCTTAAACTCGCATTATGTAGTTGAAATGAATCTTAAGAGTATCCAAAAACATTGGAGGAACGCCAGACTCTAAATGTAACATATAATTGGGCGAATTAGGCGGTATTCTAAAAAACCTCCTAATAAAGTAACGTAGAAACTTCTCTACTGTTTCGTAGGGTTGGAATCCCCAAGCTTGTGCTCCATAAAGAAGAATGGAAGTTGCGGTTGAACGAAATATTGTTTGTTTTGAAGTATTTGAAATACTCTTCTTATGTATACAACTACCCCAAACCGAACAAATAGCTCGCTTAGCATCTGCTAGTTTGACTTGAAGATGTTTTTCCATGTTCGAGTTCGATGAAATCAAAACTCCTAGATATTTGTACTCCTTAACTATTTCTATCTCTTTCCCTTGAAAATCCCACTTCTCGAATCGTGAGTGTCTGCCTCCACTTCGCCTTAGGATCATCATTTTCGATTTGTCCAGGTTGACAGTATCTCACTGTTCACTGGAGCATCTGACATTAACATTAGTTAAACTAGTGCCAACTTTCTTTCCACTTTCCTGCTCCACTTTTAAGGGAAAATAAAAATCTACTCCGTCGGCTACGCTTCGATTTATCAAGATTAACTTCCCCTTGTCCACAGATTGAGTATGTATATTTCTCGGATTTAGGGTGGATAAAAACGTAGCATTATACTAAACGTACTATTTTTCTACGCTTGGATCTACTAATATGAAGGTACTCTTAATCTCAGATAAGTCAAGGTTTGATCTTAATCTACTTCGCTAAATCTTGTGATTGGTGTCAGTGGAAACAGCATACCTATCAATCAAATCAAGACGTTGTTTTTGTTTCCCTTTTATTGAACATTGAAGAGCCATTATACCGATGGGTTATGTCTTATGTCATATTATGTGCAATATGAGCTTCCTAGTGGAATTTTTCAATTTAACAAGGATTAAAGTTTTAGAGACAAACTGTTTTTGGGCTCGTCGGCCGATGTTCTGGAAGATGTGAAATGTTAAGCTCCAGAAAGTGAAGACGCTACGATTGTATAAAAACACAATGCAAAACAAAACAAGAAAGCAAAGTTTATTGTAAGTTCCATAACTTACGACTATTTGGACTACGTCAAAAATTCCAGATACTTACGACGGTTACAAGTACTTTGTGTCCTTAAAAGATGAATATTTCGACCTACATCGCAGAAATTTATCTAACAAGAAAGAAGTCTGAAACGTTGAGAAAATTTTAAAAAGTACGAATCACTTGTGACAGCACTGTGAACTGTGATGTGACCATGGTCGTGAATGTTGTTCGTCTCAGCAACTTGAATTCTACAAAAGAAGTTATATAGAGAAATATAGCTAAATAAACTTTTATAGAAGAAACTGTCCAGAAAAGGAAAGACAATTTTGCATTTGCTCCACTTTTTTTCAAATTCGCTACGAAATCTTATAACAGTGGTTCTAACCCTGAAATAGATACAATTGTTTATTCTAAGGCGGTCCCTTAACAATCAACATTTTTGTACAATATTTGATGTTATACAATATTATTGATAGTCTAGGGCACTGGGATATTTATTGTATACAATAGCTGACCTGCGAACTACGTCTCGCCAGCCAAAGATATTGCTAAAATGCTATGTGATTTGCTCCATTTTCCAAGTGTTCTGCAAGTGGTTTTCAAATGGAAAATTGTAACATTTAAAATTGGGTTTTCGAAAGGAACTCGGAAAACTCATTGGTTTTCAAAAGGAAACTGGAAAATTTGTGATGGGGAAAAATTAAAAATAAATTGGAAAATCCATTTTACCATTTCCCATCACGTATTTTCTATTTTCTCATTGTTTAATTAAATTTTCCAGTTTTCCACTTCAAAACCAATGAGTTTTCCGAGTTCCTTTCAAAAACCTATTTTTAAATGTTCCAGTTTTCCAATTGAAAACCACTGCACCTATAATTACATGCAATTTTGAAACATTACATTATAACTTTGAAAACCAATGAGTTGCGAGTTTCATTCAAAAACCCATTTTGAAATTTTCCAGTTTTCCATTTGAAAACCAATGCATCCACAATTTCATGCAATTTTCTATTTGAAAACCAATGAGTTTCCCGAGTTTTTCATCAAGAACTTTCTATTTTTAATTCGAAAAACCCATTTTGAAACAAAAAAATTCCAAGCAAAAACATCGAATTTCCGACATTTGTTTGGTTTTTCCAGTTTTCCCACTCTCCATGAAGTTTTTCCATTTTTTTTTTTCAGAGAAATCATCCCAGAATACAACAGTATGAACCATACAAATTTCACAAATATCTGTTGGGCCATTTCGGAGTCTATAAGAGACATACAAACAAACACACATCCATTTTTATATATATAGATAGAAGATTGACAAATATTGTAGTCTGTCTCTGTAGGTTGGATTTTGTCATTTTTCAGGCATCAGAATCTCGTGAACTTAAATGTCAAACCGATTTATTGTATAAAATACTGTGTAGTCTGGGACACTGATCAGCTTAAACAAGCTGTCAAAATGACAATTGCAAGTTTGATGCAACCTGCAAGAATATGCGTGTATGAAAAAATGAAATTTGAGGCATTTGGAGGGTAAAACGTAGGAAGGTTTCCAATCTTGTTATTTCTGATCAGTGGTCTGGGGTATCAGCCAATAATATTAATAAGGTAATAAAGGGGCCGCTTAAAGTTCGGCTCCAAAATTAAAAAAGGAGTGATAACCTTAGCATCAAATAAATTATATTTACATATTTCAAATACTCAAAACTGGCATACAAAATGATTTTCAAACGATGCACTAGTTGACTAGTGCATTTACTTTATTTCTGTTTGTGTCCCTTAAAAGACGAAAATAGTCCGATTTTTTCAAGAGTGGCCCATTTGCAAAAATAAAATCGGCAACTTTGAACTTGAATCCTCTTTTTTCATAACAACAATATTTCTATTTCTGCCATCAAACAAAAAAAAAAAAAAAACAATACGTTTTCAATCAAAGTGCTCCATGAACTTTACATCAAAGAATACACGGCAGAATCGCAAAAGCTGTTCTTTTTAATTGATATTTGATCTTTGGTGCCATAAAACTTAAAAGATTGACACATTAAAGCTGTTCACTTCCAAAAAGCTGTATTAAGAATTTATCTGATTCTCAAAGAACTACATTTTTTCAGAACAAATGTTAAGGTAACTCGAACAAGGAACTAAAATCTTTAACTTACCTAATCTGTCTATTGTTCTAATGTATGTAATTGTTATTGTTTGTCCGTTTTTACCTTATCATATCATGTGAAATAAAGTGAGCGACAGTTTGCAACCCTGATAAGCATGCATCCCTCATATTTTTCATTTAAAATGTCTATTCAAAACCGCGATTTATTGCAATAATGGTTTTACTTTAAATTACTTTTGTTCAAAACACATGTCACTAGTTTAGTTTTATCAAATTTTATGCCAACAGCGTAGGTCATTAAAGCGACCGACCGACGGTGATAAATTATCTTGTAAATTTGTCCACACTCCCTTATTCTGGTGTTCTAAAGAAAAGGGAAATGATATTTGCATCACAAAAAAAGAAACAACTAAATCTAAAACGTATGTATTGGTTTTACATTCTAGATTTATCACAATAACTGAAATGCATTAATTCCTTTGAATTTAAAGTATGGTCCCCAATCCATTCTTTTCCCAAAAGAGTGTTTTAAAAAAGCCTTGATGAAGTAACGTTTGATTTCAATAAAATAATAATAGATATTGCTTTTGTCAGCCTTTTTTCAGTTTCTAATAGTCACGTTTTCATGCAAGTGCTGCTTGAGTGATTTAAATTTGTTCTACTTCTGAAGAAATGGAATTTGCAAAAATATGATGAATTTTAATACATAATTAGTCTCAATGAAACAATCAAAATAAATAAATTGTTCTGCTGAAATACAAATACGAAATCATGTTATTTTATTTGGCAACCTACCTATGCAAATATTCAATGAAAGCTCAATGAACTTTCAAGAAGACATCTGAGGACAGGTACCTGGGCAAAATTTGCATTGAATTAACATTGCTTTGTTTTTTGGGACATACAACAGATAACATACAAAATTTAGGTACCCAGCAGTACACACATTACACATTGTTTAGTTTTATATTTAAAGCACGTTTTCTAGCTCACTCATCGCTTATAAATAATTATTATTTTAATTTATTGCCGGCATGCTTAGGCATTGAAGAAGAAGGAAATTTCAACAACCAACAGTCAACATCGATAGATTGAGACATCGAATTTTATGCATAGCCGTTTAAAACAAAAAGCAATGTTTTTGAAATCGATTTTACGACAAGAAATTTTAATGTGTGAATTTCTGTATTAACTTTATCGTCTGTAACTGAGTTTTTTTTTTTCCAATACTAATTATTTGTTCCTATTTCCATATGGCCATACCATCGATGACGATGAAATAACGCATGTAGCTTCATAATTTTTTATACTCAGTGCTACGAATAAATTGACATGGAATGTGCTTAGTATTTCCTGCAATATGTAAGAAGCAATTATAATACATATTTCATTCATTTCACATTATCTTTGGTTTTTATCTTCTGCGAAATACGAGGTAAAACGCTGCTTTAGGTGAAAAATAGCAAAATGTTTTCTCGGAAGCCTTTTGGATGGCATAAATAAATTAATCCAGTAAACAAACATAAGAAATTTCAAATAAACATAAACATATCCCAGCCATGGCCCACTATTTTGGGTGCTCTTCTACGCCTCATGTAAATATGAGAAAATGCGATTCTTATTAATATGTAAAAAATTCTTGATGATATGTTTATTTTGTGGAATTTATATAAACATTTTTTTTTCAAGGCGAAATTCAATTGCGATTCTTCTTCATTGTTCTTATAAGGCACAGGGTTTAGTGAGTTTAGTGATAAGTACAGAAATTGCTTAGGATTATTTTAAAATAATTATTCAACACCATTTTTTTTGTTATTCCAAAAACAAAATGAAAATACTAAATGGAGTAGGTATACAAAAATTAATTTTCTGTTATTGATTCTTTCACACTAAATAAAAATAATTTTAATACCCGATATTCTGTTCTGTGTAATAGAAGTGTTAACTAGCATTAAATTGATTTTGTGCTAACGTCCAATTACTATGGTTTTTACATAGTCCAAGTCTCCAGAAAATTATTCTAATAACATGATTAAAAATATATCAGGAATGTAGTTGTTGAGGGTGAATTGCTTAAATAGATCATGATCTATTTTTTGTCAGAAGAAAAAGAACATGCATGTGTCCTTGAATTAACGACTTTGACATTGTGGTGATTAATACACACACATCAAATTCAGTACATGATTTTTACTTTTAGGCTGGAAAATAGTAAGCAAATATTCAAAAGTTGAGTAGGTAATATATTTTTTTTACTTGCGGCATATAGAATATATGGAAAGTATTGACTTCGTAAAAAAATGTTTGAGATATGACGTTACGAGGATTCGAAAAAGTGGGTCCGGTGCGATTCCGTCCGTCTTGGTGTCTGTCTGTAAGCGCAGCTGCAGTCTTAACCACTGCACTGGTCCGGTTGACTTCAAACTTAAAAATTTAAGGTTTGAGCGAATTCGCGTGGGTCGTTTTTTTGATTTTATTAAAAGTCAAAATTTAAGATAAATACAATTTTTTGGGCCAGAAACCAAAAGCTTAAATTTTCTCAAAAAAAAAAAAACGGCCTACGATTTTTGTTCAAAAATCCTTGTACATTCTCTTTGGGAATGGTGATATATTTTATATAATGAAAATATATCTGTGCTGCTCCAAAACGGTACCTCTAGTTTCTAGTAGAACCATTATTTTGTTATAAGATTTTCTCGAAAAGTAAAAGTCCAATTAGCGTATTTTATTTTTCAAATTTACGTATATTATTATTATTATTATTATTATTATTATTATCTTTATTTTTTTCACTTCAAAAGTTAACAAACTTAAACTAAAGATTACAAGCATGGCTCATGGGCCGTCTGCCTATCTAAACTAAACATTTAGTGAGAGAAAGTATAATATAATTAAAATTTATCAAAAATACATTTAATAGAAAAAAAAAAAATGAGTTATATGAAGATTTCAGCAATTGAGAAAAGAAACGAGTAATGCCAGAGGGAAAACAAATACTCATTTTAATGGAGTTATTTTATAAATTAGGTGAAATTAATTTATAAAATAAAATAAAATAAAAATAAATGCAACAAAATTTATCTAATGAATCTGATTCGAGTTTTAAGTGTTGTTGACTCAATTTTTAACAATATTTAATGGCTTTTAGTTTAGCTAAAACAAAAAAGGATACATAGATCTTACAAATTTGCAATTTCAAATGCGGTTCGGGCTTTTAGTTTGGCGAAAACAAAAAAAGATATCTTAAAGATTTTAATGGTTAGCAATCTTTCAAATGCGATTAAGGCTTTTAGTTTAGCTAAAACAAAATTGTAATAGAGTTATTATTAAAGTATATTGTTGTACATGTTTCTAAATGAAATTGCATCTAATAAAAACTGAATAAGTAGACGCCAACCATTATCTCCATTCAGAACACCTAGACATTCTTCAAGTGACAGAAAACTCTTGTTAAAATATAGCCGCCGGAATTCTTGCAAGATTGGGCACAATGCAACAAAGTGGAAAGTGTTTTCAACTTGGTTAAGGTTGCACAAAGTGCAGTTTGGGTTGTTATCAGTTCTGTGAGGTCTGTGATTGAGCTCTAGCATCTCCGTGCGTGCTTTGAATATGATACTCATTTCCATTACAGTAAATTCATCTCTAAAGTAATTAGAAGTCCCGAGACTGAGGTTAAGTTTACTGTAAATTGGTCTCGACACAGACTCCCTCGCCCTATCTAGATAGCTTTGGAAACAAGTGATCATCAATAGTAGATATACATTCATAGAGAACGTGTCTCCA
The DNA here is from genome assembly GCA_920937365.1 of Sphaerophoria rueppellii. NCBI lineage: Eukaryota > Metazoa > Arthropoda > Insecta > Diptera > Syrphidae > Sphaerophoria > Sphaerophoria rueppellii. The sequence goes on along the minus strand of CAKKXW010000002.1, from coordinate 21,167,344 downwards.
CGTATCTAAACTATCAACAGATAGAGACAGAGGAAAGTTGTGTGCCGAGGCCAAATCATACCGACATCTAAAACACACTGATAGGATCCTCTTTTGCAAATTGTTGACCGACCTTTGCATTACCCTCAATATATAATCTGCATTTGCTTTTAAATTCATAATAAATATTGGAGCAAGTCCCGTTTCAATCTGTATAGCATAGTTGGGCGTGTTAGTTGGGAGTCTAAAGATACGCTTGAAAAAATATCTTTGGACAGCTTCGATTTCTTCTATTTGCTTGTACCCATAAACTTCATTGCCATAACACAAACAGCTTTTGATGGTTGCTTCAAACACTTTAAACTTAGACGTAGGATCTACAAGTTTGTTATTAAAAAAGTTTGACCACATACAATTAATTGCAGTTTTTGCGATTCTCACCTTATCTTTTATGTGAACACCAAAATCAGGTTATAAGTTAATGTGTAAGCCTAAATATTTAAATTCTTTCACCACTTCTAAGTTGGGACCATTGAGGGTCCAGTTGCGGTCGGTTCTAGTGCTACGATGTTGGGACCTAAAGACCATAATCTTCGACTTCGTGGTGTTTATTTGGAGATCCCATAGATCACAAAATTGTTTTAATTTGTTTTATATTATATTGCCCAAACAATATTTGTGTGTTCAAGAAAATTTATTTTTTTTTGTATTTTAAAAAAACTATTTGAAAACTTTTTTTTCAAAATTCTGTATCTCGCAAACGAATGAATATTTCAAATCGAATTGTAAAAAGTGTATCAAAATATCCTGAATACTGCATGTTTATTTTTTTTAAATCTAAGAAATCAACAATTTCTTAAAAAATATTGACATCAATTTTGTGCAGATAAGATGTAATCTTGATCGTTCCATTTTTATTAATGGTGTAGGTTCTACTTGTCAATTGTCAAAAAATGACAGCTACAGAAATAGCGGGCTAGTCAAAATAGCACCTCTTATTAGAAAACCCTATATTTCACTTCGTTCTCCATGATTCTCATCGTTTCGAGTCTCCTTATTTGTTTGGTTAAAAAAATGGGTCCTCAGCCAGGGGGTGGGAAAACAATCGAAAAAGTTGTGATTTACTGATCTCGTTAATTTAAGTGACAATGCAGCCGTTCATGGTCAACAAAGGGAAGGTTAGGAAATGCATGCTTTTCGGAAAAAAGTCTTATGGGAAAATGCTTTACGGGACTACGATCCCAAATAAGTATGTATATGTAAAAGAAAAATATACATGAATAAAATGAGTATTTTTTTATAGAACATAATAAAGCTTATTCATAAGCAGCGGAAATCCCTTATGAGCCTAGTTGCATTTGTGGTCTTAAGGATGTGTTTAAGGGAATGAATTTAAATTTCGCACATGCACATATTTTATATATCCGTTAAATTATTGCACGAAATGGGTGTTAAAAGTGTACTATTACTGCTCTCTATAAACATATAATTTTGTCCTGTCAATCCAATTTTTCACAATTTTTTGTAGCTAGTTTGATTAGTTAGGTATCCCTATCCAATGTTCTATGCATTCTCCTGATAACCTCAAATAATATTGGAAATATAAATTATCAAATCAATAAAATGTTGAAAGAAAAATGTATCGTGGAAAATTTATATTTTGTTGTTTTCCCGAATTCCCTCAAATTGGGTGGCATTTGGCCAAAGACATACAATTGAAAGCATAAACAAAAACATACATTAATGTGTTTATCGCCATCATAAAAATAATTTTCGTTCTCATTAACATGACGAATATGTTTATTTAGTGAAACAAGAAAGTTTGAATGTGTATTAATGTGAAAAAGGTGTGTACGTCTGTATAAGAATAAGAAACAATTAATCGATTAAAACGCACTTGAAAGAGCAAAACATAAATATTTACTTTACATAAAATATGCATACACAATTGATGTAAAGTCTCGAAATTTCTTCCATTAATTAATACATACTAGACTTTCACGACTTATTATCTTCTCAAAAAAAAAAAAAAAATATTTTATCAGCTAAGTCCTTTCTTCTAATATGGAAATATTTGCTCATCCAAATGATTCATCTGCAAAATGTGTAAATAAATGAGCTCATATTGACAGATAGCTGATGTAATCCCACAAAAGGAGTGTATGTCGACCGGGTCGATGTCTCAAGATGACGCATCACAAGAACCATTAAAAGTTTACTCTTATTTAAATATCTTTTTAATAAGTTCATTTACTCTAACAGTAAAAATTCCAAAATAAACAAAATAAAATCAAGCGTTCAAAATTATTCGTTTTTTATGTTCAAGCAAATACGAGAACCATAAGCTTAGAGTTTTTTTATGGACAGTAACGGCTTCAAATTTAAGGGACTTAATAAAACGGTCACTCTATTAGGATTTGTTTCTGATGAAATTTTAACTTCAAAATTTAATTGATTTGTGTCCGAGGTTGTTGAAAAATAATAATAGATTTACGTCATTAATAACGATGTAACGTCATCTATTTATTCGGCTAACAAGCACGAACAATAACCTATACCTCCTAATTTCCCCGTCGCAGTAGAAAAATTATTAACTTTCAACCTTGAAACATATGAAATGCTATGTTGGTCCCCAACGGCACACTGTACCACCCTCAAACTACTTATTTCGTTTTTACTAGTATCCTTAAACCAAAACAAATTTAGAAATGCTCATTTTGGCTCTTTCTTTGTTTCAACAGGGTGATTAGGTTCTTGAACTTATTGATGAAAACTTTTGGAGAAAAAAGGTCTTCAACTTGATTTGATATTTAATGTATATGTATCTACGTTAATAATTTGGGATACATTACTATTGGAAAGGTCAATTCACACCCCCTATTCTATTTTCGGTTGTGTGTTTTTTTTTTTTTTAAAGAATTGCTTTTGGAACTTAAGTTTTATACATAAACAGAAAAGCGTTTCAACTTAATAGTTTTATTACCATCATGATATATGTTTGGTATTTTCTTAAAAAACGAGAAAGTAGACACATTTTTTTGATTTGGTCTAAGTTCCTTATATTACGATTTTTTCTCTTCAATTCACAGCCTACGTTAGTTTGTAGATCGGAAGGACGACACCGTTATTTATTTCATAAAAACAAAATCAGAGAGCGCGCTCAATATGGGCCCATGAAAAATATCCTTTTATGTCAAAGATATACAGAGTGTTTGCAAGTAGTTTTAATCAATTAAAAATTGTGTAGGAGCGTTTTTCAGACTTAGGCTTGAGTTTCAAAAACCACGAACACTTGCTGTAGGAGCCATTTTAAATTGACACCTCTTTCAACTTACTTACCCAAAATGAATGAAGTAAATAAAATCGAAGTAGTGTGAGTAGCTTAGTAGTTAGGTGCATTGGCTGCTAAGCAGAATGTCGTGGGTTCGAGTCCTACTCGGGCCCATAGTTTTTATTTCATCTTTCACGGTCACTGCCTCTTGCGAAGAACTGACAAAACTCCCCAAGATTATTAATCTCTCATGAAAAAGTGCTTTTCATTTGCCGTTCAGAATCGGCGTTAAATTGTAGATCCCTCAATTCTTCGCACGCACCCAGAGAAAATTGTTGATGGGAGTAAGCCACTTAGGCTTTGGTTCTTCAAGAGCTGTCGCGCCACTTTATTTTAAAATAAAATCGAAACCTCCTAACAAAAATATTTGAAAGTATTCGCTTGAAGTCTGGAATCAATTTGCGGTTTGCAATTTAACTTTTTAGCAATTAATTGAATTCCAACAAATCATTAATTTTGTTTATTTTTTGTTTATCCATTCTTTTTTTTTAACCTGGCAATACTTTGAATCCAATGGCCATCGTATGTTCTTTTGTCGAGCTTGCGTATAAATAATTCGACTCTCTTCAAGAGTAGCTAACTGTGAAGATGAAGACTGAAAGTTCTCTTTCAACATTTTGGATTTTTATAAATAAAAGAAAACAAATTAAAACAAAAATTTGTTTGATTTAATTATCAATTTGGTAAAAATTTAAAAATAAATACAATCAAAGTATTAAGATGTTTAAGTATATAAAAGTAAACAAATTTCATCCCCCTTTCGAAATGATACCTATCACTCCACTGACTGCCAGCTTTGTCCCCCACAAAACCACCCGTTTGCCTGCCCATATCAAAACTACAAGAAAAGAGAGAAGAAGCATCATCGCATGCCTTTGCTTCTGATTCTGGTGCGAAAGAAAAATCGAAATAAAAAAACTGTGGGTGCTGCTACACTACAAGCAGACGGCATTTCGATTCAGTTTAAATGTTCAAGTCAACGCGACGACGTGTGATCCCAGGAAAACGCACATGAAACCGAAAGTTTAGAAGCGGTCAATAGTAAAAAAAAATAAGAGGAAATTGTAACAATAAGAAAAAGATAAAACAATATTTTTCCTCCTTGTTTCTTCGGAATTGTCAGAATAAATTTAAATTTAGAATAAAAAACCATCCAAAGTGAATGAAACAACACGCCACGACGACGTAGAATTTGTAAAAAAAAAAAAATTAATTGAAAACTCGAAAATATTTTCGTTTTCGAAATTTATTTCTCGATACATGAAAATAGTGTGAAATCTAAAATAAATTCTCTTCAACAACGAATTACAGTGCTTTTAGTTCGATTTTTCGATTAACGAAAAACAATTCTGTTTTTCGGTCTTGATAGTTTTTTTTTTATACATAATACGTTTTTGAAAAAAATCTTGGCGCTTGGAAGTTAAGTTCATAGTTCAGAAGGCAAAGAAAAAAAATATCTCAGATAAAAAAAACACACATGAGCATGGCCATGGTGGAAGGGATGACGTCTATCGATTTAGGGCCTATCCCACCGACAACACCAGAAAACTCCAGTGTCACCAGCACGGAGGCTGGTCTACAGGAAGAACACATCGAAACACCTGAGGAGAGGTTTGTTTTCATTTTATTGTCGTATTATGTTTTACCAAATCTGAAATATGGTTCCCATCCTTCGCCCCCATTTTTCTCATCCCGATCCTGTTGCCTTGTGGAGGTCGATTAAAATGAAAAAAAAAAAAAACATAAAATTAATGGTGACGTCTTATGTGTTTGCACAAGAAAGTCTGATCGATTTATTCTTAAATTACAACTGTAGGTGCCTACTCTCAATAAATTCTGAATGTGTTCATAGTTTTTGTTGGCCGTGCTGTGCGGTGCGCTCAATGGCCTGAATGACAGCAGACAATATGTGTACGCTTTAGAGTGTGTGTTCATGAATGCGTCATTACTTCGAGTTCGAGTGGAGTTGTTTTTATCAATTTTAAGGATACGCCGCGACCCGACCGTCTTCTTGCCATTGTGTATCCTCGTTTGTCAGTGTCAAAACGGGTGTGTAGCTCGGATAGTGATGTCATATATTAAGTTGAAAGGACATTTCAGTTGGGAGAGTACAATGAAGTTAACTCGGTGTGTGTCATCGGTTTTTATATAATTTTGGGGTTTATTTTATAGAATTGTTTTAGTGAAATTTAAGAAATCTAGTGCCGAACCCTTTTTTTATTGTTTGAAGTCATTGATTCCTTAGCCCAACCTTTATTGTAGTCAAATGTTGTTTTTCACTAGTAAAAAAAAAAATGTACATCTGTGGATTCCTTCTGTTTAATGAAAAGAACCATTCACTCAAAATGTGTTTTTATCAATTAAAAATTAATCTCGCAGTTTTTATATTCATTGTTCGCAATACATTGATGCATTACTCATTGATGCGATGTGAATTTTATTTTCTTTGATGACTGTTAGTTTTTCTGGGCTAATTTATGTTATTTTTCCATAATCTGGTTATCGTTTCTTTGTGTAAATTGATAAATGTTTATTTTAATTGTTATTAAAATGACGACTTCGCAGTTCATTTAAATGACCTGTTTATTTAAAATTTTATGGACCATATTTATTTCCATGAAGCTGTATTTCAAATGAAATTTTTCTACGTGTATAATTCGGAAGTGAATGAAATTTTAAAATTAAACTCTGAAGTTCGGCAATGTACCTACATTTTGTTTTTGTTTTTGCGAAATGCATTCAACTTGTTACTGACCTAGTTTCGTACTTAAAAAAAAAAAAAATCTTCAGGAGCAGTAAATCATTTCGAAAAAATGACAGTTTGGTATGAACTTTTGATATGAAAAAGAAAATGAAAAGAGAAAAAAATAAGCAACAAAATTAGTTTAAATCAAAAACAACAAAAAATGCATAGGTATACAAATTAATCAGCCCAATAGTTTCATGTGCTCCCTGTCCGATAAATAGCTTCAAATCAAAAGTATAATCTTACTAAGCAAGTTCTTTGTTCCTTTGAAACTGATTGAAATGCTCTGTACGTTCATTTTTATTAAATTTGAAAGTAGAAGTGCGTTTGGGCTTTAAAAGGGTGGATATACATATGATTGTATATCTTGTAATATTTTATAGATAGAATGTCTGACTTCGATTGTATCGTTGAACTAGTTTTTTAATTGTTGAAGAATATTCATTCATCTACAAATGTAATTTACTCAAGAAGATTCCACCATTCGATGTTTAAGACGAAGAGAGTGGGGTTAGCTAGTTAAATATTCGTTTTACAATAATTTTAGATATAAGAATTTGATGTAGCAATTATGAAAAATTCCATGAAAGTGTTGAATTTTTTTTCAGCATTTTAAAAGCCTTTTTTTAAACGTTGTCGACCCGAAGAGCCCTCTTCAGGCTTTTCCTTTCAGCTCGAGGCATAGTTGGAAGTTTTGAAAGACACACGTTTCTAATATTGATAGTTTTGGCCATGTTTCTTCCAACTATTCTCTTTGCCAATCTCGTAAAAAAAAAATCTATATTCTTTAATTAAGTTCATTGGTTCCTTTGATTTATTAATGGATTACCTTTAATTTGTTCAAGTTTATTAAAGATGTCAAGCCCAAGGCAATCGCGTGACAGACTTTAGAAGGTCACGCAATAATCCAGTTTAGTTGCATTTAATTTTTTAACCTTGTCCTAAATTGATGTTCGGATAGCAGACTTCCTAAAGGGACTATTAAATGTCGTGTTTCTAAATAAAACGATTGGAAAAGTCCTTGTTGGAGGTTTTGATGATGAGTCTTTAACAAACAAATAAGTATAGAGAAAAGACCTTGATCGACAGAATCTTGCATACTTTTTAGTCGATTTCTTAACTTTGTAACAAATGTTGCGCTCCAATTGTCCAAATTTACAGCCAACCCAAATAATTTAAAAAAACAACAGGACTTTTGCGACCAACATAAAAAAAAACACCCAATTTTTTGACTGTAAGTTTCACTTCACTGAAAGCGTCCTTCATTCGTCTATTCAAAACTTCACTTACTGTCTGACAGACATTTCATTGCTTGTGATTTCTCAAGGGTTAGCTATTAAAAAAATGGTTAAGAAGCAACGAATTTTCCAAGCCGCTGAATTTTCAATGTTTTAAGTGCAAATTGAATACAATTTGTTGGTATTGATATTTCCACGCATCAACGCTTATAGTTGTTTGCCTTTCACAATATCACTAGCAATTAGTACTCTGGAATCAATACATTTTACTTACAAATAAAACCGTGATGGATATGCGCCATTGACTTCTATCAAGTATTGGCTAATTTTATCACAGTCAATCACAATTTCTAGTCTTAAATAAAATGTTTTGAAAACCATCTCATCGCAAATTAGTGCCAAAACAAAAACAAGGAAAATCAAGTGTGCAGAAAAACGACTCAAGTTAAAATTTATGGAATTCCGAACAGAATTTCATCTTCAGTACGCTTTGTCACATAATAAGCTTAGAAAGATAAATTAAATTATTTAGTAAAACAATAAACAAACAACGTCACGTCTCACGTGCTTAAAATATGATATGGTGCAGTGGTTAATCATTCCGGTGACAGTTTGCTCCAAAAAGCGATTATACGCTGTTTTCGCCTCCCTCTACTATAGACTTTCCTTAAGTTGAACAAATTAAGAAGATTGAATGGCATTCTAAAAAAAAGCACAACAGGAATGCCATATTCATATGTATAGCCATCTGTATAGTTAACAAAAGCGTGTTGCAATATTTTAATAAATTCTGTTTGTTTGTTTAACAATATTGTTAAACAAAACAGAAGTTACTGGTTGACTAATTTGATAAATCACTAGATGACACTTGAGCTGTTTGTAAGCAGTTTTTAAGCCAGTTCTGTTTACACGTTTTTTTATTTTTATTTTTCGTCGTTTTGCCTGTTTTGTATTTACCATCCGAAATTGCTTTTAATTAGCTAAAAGACATATGGAGGTTATTCTGAATGAGTAATCAGCACGCTCGAAATAGTAGCTACTTTTTACAGTTTGATGAGCACACAATCGATGGATTTGTAGAAATTATAAGTTCAAGTTCTTTGAATGATAAATAAATTATTTGTTATGAGAATGGTTCAATAATGAAACAAATATGATTGACATAATTCTAATTTTAGTTAGTCACTCCTTGAAACTCGTTTGGCATTTGTTATTTATAACATAAATTGCTAGAACTCGTGAACGAGTGAATATAGTGGGCCAATCTTTAAACCCTATTCGCAAATCTAAATATCTGTCAAATACATTTTTTTTTTTAACATAACTTCAAGTGAATTGAAGAACGATGATGATTTAAGAGTTAATATTTTTAATAAAGGATTTTCCAATAAGAGGTGGTATTCTGAAAAGCCTGTTATTTCGGTAGCTGTGACTTCTGAAGCTGTCATTTTTTGACATGTGATAAGTAGAAACTACGCCACTAATAAAAATGGAACGATACGCGCTTCAACAACGGATTGAAATTATTAAAATTCACTATAAAAATGGTCAAAATTTGGCAGAGACGGTTCGTAAAACTAAAACATTTTTGGGTCGTCGTGAAGCACCTTGTCGCACCGCAATACAGAAACTAGTGGACAAATTCGAGCTTTTGGGACAAGTTAGTGATGTGAAGAATAAAACCCGTGCACGTCGCTCAAGAACAACTGAGAATATTGCTGTTGTAGCCTAAAGTGTTGAAGAAAACCCAGGTTTGTCCATTCCTCGTCGTTTTTTGGAATTAGGCATTCCAAAAACGTCATTACACCGTATTTTGCATAAAGAATTGGGTCTTAAGGCTTATAAGGTTCAGTTAACACAAGAACACAAGCTGGCTGATCATCAACATCGTCGTGTCTTTGCTGATTGGGTCCTTGAAATGCATGAAAATGATCCGGAATTTCATCGAAAAATCATCTTGACTGATGAGGCCCATTTCCACCTAAGCTACGGAAGCTACGTCAACAAGCAAAACTGTCTCATCTGGGGCTCGGAAAACCCAAAGGTTATTGTTGAAAAGCCTCTCCATACTCAACGCGTAACCATTGGTGTGGTTTATGGTCCGGCGGGGTCATTGGACCTAATTTTTTCGAAAATGAGGCTGGAGCAACAGTTACGGTCAATGGATTGCGCTATCGAGAAATGATTAATGATTTTTTAAGGCCGGAATTGGATGGTATTTATCTAGACAACGTTTACTTTCGACACGACGGTGCTTTGTGCCACACAAGCATTGAAACCATCGATCTTTTACGGGAAAAGTTTCCAGATCGTGGTATCTCTCGAAGAGGTGATCACGATTGGCCACCGAGATCTTGTGATTTAACACCTTCCGACTTCTTCCTTTGGGGCCACGTGAAAGATAAGGTTTACGCCAACAGCCCAGCGTCGATTCAAAACCTCAAAGATGGAATTCGTGAGGCTATCGAGGACATAGGGCAGCCACTTTGCGATTTGGTTATGGAAATTCATGAAAAGGATATGGTCCTGTAAGCGTGGTCGTAACGGCGATTAGGCTGATGTTGTTTTCCATTATAAACGGCATACCTTCCTCTTTATAATGAAATAAACATCGGATCATTTATCTCAAAAAATGCCATTTTCTTTGAATATCAAAATAACACCTCTTATTGGAAAAGCCTTTATAAAAAGAAACAACATTTAAAAAAAATTGTGTTCATAAAATCGGTTAAAAGCACTCATACGCCACAGTGCACATTGGTAGTTTTACGAAAAAGTTATTAATTCCGGTTCAATAATTGACGTGAAATATCTGTAAATTCATTGCTAATGGAGCAATCTATTCTACGCCTTTGAAAATAAACTTTAAAAATTAAAAAGTTATAATTCTAAATCAGTACTACCTGTTGCGTATATAATGATTATGCCCATTGACCAATAACATAGAAGGCGTGGGTTCAAATGATTCTCGCGTCGAGAATGTTTTTATTTCGTTTTTCATGGGATTACATTTCTTGTAAGGTACTGACAAAGGTTCTGAGCTTCATCTGTCACGGAAAAGTGCTTCTCAACTCAGACGTTCTGAATCTTCCAAACTGAAGGCCCTTCAATTCCTTATGCGCACTTAGAGCATTGTTAACGAATGAAAATGACTAAGGCCTTGGTACTTCGATATATGGTGCCAAAATGTTTTTTCTTCTTAAATCAGGGCCAGAACGTGTTTGCATCAAATCCAATAAACGAAACAACTTACCTACTGTCCTTAAAGACTAGACTTATTCCGCTGCAACTATTGTAACAAATTTGCTTGCTCAGCAAAACATTTATTCAAAATCCAATCCACCTACACTCTTAATTTAAAAAAATAGAACATGACTCAGTTTGTCAAAAACATCTACCTACTGAATGCAGTGTGTCACACTGATGGCCCTGAAGTCTTAAGGGTTGCATTGTATTGGCTGCAGTAGAAAATGATAATCTTTGTTCATGAGGTCGATAAGTGCATCTAAAGCAAATTGCTTCTTTGTATGCAAGCTTCCATGGTTTTTTCCTCTTCCTTTTTGTTTTAAATAAATTGCTAATTCCTTGTTTTTGTTTTTATCATTAAAAGTGATTCAGAAGCTTGTTGTTTTTTTGTGGTGTGTTTGTTCGCTTTAACATCATTGTGTTAGTAAAGAAAGATAAATACAGTATATCTACGTTTGATTTGCAAGAATCAGAGATATTTGCGAGGACTGTTTCTTCATTTAATTTATATTAAAAGCAAATAACATTGTTCAAATGCCAACAAAACTCGAATTTGTCAAAAGTAGGCCACCTACCACACAAAAAAAAACCTTCTGTCTGGGTAGAGTCCTTCATGAAATATTTCGTACGTGACACAAGCATTATTTAGTTTAAAATAAGAACACGCACACCCAGCAAAATATTAAATAAAAACAGAAAGTGCTTGAATTTATCAGAAGAAGAAAATCAGCAATGTCCTATAAATAGTGAAGAACCTTTCAATGGGCACAGAAAATATATTTTTTTTATTTATTGCTCATATAAATTATATTCAAGTTATTGTTAAAATGGTTGCAATTTAATTTGGCATTAAAGATGTATCGCTGATGGTATTGAGATGTGATTAAAAAAAAGGTCTAGATACGAAAAGACAGAGAAACATATTTTTCATTAAATTTCTTCAGTTAAATGTTTATTTTGTTTTCTCATTTTTCCAGATACGAAAGATTACTGCGTCGCGCGCAAGTAGAAGACTTGAATGAAGTATCTGGAATCGGATGCCTTTACCAAAGCGGTGTTGATCGTCTTGGCCGGCCTGTGATTGTATTTTGCGGGAAATGGTTCCCAGCTCAAGATATTGACTTAGAAAAGGTATACCTTCAGCGTTTTCATACGAAATACATTAACATAAACTTAAAAATATCACATTTTATTATCTCAATGCAGGCACTCTTGTACCTGATAAAACTTCTGGATCCAATTGTTAAAAGCGATTATGTAATAGCGTACTTCCACACATTAACTTCAACAAACAATTATCCCTCACTGCATTGGCTACGTGAGGTTTACAGTGTACTGCCATACAAGTAAGATTTATTTTAGTTTTTAACATAAAGATTTATTGCTTAACTCTTGTTTTCTGTTCATTGTTTTATTTTTTAGATACAAAAAGAATTTAAAAGCATTCTATATTGTCCATCCAACGTTCTGGACTAAGGTGAGTTTAAAATTTAGCTTGTTGGTGAAATATTTTTGGCGTGTATTGTTTACTAGCCGACCCCAAAAACCTCGTCTCGTCTGTCTTTAGATAAAATAAAATAAAAAAAAATTGAAAAAAATTTCATATCCCGGAGTTTTCCGAATTTTTTTTGAACAATTGCACCTAGAATCCAATAGAAAAGTTTAATTTTTGACCACCATTTGATTGTTTCCATTTGTTCACTCTTCTGCATGATTTCCCCAAAATTTGTTTTAACAGGAACCATGACTCAACTAAGCGGTTTAAGAGTCTTTGCCGGTCATACAAACAAATCATTATACATATATCCACTTGATTTTTAACACTAATCCTTAGCTTTAACCACAATTTAGCGCCTTAAGATAAGCTTCAAAATGATAATGTGACAAAAAAGAGAGTTCCGCGACAGCTCTTGAAGAGCCAAGGCCTAAGTGGCTTACTCTCATCAACAATTCTCTGGGTGAGTGTGAAGAATTGAGGGGACGTACAGTTTAACGCCGTTTCCGAACGGCAAAGTTGAGAAGCACTTTTTCATGACAGATTGATACTCTTGAAAGTATTGTCAGTTCTTCGCAAGAGACAGTGCCCGAGAAATATTAAATGATAATGGGACAGATATATCCATTTTCAAAAATATCTATGAAATTTTCTAGCTTTGCACAGTAAAAGTCCTAAATGTTATAAGAAATCAAATGTTTTGTTCTTTCCCTAGGTTTTCCTCCGTTTGTAAAACCAATTCTGGAACAATAATTGCTTCTTAAATTCCATACAAAAGTTTAGTCTTGAAATTCTTCGTGCTCTGTCGGAGTTTTCAGAGTTCCTCATCAAAAATTTTCTAGTTTACCATTTGAAAACTAATGCACCTACCTAATCAATGAGTTTTCGGAGTTTTTCATCAAGAACTTTCTATTTTTCCATTCGAAAACCCATTTTGAAACAAACATTTCCAAGCAAAAAACTTCAAATTTCCTACCTTTGTTTGGTTTTTCCAGTTTTCCCACTCTTCCATAAGGTTTTTCCAATTTATTTTTTCGCAAAAACCATCACTGAATACGACGGTATTAACCATGAAAATTTCTGTTGAGTTATTTCGGAGACAAAAAGGACATTCAAACAAACATAGAGAAGAAGAAGAATCATTACTAAAGTCGTAAAGTTCTAGTAAGTGATATTGTTGCTTTTCTTGTACTTTTCTTCAGTGATAGTGTTGACCATGAAAGGTGAAGAAAAGCGGTCTTTTCTTTCTTTCGAACTTTTGCGATCTAAGCTCACCTGTTCAGTTGGTTTGAATGTTCTAAGCTGTGCAAAGTTTTGACAGAGTCACATTGACAATTGCCAAACAAAGCTTACAACTCGTGCATTTGAGACCATCCGAAGAAGTTGTTGTAAAAAAATAAATAGAGATGCGCGACAGCTCTTGAAGAACCAAGGCCTAAGTGGCTTACTCTCATCAACAATTCTCTAGTTGCGTGGGAAGAATTGAAGGGACCTACAATTTAACGCCGATTCCGAACGGCAAAGTTGAGAAGCACTTTTTCAAGACAGATGATACTCTTGGAAGTTTTGTCAATTCTTCGCAAGAGGCAGTGCCCGTGAAAGATGAAATAAAAACTATAGGCACGATTAGGACTCGAGCCCACGACGTTCGGCTTACCAGCCAACGCACCTAACCACTTAGCTACGGACACTACTGAAGAAGTTGTTATAAACTGGCTTAAACGCTGTATGTATAGATCTTTCGGTTGTCATCGCAACTGTGAGCAACCTCGGCAATAAAATCTCTCAAAATTATGATGCTGTATATTGGCTTTGGATTTGAAAACACTCTCTCTCGTCTTGCTCCGTCATTACCATTGCACTTTTCCTTATATGTCACTGCAAAAGATATGTTACACCGCATGAATTCTCTCTCAAGGAAAAGATATTGACGAGTTTGGTATTGTCAGGCCTTCATTTTGGAATCATGAAAAGTATCGATTACGAAGGGTTCTGAAGGGTCAAGAAATTTAAATTGTTTCGGTTTTTGAAGATTCACAAAGCGTTGTCATTTTAATGTGAATTAAAATTCGTATTATTATTTATTATTGACCTAACAAATCAATAACTACACGATAAGAATTTCCCTTAATGTCCCTGAAAATAACATTGTTTTGACGCATAGACTGTGAAACAGAATAACATTTAAACACGATTCGGTTCATCCACGGAATAATATTGCCCCTTTTAACGTGCACATGGCATTGACAGCTCAGATAAGTTTTTGTCCCTTAACACGTTGTTGACTGTATTTCCTTAAGACACTTGGAATAATCTATGAGTAATGGTGGATTGCCTCGCACGATGTTGTTTTCTTGTTAGTTGCGTTTCCACTCAAATATTCATTCATAAAAGCAAATTGCGCTCTAAATGTGAAGCGAGTAATTTTGTTTTATTTTTATTTCTGTTTATTTTGAATCTAAAAATAAATCTAATTGAAATTTTCAAAAATAATTCCATGGCCATAGAAAAATTGCCTTTGAAAACTTTGACTGATGTCTCGAAATAAGGAAAAATTATATTTCTTTTTTTGGCTTGAAGAGTTCGGACGTACGTCACTTGAAATATTTCTGTTTATATAAATATGAAACAATGTAGCGTGGGCCTTGAATTAATGGTTTTCGGATTTAATATGATGCACCGTGAAATTCGTCGTAAAAAAAAGACGAAAACACTATATTGATTTGAGAGAACAGCTGAAAATATGTATTATTGATTATTCAAAATGTATTCTTCTTCATTTCTAGATGATGACGTGGTGGTTCACAACATTTATGGCTCCAGCAATCAAAGCAAAAGTTCACTCTTTACCTGGCGTTGAGCACTTGTATTCGGCTATATCCAAGGATCAGTTAGAAATCCCTGCATATATCACCGAGTACGATATGGCTGTAAGTTGTTTGTCACTTTACAATCTTAACAAATTTTTTTAACTTTTCTGTTTTCCGCTTTGTTTTTATTTTTTAGACCAACGGACTCCACTACTTTACCCCCGTTCAAACGCCCACATAGGCCAGACTACTTTATTGAAAACATCAAAACATATAAATTTATTATGTAGTTTAAAACTTGAATATCATTTCAATTCAATGTTTATTTTCTTGTTTATAATTTTAAGTTATTTCGTTTATTTTTGTGAATTAAAAATCATTAAAAATAATTATAAATAATAATAATCATTTTATTTGGATACAAAAATATTTTTTTTTAATACTTATATTTAAAAAAAGAAAGAATAACAACAATATGCTTCTAGGAACAGTGAATACCAATAGATTATGTAGGTGATAAATCATTCTTATGATGGTAGAGAGTACTTACTAATTTAAACAAATAAAAATTAATACGTTATATGAAATTATTAAAACAAAACAAAATTATTAAAATATTGAATAAAATTGTTATTGCTAAATACGGATCCATACAATCGAATTGAGATTAGCCCAAAAGTAAAATATAAAAAAAAAATGTTATATCGTAAAACAAAGTTAACAAAACAAACCCAATTCCGATATTGTTCGATTTTACACTTTCCCAATTTCCCCCCTTGAAAAAAATTACTAGAAAAACCCTTCTATTATTTAACTTTGAAAAAAAAAAACGATTCCCGACCCCTGAATTTGCTTGCATAATAAAATGTAAATATATTTGAAACCTAAGAAAACATAAAATTCACAACAATCTGAACGATCAATTACCGCAGTAACACTCAGGGCGATTGAGATTTTTTTAGAAAAAAAATATTAAAAAGAATATATTGTTGATTTATATTTAAAAGCGGTGGCCGCTTGGATTAAAATAATCAATTTTTAAGAAGCGCATGGCAACTGAAAAAATAATTCGAATTAAATAAAAATATTGTACGAAAATATATTTCATGTTCTTACAAAACTATTCTTTCTAAAAGTTATACATATTGCAGGCAAATCTTTGTATTTGGCTGTCACATTAGTTAGACTTATCTCTAAAAAAGAACTCATGGAGAAGTTTATGGAATCAGAGTACAAGCGAAAATGAAAATGAATGAAAAATGCCAAACTTCGCTGACTACTGGCTTAATTTTAATTAACAATTAAGAAACATTTCTTTCCTTTTAAAAGATTCCTTCTCCGAATATCTCACAGATAATTTTCATAACAGCGCAGCGTCTTAAGTCAAACACATTTTGAGGTGTTACTCAACTGCAAGAACTTTTAAAAATTAATTTCCGTTTTCACGACCTGGAAAGCGCAAACAGTTTTTCACAAACATTTTTAAGACACAAGTTTCATATGAAATAATATATCTTCAAAGGGTTGAATGCCAATTGAAAACTTACTCACTTAAGGTGGCGCTACAATCCGTTGTGGACTTGAGCCTCAATCAACAGTCTCCGCTAGCCAGCTCAGACCCTAGCTACCTGTCTCCAGTTATGCACTCCAGATTGATTTAGGCAATTGAAAACTGCAGCAACGATTTTGATGATTCTTTAAAAATAGAATTTCTTTGAACGGCATGACGTGATAGTGATTACGTGCAGTCTTAACAACAAAGAAAGCAACAAATTTTTTCAAAGCCTGCGGCAAAATGTAAAACAAATAATACTATAAGCAAGACGAATTGCCATTTTTTCTATATTCGCAGAAAACACAAAGGTGTGCAGTGCATCCAAATCGGAATCGTGTCTGCCATCTTGCGAAGAAATGCCAAAAGTATTGCCGCCTTAGTGTTTCTCGCCATAGCCGTGGTATGAATTTGTGCGTGTTCACACGCACTCGAGGAATTTAAGCAATGTATCTAATCCGCTTATAGCTTGACCTCTAGGAGGTGTCAACCCAGCCCTATTAATATTGCTATATGTAATCAGAAGAGCCGCATACCATTTTTTTTAGACTATCACAATGATGTCTAATTTTTGTCTCGTATAGTTTTTTTTCACCATTTGGCTAAAAATTGTTAAAAACGAGTATTCAACATTAATTTTTTGTACACTGTTTGAAATTGAGTCCTACTGGTAGAATATGGATGTGTCAGAACTTTAATCCCCGGTTGTTGAATTCTTAAGAAAATGAGGCATTTAAACTGTTTCGACAGTAGTTTTATTTAAGTTAAGAATTGATAACTACTAGTAATTTGTTTGAATATCATGCTACAACGGGCTAAATACAGATTTGACCCACTTTTAAGGATACCTATTTAATGCTTGTCCAAAACGCTCTACTAACTTGTAAAAAACAAAGAAACATTCAAATTCAAGACAAGAAAACAAATTTAGCGTGCCAAGTCAATAATTCCTAAAAATTTCATTTAAGTTTCTAATATTTCTATAAAATTTCGGTTACAAGAAATTCTCAAAGAAAACTAAAAAAGTAACATCAATTCGATGTAGCCAATCTATCTGTAAAGAAAAATAATAATTAATGAATAAGAAAATAAAAATGCAAATAGAAAAAAAAATAATAATCATTACGAAATTGGCCTTAAATAGAAATATTACGAAAGCATAAAATAGAAATAAATACAAATCCCAACGTTAATAGACACAAACATAACTAAATTAAACAAACCACAAAAAATATAACAAAAGCATAGAATAACCTTAATTTATCGATAATAATGAATTTATTGTTGCATACTATTAAACGGTAGTAATGACTCGTTCCACCAAGTATTAAAATAAAACAATAACAAAATAAAAAATGAAGTTACTATATTTGCATTGAACATAAACAAAATTGTACTATTAAAAGTTCTCATTCAAAAAAACAAAACAAAACAAACTTATATTGTAAAATATTTTCTATCATTTAAAAGAACAGAAAAAAAAAACTTTTTAAATGAAACATTTTGAATAATCTCACAAAAAAAAAAAAAAAACTTAAACGTAGCTGTTGATGAAAATTTTGTTAAATCTAGTTTTGTTATTTCGAAAAGAAGAAAAATCTTTAAGAAGAAAATATTCCAAAACAATACCTCGAAGGAATATTTTGTGAAAACAAAACAAACATTTGAATGTAAGAAAACGTTTTCTGTTTATATTTTGTTGTAAATTTTCCTCTCCAATTCCTTAAGTCGTGTTTTTAAATTAAACTATTTCATTCTGCACATTTTCATTCTTATTATGCGTACCTCCTAGATAAAATGTGTTTAACAAAATTAATTGAAACAAAAAGAAAATAAATTTCAAACGAAAAACAAATATTATTATAATATTAGAAGCTGAAAGAATTAGCAAAAAAAACTACACGAAAAAAAATCTATAAGAAATTGTTATGTTTTTCCCCCTTTTACTCTAGCGTAGGTTGTCGATATTTTATTAATAATATTAATAATGAGATAGAAACAAAAAATTAATAAAATCATTGTTTTTGTATATATATACAATTTAATAATAAAATAAACAATTTATAATTCGGTTGCGGAAGTTATTGATTGTGTTTTTATTTATTGAGAAAGTGTCGTCTTTTTATATCGATTTTAGGTAGTTCATTTTAAAAATACGGAAAATAAAATCCTGGATATCGGACAATTTTTAAGACTTACTACTTCTTGGAAAAAGAAATATTATACTATTTTTGTACGGGATTTATCTTATTTTTTTTTTATTTTAATTAATATTTGTTTGTTGTTGTTTTTTTTTAGGTTTAAGGTACAGTTTCTTTTAGAGGAAAAAAAAAGAAGTTTTTTCGACATTTTTTCGTTCAGTTTGCTAAAATTTTAATATTAGTATGGAAAATTGAAAGTAGACATACATGATGTTTGGGAAAACTGTTTCGGATTCATTAAAAATATAACAAACAACTAGAAAATTGTATACAGGTAAAATCAACTTTTGTAGCTATTCATTCAATCAAATACCCCTTTCGATCCCTGGTATACTAAGGACCTTAAACATCTTCGCAACAAAAGAAATAAGGCCTGGAAGAAATACATTAAGCATATGACGATGGAAAATCAAGTCATTTATATCTCTTTGTTTGAAGAGTTTAAGAAACTCTCTTACGAACTTTATAATGAATACTTAGAGTCGATGGGGGCTTCTTTAAAATCAGACCCAAATAACTTTTGAAAATTTATTAACTCAAAGAAAAGGTGTGACGGTTATCCTATTGACTTCACTTATAATAATGTAACCTTGACCACTACTTTTGACATTTGTGACGGTTTTGCAAAAAATGTTAGTCAATCTTTCATTGATTCTCCTGTCCTTGTGGATGAAACCTATTTCCATTATTTGCAAAACTGCCCCCGATTGTCTTTTAATAGTATCACAATAGAATATAATAAAATCATAGAATTTATGTCTCATCTTAAGGAAGACTATTCTGTTGAACCAGATGGAATAACACCCGTAATTCTTAAAAAGTGTAGGTCTTAGCACTTCCCTTGCGTAATATTTTCGATCTTTCATTGAAATCATGTAAATTTCCTGCAGTATGGAAGAGTGCCTTTATAACTACCGTTTATAATCTGCAATTACAGGCCGATTTCTAAACTCTCATGTATTCCAAAGTTGTTTGAGCAATTAATGTGTGACAATTTGGCATTCAACTGTAGGAATATTATAATGCAATCAACAGCATGGCTTTATGAAGAAACGATCCACGGTTACTAATCTGGTTATTTTTTTAAATTAATGTTTAGATTTGGAATGTGACCAAGAAGTAGATTGGTTTACACGGACTTCTCGAAGGCTTTTGATCAACTATCTTATGAGATTATCAAGTTTAAATCAAACTCTTACTGCTTCCCACTTTAATTAATAACATGAATTGTCTCTTACCTTGAGAATAGATCTTATCAAGTTACATTCAAAATTGTTACTCTAAATCATACCTGGCTAAATCAGGTGTTCCACAGGGGAGCCATCTGGATCTGGGGCCCCTTCTCTTTATAAAGGAATTTTCAGTAGGGACGCAACAAAAGTTTTCTTAAATAAAACATATTTTGGATTTCAATGAAATTTTTTTATTTCCGTGGAAGTACATTTGATGCCATTATGTATGGAACTCGATTTCTTTTGCATGGCCACCATGGGCACGCTTGCAGAAGTCCAGATGCTGAACCCAATTTTCGACGGTTTTCAAGCATAAATCGGCCGATACTGCTGCAATTTCACGTTCGATATTCGTACGAAGTTCATCAATCGTCGCTGGCTTGTTGGCATAAACCATAGATTTGACGTAGCCCCACAGGAAATAGTCTAACGGCGTTAAATCGCATGAACGAGGCGGCCAATTCACAGGTCCATTTCTGGAAATAATGCGCTCATCGAACTTCGTTCTCAATAATTCGATTGTTTGGCCCGCTGTGTGACATGTGGCACCGACCTGTTGAAACCACATATCGTCCAAGTCCATATCATCCAATTCATTCCAAAAATAATCGGTTAGCATTGAGCGGTAGCGATTCCCATTCACAGTAACGTGCCGGTCTTGATCATCACGGAAGAAGTACGGCCCAATGACACCACCAGCATGTAAACCGCACCAAACAGTGATTTTTTCGGGATGTAATGGTGCCTCGTGAAGCACATGTGGATTGCTGCCTGACCAATAATTGACGAAGCCATCCAGCCAGAAATGAGCCTCATCGCTGAAGATGATTTTTCGATGAAAATCCGGATCATTTTCAAGTTGTTGCTCAGCCCAATTCACGAACATACGACGCTTCTGGTGATCAAGCGACTTCAGTTCTTGCGTCAATTTGATCTTGTAAGGATGTAGGCCAAGATCTTATCGCTAAATTCGCCACAACGACGACACAGAGATGCCCAACGCTTGAGAACGACGTGTGAGAGACTGATTTGGGTCTTCCGCAATTGATGCGCTAGCGGCAGCAATATTCTCGACACTACGGGCACTTCTTTGTCTCACTGGCACGGGAACATTTTGTACTGAGCCAGTGGATTCAAATTTTTCCACTAGACGGTCAATTGTTGATCTGGCAGGAGGATTAGGACGACCATAAATTGTATGTAGCGCTCTTATGGTGTTGACCACTGACTCCGAATTTCGGTAATAAATTTTAATAATTTCGACTCGTTTTTGGATCGTATACCTTTCCTTTCACCTTCATCTTAAGACTATGTCACTTTAGCTCGCATTTTTACTGTTAAGGACATAGGATTTCTTTTTACACATAATGTAGATTTTTCTGAGCATATTCAAGGCATAGTCAACATAGCTCATTCTATGTTAGGTTTTATTAAGCGATGGGCAAAAGAATTCCGGTATCCTAATTTTACCTGTGTTTTGTACAACAGTTTGGTTCGTCCTCATCTAGAGTACGCATCGCAGGTGTGGTCTCCTTTATATGATGTTCATATTGAAAGACTGGAATCCGTCCAACGGAATTTTACCCGTTTTTTGTTAAAAGGGGTTCAGTGGATTGATCCCCTAAATACCCTTCCATACGAAAATCGTTTGTCAATCCTTAATACGCAAACACTACAACAGAGAAGAAATAATAATGATATTGTATTTTTCCATCAAATTATAACTGGAATCACTGATGCTCAAGATCTTCTCTGTAAAATTTTGTTTTGCTCTCGAGAGGGAGGTTATCATCTCCGTAGTCAGGATCTGATTAAGATCCATATTTACCGTACTAATTATGGAATGCATTAGCCTTTGACACGTATAGGTAAACTTATAAACTGGAACTCAAAACTTTTTGATTTTAATTTAAGTAAAATTCAACTGGCGAGAACCAGTGTTCCACTTTCTTAATGTGTCATGTTGATTTTGTAATGTTTTTTTTCTTTATTTTATTTTAATTATTTATGTGTGTTGCGTTTATTTGTTTTAGTTTCGTTATGTGCTTACTAACAACTAACACCACACTTAGTGATGAGCCAGTGGTATAACACAGTCTCTGTGTTGGCAAACCATTGGTCGTAATATGGTATTCTGATAGTGTGTACAAGAGTATAAACGAGACACTGTCACAATATGAACAAATATTATTAAAAACAATTTAAGGCCAAATCTCTTTTTGAATTATTTTTCGTCCTAAAAAGGACAACCGCGTTTATAGACAATACAGAGTTTAAAATTCAGGTGGATTCGCACTTTAAACCTTAATATATTTTATTTAAAAACAATTATAATTGAATTGTAAGCATTATAATAACTTCGTATTTTGTTAAAAAAAAAAAAATAACAATAATTATAAAAGAGAACGCAATCGAGCGTTCTCCCTATTGACTGATTTCCCAAAAATGTAATTACCTATAAAGAATTATTTCAACTGAGAGATTTAATGCTTCGTTCTCCACGATTCTCAGCGTTTGGTGTAGCATTAAACTTCGGTTTTTAAAGAAGGGTGACAAATCGAAAAAAAACATAACAGATTTCGAGCAAGCGGGTCAAAATACTGTAATTAATCATTCACTAACAATATTATGTATTTTTTCTTAATTGTCAAAAATACTGTATTTAAAAACTAAGCAACATTAACAAACAAAATTTCGAAGAAAATGCCTACAAAAATAGTATAAAAATTCATTTTTCTTTCGTGTTTTTTCCTTTGCTGTAAGAAACATTATCAAATCATATTTCCTACTAACAGGATTTTGAACAACCAGAAATTGACCAACCAGCATTTTGAAAAACAGAATTTTGGCTTACAATATTTTGATCATACAGGATTTTGTACATATGTACCGTTTTTTTAAATGCAGGATTTTGACTTATAGTACATATGTATTTGGAAAAACGGGAATGGAAAGATTGGCCCAAACCCTTCAACCCCTTTGTCAAAATTCAATTTGCAATTTTTCCAAGCTTCACAACTAACTTCTACTTTACTGTGGTCTGAAATCATAACATCATGGGACAAGATGCATAATTCCGTTGAATACAAATTGAAATAAATTTCGTTTCTCCGAAGTTTTCCAAAATTTGCACTTACACCATACAAAAACTAACATGTTCGACCAGATATCTATTCTTCCCATTTGGCGACTTTCCCGTAAGATTTTTCTTACATTTTTTTTACAGGAACCATGACTGGAATAAGCTAACCTATAAATATACCTTACCTACATTAGAAATATTATTAAAAAAACGCTAGGAGGCTTAATTAGAAAAACAAGTATGGAACAATTGCAAGATTTTCGGTCTTGAAACTCGTCGTACCTCTCCAAAGTTTCAAAATCTTCCTTTTTTCCGCTTGAAAACTAATGAACCTTTAATTCCGTTAACAATTTTGATTCGCTCGGAAAACCCTGCGAGAGCACGAAGAACTTCAAGACCTAAATTCACATGGAATTTTAGGTGCATTGTTGTTTGTATGTCCGGAAGAAATTCTTAATCCGCTCAATCCTAAATGTATTTTTTTTAATTTTTGGGACAATCTTATGGGAAAGCTAGCAAATAAGGGGGACAATCGGAAGCTGTATTTATGGATCTAAGATTTTTGTGAAATAGTCAAAACACACGGAGGAACGAGAGTTTGTTGAATTTTTCAACGAAATGTGCATTTTACTGCATGCTTTAATGAAAGTAGAAAGCTAGTTGTAAATCTTGGAAAATTTCAGATATGTAGTTCTCTATTTCAATTGGATTCAAGCAAAGCACATTGCTTTTGAACAATACCTGATGAGTATTATAATTATTCTGGAAGTGCTCTGAAGCGTAGCAAGACGAGATTCGCAGCTCATTGCTCTCATTTTATACTCATGACACTGGAATTAACTGGCAACGATGATCTTACATCCCACGAGGTCTTGGAAACTTTGGGTGGCAGAATGGTCTACAGCGAAGGCAGCTGAGGAAACTTCTTCAACAACGTTGTATTTCATTAATAAATCAGCTTTACTTGGAGTTTTTCCCGAATAGAAATTCACTTCCAATCAGGAGTGACAGTTCGACAGTTCTGCATACTTGTAGAAGGTATTCCCAATAAGAGAAGAGAAAAAAGTTTTTTGTTCCTGGCGGAACATACTGTTCGGGCGAAATTCGCAATAAGGCTGAATGTGTATTTAGGGAGCTTCCATTGTCGTCATTGATTTAGAAACAAAGATAACCTCATGTCTTCTTCAAATACATCATTTAGCGAAATAATCAGATTCGACACTTCTTAAAAAAATCTATTATCTCCTTTTTTTATTTATACTAGTTTGTACTCACTTTTACTAGTTTTTGCTCAAAGCTTATGTTAACTATGGTTCATAGCTTAAGAGCCTTACTTTCAGAACATCGTTTAACAATTATTATTGTACTTGCAAATTGGTCATTAATCACTGTCAAAAAGTTATCAACAATTGCGACCTTTTCCATGCGAAATAAATTCAAATAAGTTGTGAAAGAAGTTTGCATGTGAGTGGGCTTAGTGGTTAATTGGTATGAATTTGACATTATGTTAAAAGTTAAAATACATTAACATGTCAGATCGTTCTATTACTATAAAACAAAATGTTGTTCCAAACATGAGTACCATTAATCGGTCGTATACAATTTTTGG
The DNA here is from genome assembly GCA_920937365.1 of Sphaerophoria rueppellii. Taxonomy (NCBI): domain Eukaryota; kingdom Metazoa; phylum Arthropoda; class Insecta; order Diptera; family Syrphidae; genus Sphaerophoria; species Sphaerophoria rueppellii. The sequence goes on along the minus strand of CAKKXW010000002.1, from coordinate 21,142,823 downwards.
CTAGGGTTGTCGAGTATCTAAAAGAGGATAATGAAAGAAGTTGATTTTAATTGATTTTTAATATTAAGTTAATATTTAGAAAAGGAAAGCAATAATTTGTGTTATCATCAAAACTTGTCATTACATAATGATTTGTTTCATATTGCAAAACTGATGCAGGGTGAGCTATTAACTTGCTTAATTAATGTGTAGAACCGGTTTCAACTAATTTTAATAAACAGGAATTACAATAAGTAATTACCTAGCTATAGCTTATGCACGTAAGAAAAGCACTCTGTAAGTACCTGCTTTTATATTCTTGTTAATCACTAGGGTAAGTGTCTGAAAGCCTTAAAATGAAAGGGTTGATTGAAGTTGAACAATAAAATATTTCCAAACACCACTATTCAAAAACGATTCCGAAATCATGAATTTTACAAAAATGTTCTCACACAAAATTATGTTTATTGTTGATTTAACATTGCGTACGACTCGACATACACGGCGGTGAATGGACTTTGAAAAAAAAAAATTGTTTTTTTTTTGTTTTGTTACTTATAATCGGAAATGTGTGTATAATGTTCATGTTGGTATTATTTTTATTATCGTATCGATAGCAGTGGGGTCAGAAAGACCAAACGATTTTCTACAAGTGCGGGCTTGACTAATTATAAGAATGGAAAAGTGCTGCAGCATTTTGTCCAATGATTTGAAAACAATTCGTCAGACGTGTCAGACATACACTCACGGTATTCAAATTCTATCGGATCGTGTCTTTTATTTTGATTTTTTTTTAATCGGTGGTTTTTAAATGATTAGAAATGTTTAAAGTTGAATGGGCTCCTCTTAACATACCGCTGCGAAGGCGACTGCAAACTTTAACAGTTGGCCTTTATATGACAAGTTTATTTTGTCTCGGATTGTATTCGTACCTTGTTTGTGGATTGATTTTTGTGAGTTGAAAAAAAAAAATGTTCATACTATGTCCTATATGCATAATGTTAGTTTTTTAAAATTAAAAACAAAAATATATCCCTGTTTAAAACAATTGAAATATCAAATTTAAAAAGGACAATTCTACTGCTTAAAAACTTAAATTGTTAACTTAAGTTGATTTAGTGAAAAAAGCGTTTGCAATGGACTTTTTTGTTTAGATAAAGAAGCACTTCCTGTTAATAACTGAAGTTTAAATATTTAATCTGGCTTATGGAAGTCAATATCATTATATCAGTTTTTCATATTTGCAATTTAAAAGTTACAAACTGGTTCACAAAAGAGAACAAAATTACAATCCTTTTTTTCAATTCGACGAATTTGTTTGTGGGTCATCGAACTTTAAACAAAAAACAAACAAACAGTTTCTAAAAAAATCGTATTTATAGGTTTTTTTTCTATTTTCTTTTTTTTTTTTTAATAATATGGCTAAATGCATCGGTTTTGTTTTTTTTTTAAAAGAAATTCATGCAATTATTAATTAAAGTCTAAAACTTCATTTGCAATAGCTGAACAGTTTCAGAAAATAAAGTCAGAAGTAAAAATAATTGAATTGAGATTTATTAAAATGTAAATTTATGACCTAGAATGCAGATTGTTTGAAAAGAAAAACTAATTAAGCGTGTTTTAATGCATGGCAACAAATATACAAGCAATCTGTGTAAAACTTCTATACAATTTTAATTGAAATGTTGCTAATTATCGATCAGATATTGAAGTCAACAAGTTTTTATAAATAGTTTGAGTCAGCCTAGTGTATATATTAAGTAGTACAAAGTTTGCAATATTGAAAAGAGGTAAAAAAAGTATCTAGAGATTAAAGCTTCAAAACGGAAGCCGGGAAGTACCTACACTTAAACAGCTAACACTTTAAAGAAAATCAAAAATCTGTGCATTGCACATTATTTTCATTTTTCTATATTTATATCTAAATGTCCAACTTTACAATTTTACTTTGACCAAAAAATCATTATTCCTCAAAATGTTTGCCTTAGGTATGTCGATTTCGAAACAACCAAAAAATTTACTGCAGTATCGGTACTTTTTACTTGCTGCATATAGAATATGTATGCATATAAAATTCGTTAAAAAAAAAACTCGAGATTTTTATCAAATATGACATTACAATGATAGAGAAGTCGAAAAAAGTGGGTCCGGTGTTTCCGTCCGTCTGTCTGTCTGTCGGTCTGTAAACGAACCGTCAGCCTTAACCAGTGGTCCGATTGCCTTCAAAAGCGAAAGTTAGAAGTTTTAGCGAATATCAAAATTTAGAGTAGCCACCATACAATCTTTTTGGCCAAAAACCAAAATTTTAAATTTTCTCAAAAACGGATCCTACGACTTTTTTCGAAATTTTGTTTTCAAAGCACTGATTTATTTTATGTAAAGAACATATTTTTGTATTGCTCCAAAACGTTACCTCTCTTACTTACTCACTTACGGTGGCCGTACAATCCAGGTCGGACCAGGGCCTCACCCAACAAACTTCTCCAGCCAGCTCGGTCCCTGGCTAGCTGTCTCCAATTTCGCACGCCAAGTTGGTTCAGATCCTATACCACCTGTGTGCTCCACCGGTCGCGGTCTTCCTCTTCTGCGACGTCCTTCCGGGTTGGATTCGAAACTCTACGAGCCGGAGCATTATTTTCCATTCGCTTAACATGACCCAACTATCTAAGTCGTTAGACCTTTACTTTTCTGGCTAGGTCAGTGTCGCTGTGCAGCTCGTACGGTTCTTGGTTGAATCTTTGACGCCATTCTTTCATTATTGCATACGGGACCAAAAATCACTCGAAGAATTTTTCTCTCAAAGCAGCCCAAAGCGTTTTCATCAGATGTTGTCATAGTCCATGTCTCTGCAACATACATGAGAACCGGGATGATGAGGGTTTTGTAGAGTGTCACTTTAGTTGCTCGGGAGAGGACTTTATTACTCAATTGCCTTCTAAGTCCAAAGAAACAGCGATTGGCAAGAGTTATTCTTCGTTTGATTTCAGCGCTGGTTAATTGTGTCTTAGTTGATAGCGGATCCCAGGTAGACAAAGTCCTTAACTATCTCGAAGTTAAATCTGTCTATGTTGACTTTTACTCCAAGACGTCGATGTTGGTATTGGTAGTCCTTTCTTGTCTACAGCATTAATTAACCGCTAGACCCATCTTCCTGGCCTCCGTATCAAGGCTCACAAACGCTCCACTTACATCACGCTGTATTCTTCCAATTATGCCAATGTCGTCTGCGTATTCTAGTAGCTAGACGGACTTTTGAAAGATTGTGCCTCTGGTGTTGACATTGGAGCTTTGCACAATCTTTTCAAGAATGATGTTGAAGAAATCGCATGACAACGCATCGCCTTGTCTAAAACCTTTTTTGACATCAAAACCGTTAGGTTTTTTCTTCCACCATGATGGAACAGCGTGAATTTTCCATTGTCATCTTACACAGTCGGATGAGTTTTTCTGGGATGCCAAAACTAGTCATACGCGGCCTTGAAATCGATGAAAAGATGGTAGGTATCGATTTGAAGTTCCTGGGTCTTCTTCAAGATCTGCCGTGGGGTGAATATTTGATCGATGGTGGACTTTCCGGGTCTGAAGCTACACTGATAAGGACGTACCAGGTTGTTGACGAAAGGTTTCAAAAGTTCACACAGCACGGCAGACAAGATCTTATAGGCGATGTTAAGGAGACTTATACCTCTGTAGTTGGTGCAGTTCAGGGGATCTCTTTTCTTGAGGATCGGGCGTACGATGCTGAGGTTCCATTGATCGGGCATGCTTTCCTCCGACCAGATTTGCAGATGAGCTGGTACATGCTCCTAACCAAATCATCTCCAGCTGCTTTGTACAATTCGGCGGCTAGGCCGTCTGCTCCACCGGCTTCGTTCGACTTTAGTTTAGACATCGCTATCTTCAATTCGTTCATGTCGGGTGGGTGGAATTGTTGGCCTTCTGCACCCAAATTGAATAGTTCTGTATTGCTGACAGAGTTTTGGTCGTCCTCGCCATTGTACAGCTTGGAAAATTGGTCTTTCCATATCCTCAGCACTGACTGCGGTTCTACTACGATGTTCCCATGATAGTCTCTACATAGCTTCAGTTCAGGTGCATAAGCCCTGGAAGTTATGTTTTAGCTTTTTGAAAAATCGAACCTCGTTCATGTTGTGAACATCCCTCCATCTCCACGAATCGCGCGCTTCACATGCTCCCTTTTTTCCTTTCTGAGAAGTTTATGATCCTCTCTCCTCTTCTGCTCGTAGAGCTACGAGCTGCTCGGGTCCTTCTTAGCAGCGCCGCTTTATATGCCTCTTGTTTAGCTGCATGTGCTCGCCGGCAATCTAATAGTTTTTTGCTCAAATAATAGTAGGATAGCCAGAAGTCCGTCCGCTTGCCTTTCCTATATGTTTGTATTCTTATTGCTTTATGAACAATTTTGTGTAACCTAGTGAGTAAACCAATCCGATTGATGATTTCATTCTAGTACCTTGGCAACATTTACATAAGAACATTATTGCTGCTTTACTTCGTGTGGATCTTCATTGACAGGGAAAGAGCACACAATTGCATCAGAGGTCCAGGGTAAGCTACAATAATTTAACAAGATCATTTCTTTCAATATAAATTAAACATTTCAGAATTAGATGGATGAGAGATAATTCTTTCTGGAAAATCTTCCGTACATATTTCCCAGTTGAATTGGTTAAAACTGCTGACTTACCACCAAATAGAAACTATCTTCTAGCATGTTTTCCACACGGTATAATAGGGTGGGTTAAAAATTACAAATATAAAAAAAAAATACTAATTTCTGTGATTGTATACAAACAGTTTTGGTCCATTCACAAATATGTGTTCCGACATAATTAAATGGAATGAATTATTTCCCAAAGTTCGACCTCATTTGGCAACTCTGGCCATGCACTTTAACTCACCAATTTGGCGTGAAGTTATTCAAGCTTGGGGAATGGTTTCAGTTGCTCGAAATTCCTTGTTTAAAAATCTCACAACATCGAATGATCCAGATGATCCAGTGAACATAGATGGGTATTCTGCCACAGCAGTGGGAGTTTTAATTGGCGGAGCGGAAGAAGCCATGGATGCCAGGCCGGGCAGTTTTATATTGACTCTCAATAACCGAAAGGGTTTCATTAAAGTCGCCATGCAGACTGGGTATGCTCAAAGAAAAAAAATCGTTAAATTTGGAATATTTACGTTCTTCTATATCTAATGGTATAGAGCTGCCGTAGTACCAGTATTTACGTTTGGGGAAAACGATATTTTCGATCAAATGGATAATCGCCCAGGAACAGCATTGAGAAAGTTTCAAACATTTGTGAAGCTGAAAACCGGAATTCCACCCCTAGTAATGCTGGGTAGAGGATATTTCCAATACAGTTTTGGTCTGTTGCCGTATCGAAGGCGTATAGTTCAAGTCGGTAAGTTGTCTTTTCATTGTTTTTTTTTTCTATTTAAATATTTAACTTTTGATATTTTTGTCTGTTCTTAGTTGGTGCTCCTATAGATGTTCCTTATTGTAGTGATCCGAAACAGGAAGACGTTGATAGATATCACAAGCTGTTTAAGGAAAAACTAATTGAGCTTTTCGAAACACATAAGGCGAAGTACATACAAAACTCTGAAGATGCTGTGTTAGTTTTTAAATGAAGGGATGATTTTCTTTAATTAATGATTAATTAGTTAGCGAAAATATCTAGGTAATAAGCTGGAGGACATAGTAAAATGTAATTTTTGTAAATTATTTTTAATTTAAAAATTAAATAAAAATTTAAGAATATTGGGTTTACGTTTACTCTCAGAATTGCGTAGAACTTGGAATTCATGTTTTTATTACTTTATATAAGCATTTTTAATTTGTTAAATTTTGTGCTAAAAAAAAGAAGACAAGAAGTTGAAGCAGTCTTTTTGCAGAAAATCCGATTCATGTGATTTTTTTTTTTTAACCTGAGTGCATCTGTAGACATCTTTTTTTTAGGTTTCTTATCTCAAAATATAAACCCAAGTAATTGGTTTGACTGATTTGAGTGGAAGAAATGGTCAATGACTTGTGATATATTACTGATATCAAAATTTGCTTTCGGATATACTTCCAGAAAACCACCCAATGCGCCATTACAAAAAGCAAGATTAGAAATGTTGCCTTGTTTTCATGCGAAATAAAATCTGAAACTGCAATTGCAATATCAACAATCATGCGATTTTCAGATGAATTGCTTTAAGTTCACAGTGAATCACTCCACACGCAAGTTGATTATTATTTTAATTCGTCACATCGAGATAGAGTCATATGCACGATGCCATGTCAGCGGTACAAGTTCTCTTTAAAGAAGCGTTTAAACTTTTCTCAATACTGACAGTCAGATAAGTGTCTACTCGGAGTTAGAACGTAATATTAAATTAACTTAATTCACTTTGTTTGCATAATCGTAAGCTTATTGCATTGTGTTTCATGTAGGTAGTATGAGAACTTGGAAAAATCGGAAAAAGTTCAAGTCGCCATAAAAATGTTTAACGCATTGAAATGCTATTTATTTGATCCCATGCGAAGTAAACAAAATACACAAAATAATTAAATTTCTATAGTTCGGACGAGCAACACAATCTGAAAAGTCGGTCGGTCAATTGAGTTCCAATAATAACAATAATTAAACTTGCTAAACATTGACCCAGATTTTAACAATATTTTAAGTTTATTTTATTTTGTTTAATCACGGAAGCTCGTACAGGGGTCGCGACTTGTGATTTCGTTTGTGATAGTGACGGCCGTGTAGCCAAACAAATTTTTAGTTCTGTCAAAGCTTGAGTCGTCGACAATCAGTGGCAAGAGGGATGTCTTGAAACAGATCAAAATATGAGCAAAAGCTTTACACAAATTCAACCCTTGACTAAATTAGTGTACATATTCAAAGTGTGATATTATTAATGAGAACATTCTTCTAATAATTAAGTATGGCTCAAATTGAACCGGCTAATAATAATAATGATAATTACATCTATCGACGGAAAAGAAAAATTCAAACAATAATCGTTGGCGTTTACATTTACGGGGGTCCAGTCATTGGAATTTTGCTGTCACTATTGTGCACTAAGATCTTGGTAAGTTTTAGATTGTTTACAATTTCTCATTATTTCATTTGTGTTGTTTAGTATCCAAGCTTCATTATAGTTCTCACTCTACTGTTTATTTTAAAATAGTACGTTAAGCTTTTTACTGTGAGGTTAAGTCTCTAATTATATAGACACAGAGAAGGAATTGTTTATAGTGATAACAAGGTTAATTGAAATGTGGTGTAATTTAATTTTGAGTTGTTAATCTTTTGAAAGTATTAAACATGCTTCAACATAATTTCAGAATAACAGATTCTAGACATTAAAGAGTGTTCTAAGCTGGATTAACTCAAAAAAATCTGTTCATATAGCTGGGTACTTAAGAAAAAAAAAAATATTAACCCAAACAAAGAATACCTCAGTTCCAGTTCTTTTTAAAACAAAAATACAGCAAATACCGTTTTAAGGCATAAATGAGATTTAAATTAAAAAAAAAGAATGGATATTTCGTGACTTAACTTGATAATCTGATGAACAGATTTATTTCTCACTTCGTTGATACCTCATTCATACCCGAAATGTATGTAACTCTGCCTGAGTAGAAGTAAGGTATTTAAGAATTTGACAGGTACAGGTAAGCATATTATAAGCCTCTTCATGATTGCACCCACAAAGTGTTGGTAATTTATCAAAAAACTATCAATTCTTGGAATAAGTGCTGCTTTAAAAATCTGTACAGAAACAAAAAATCAAAATTCGATTGTTTACATGTTTGAGATTCTTACTTGGGCAAGAAAAATATGAATACCATTTAAAATTTAATCTTGAAGAGCCAAGGCCTAAGTAGCTTACTCTCATCAACAATTCTCTAGGTGCGTGTGAAGAATTGAGGGGACCTACAACTTTACGCCGATTCCGAACGGCAAAGTTGAGAAGCACTTTTTCATGACAGATGATACTCTTGGAAGTTTTGTCAGTTCTTCGCAAGAGGCAGTGTCGGTGAAAGATGAAATAAAAACTTTGGGCCCAGGAGTAGGATTCGAACCCACGACGTTCTGCTTAACAGCCAACGCACCTAACCACTAAGCTACGGACACTTTGTCACTTGGACAGAATTGAATAGCTGGCAGCACTAAAAATATATCAGCTCAATTAAACGCTGTATTAAGGGTTAGTATTTCTAGTTAAGAAAAAAACTTCAAAATCAGGTCTCTTACGTTAGTACTGACAGGGAAGTTGATCTTAACATGGGCCAGGTACACCAAAGTAAGCCTCTTTTTTAATCGTAAAAAAGTGACGTAAAAATTCAGAATCAGGCATTACTGTAAAATATTTTTTTTTTTAAGAATATGACCAAGAATCATATCCCAAAGAATGGCAGAAGAATTACCGGACAACTTGTAGGTATATTAAAAACTACTCAAATTATTTGGAGTAATTTGTGATCCTATGCTGGCAGTTATGTTACGTTCTCTGTGCGAGTGATTTCATTGCACAAAGCTTTAAAATAACATATTTAGTTAGAAAAACATTTTTATTCGCTAAATATAGGTACTCATGTCAAGGGGCATTGTAGTGCCCAGCCAAGTTCTCTAGCAGCTTTGGTACTACGCCCTTATTTACAGGGAACAACCCAGGGCATTTTCCACACCCCTCTAACTTCTATACCAAAGAAGCCAAAAGTTTCAAGCTCACATAATTTGTCAAGAAAAAGCACCTCAATAAATTTCAGATATTTAGCACAAGTAGTTTCTAAGATACTCACTCACTCACTGACAGATAGATCATCAAAATTATGAAGCACTTCCCGTTGCCCTAGTAACTGGTACATACAGTAGAATCATGAAATTCGGCATACAAGTACAACGTGAAATAGAATAAACAAAATATAAAGTTTATGATTTTCAACTGAGGGGGTGTCGTACCCACCCATTTAAAAATCAATTTTATAAAATACATGGGGTACCTCTGATCATCGTAGAATATTGTTATTTGGCAAATTAGCAATTCTACCAGTCGCAGTCAATATAAAGAATTAATTTTAATTTTTAGATTTTTCTGCTAAGGAGTCATGGTACCCGCCCATGTTTTATGAATATAATATAATATTATCACAACAAAAAACCAATCTTTGCAAAAAGTAATGATATTACACCAAAAACATAAATGTAAAAAAATAGCCAAGTACTCCCGTACAAAAATTCCCCTCAACAAATCAGCCACGAAGAGTAGATAATAAGATGATCAAGTACTGGTAGGTGCATTGGAAATCTTTTAAGCGAACTTACATCGAATCAACTATTAGTTTTGAAAGAAACTTGTAAACTAATGTAAATTAGTTAATTTTTTTTTACTTGGCAGGTTTTCTCTTGGTAACCTACTAAAGGTTTTCCAATAAGAGGTGTTATTTTGCTATTTCGGTAGCTGTCACTTTTGAAGCTGTCATTTTTTTACATTTGACAAGTAGAAACTACGCCATTTATAAAAATGGAACGATACACGCTTCAACAACGCCTTGAAATTATTAAAATTCGCTTAAAATTGGTGAAAAATTGCCAGAGAAGGTTCGTAAAACTAAAACATTTTTGGGTCTTCGTGAACAAATTCGAGCTGTAAGGACAAGTTAGTGATGTGAAGAATAAAACCCGTGCACGTCGCTCAAGAACAACTGAGAATGTTGTAGCCCTAGTGTTGAAGAAAACCCAGATTTGTCCATTCCTCGTCGTTCTTTGGAATTAGGCATTCCACAAACGTCATTACACCATATTTTGCATAACGACTTGGGCCTTAAGGCTTTTAAAGTTCAGTTAACAAAAGAACTTAAGCCGGCTGATCATCAACAACGTCGTGTCCTTGCTGATTGGGTCCTTGAATTGCATGAAAATGATCCAGAATTTCATCGAAAAATCATCTTGACTGATGAGGCCCATTTCCACCTCGGAGGCTACGTCAACAAGCAAAACTGTCGCATTTGGAGCTCTGAAAACGCAGGAGTTATTGTTGAAAAGCCTCTTCATCATGAACGCGTAACTGTTTGGTGTGGTTTATGGTCCGGCGGGGTCATTGGACCTTACTTTTTCGAAGATGAGGATAGAGCAACAGTTACGGTCAATGGATGGCGCTATCGCCGTGAGAGGATTAATGATTTTTTATGGCTGGAAAGGGAAAATGGAAATGGAAATGGTATTGATCTGGACAACATTTACTTTCAAAAAGACGGCGGCGGTACGTGCCACACAAGCAATGAAACCATCCATCCATCTTTTACGGGAAAAGTTTCCGGACCGTGTTATCTCTCGAAGAGTTGATCACAATTGGCCACCGAGATCTTGTGATTTAACACCTTGCTTCTTCTTTCTTAGAGGCCACGTGAAAGATAAGGTCTACGCCTACAGACCAGCGTCAATTCAAGACCTCAAAGATAGAATTCGTGAGACTAACGAGGACATAGGGCAGCCACTTTGCGATTTGGTTATGGAAAATTTCATGAAAAGGATATGATCCTGTAAGCGTGGTCGTGGCGGCCATTCGGCTGATGTTGTGTTCCAACGGCATACCTTACTCTTTATAATGAAATAAACATCCGATTAGTTATCGCAAGAAATACCATTTTCTTTAAGTATCAAAATAGCACCTCTTATTGAAAAACCCTTTATTAAAAAAGTTTGGAAAATCTGCTAAGTAAAAACAAATTATGTTTTTAGTTTCATTATTAACAAAAATGATATAAATTAAAATAAGAAACTCTTCCAAAAAAGTAACGAAATTACTCGAATGGAGTCACCCTTCATTGTAGCACAGGGACGGATCCTTCCACTCGACGTCAATTGGTCGCTACTAAATAACAAACTTAGACGAGTGTTATGAAACTTGCGGGGTGGTTCATTTCTTAATCTGAAAATGCTTTGAGCTCATGAGAGTAACTACGAGTTAAGTTTGATGTTCGGAAATAAATAATTTTAAGTTCACTTTTTTTAATTAGAATTACAAACATCGCTTTGCACATTAAAACAAACAAAATAGAGCAAAATAGTGATTTACTATCTTCTCAAAGTCAAACATTTAATGAGTGAGTGCACTGCAGTACTGCACACACACTAAGAATTTCATAAGCAATAAATCTCGTAAATCAGTAGAAAGTAAAAAATGTTATTGAAAACATCAGGGTTATTCTATTCAAAGACACATTCGCTTGTCTTATCTCGTATATCAATTTTAGAGATAAGAAAAACTATATCAAGCAGTCAATTTTCAATGTTTCCAATTTTCGTTTGTCATAATAATTTCATGTAGTTGCATTTTCAGAAGAAATCGATTAAGATTTTCTTTGAGTCTTAAAACCGTTGTAAATAAATTTGTTTTCAAAAGGTAAACACATTTAAGTTCAATTTGAACGTGGGAATTATAATTGAAATCAATTGAAATTAGTTTACAAAATGCACTGAGTTTCATCCTTTTGAACACGTCTACTCTTTTCATGTGTTGCCTGAATATTATTTGTAAAAACAAAGATTACTGATTGTCTCTATCAATATGTTGATTTCAATAGCATACAAGCTTATCACATTGGGTTCAAAAATTATTTATCAAAATATACCCCAAATATTGCGATAGCACTATTTGATAGAGTGTTATGAAATCTTAAGAAATTCTCAACACATTATTCGGTAACAGTGCTTCGTTTACATCGAACCGGCTCAGATTTTTAGTTTTTCGTGTATTTTTCTCTTTAGTTTAAGTGAAAGTTGAAACAATTGAAAATGGTTGAGTGGGCACCGATCAGGATTCCTGCTCATAGGCGTTTTGAGACATTTACAGTTGGAGTTTATTTATTCCTGATTTTGGGAATGGGAACATTTTCAAACCTTGTGTTTGCTATAATGTTTGTAAGAAATTTATTTTTATTTACATGTTGACCTCAGTAAGAACAAAAATTAGTGATAGAAATAAGATTCAACATTTATGCTTTTTCTCTAAATAGAGATCACTTTTTAGTTTTACGAATTCATAACTTACATTTTGTATACCAATACAGAGAAAAATTATTTAAATTTAAGAGGTAATTTACTAAATTTGGCTAACTGTTGTTGTCACCAATAACTATTACACAAGGATCGTAGAAAAATCTATTTTAAAACTTATCTTAACTTTTAAGCAATAAAGACATTTGTGCACTTCGCCAGAGGAAGCGAAATAGCTATCGATGATTGTTTGATTCAAATTGTTAAGTCACAAAACAATTGAAGCCTAGGTGTGATAAAGCAAATAATAATTATTATTATTTATTTTTGTTAGATTCAAATCTTTTAGTTATTGCGATGTTAACTCGATTTTTAGACAACTTTCCTTTTATTTATCAAAGCCCTCAGGATAGGTTAATGTTTCTTAAAACGTGTCAACAATGTTTTTTTTTAAATGTTTGTATCTGAAATAAAATCATCATAATAATTTGCTTTCTCACTTTTTAGCTCTGCGGAAATATTTACATAAAAGCCCTTCTAATAGCTTATGGAATTTGGATATACTTTGACCGAAAAAGAGCACAAGAAGCAGTTCGAGGAACTGGGTACACAAATAGTTGTTAGAAACAACATTTAAAATTTATTTAACTTGAATTTTTGTTTTCTTGTAAAGCGTTAAATTCATGAGAGACAATTTCTTCTGGAAGCACTTCCGTGACTACTTCCCTATTGAGTTGGTGAAAACAGCTGAGCTCCCACCAAATCGAAACTATTTATTAGCATGTTATCCACATGGCGTTTTAGGGTTGGTACATTTTAAATAACTTCATTAGATAACAAATAAATATGACTTACATTTGTAGCGTTGGAGTATTTACAAACATGGGAGTTGACATTTCCAAATGGAGAGAACTGTTCCCCAAAGTTCGCCCAAATGTCGGAACTCTTGCCCTGCACTTTAACACTCCCTTTTTCCGCCACCTTGTTGAATCGTGGGGCTTGGTCTCAGTTACTCGAACTTCCCTCATTAACAACCTAACAACCTCGCACGATCCTAAGGATCCGCTTAATCAAGCTGATGATTGTACAGCGACTGCTGTGGCAGTTGTTGTTGGCGGAGCTCGGGAAGCACTGGACTCAAAACCTGGCAAATACATTCTGACTATTAAAAATCGAAAAGGATTCATTAAATTAGCCATGAAAACAGGGTAAGAATATAGCTAGATGACTTTCAGAAAAAAAAATGATCGATAAAATTTATGTGTTTTCAGTGCTGCTATTGTTCCAGTATTTTCATTTGGAGAAGTCGATGTCTTCGATCAAGTTGACAATCCACCCAATTCGTTTATAAGAAAAGCTCAAAATTTCGTCAAGAAGGTAACTGGTATTGCCCCTCTTTTAATTTTGGGAAGGGGATTCTTTCAGTACAATGTGGGGATGCTGCCACAGCGTAAAAGGATTGTTCAAGTTGGTCAGTAGAAATCATTTTTCGTCTCTTAAAATGCAGAGAGTTTAAAATATATTTTTTTATATTACTTTTAGTTGGAGCACCTATTGACGTGCCTCAATGTGATGAACCAAAAGAAGAAGAAGTCGAAAAGCTTCATCAGAAGTTTATGGATGATCTGAAGATTATCTTTGATACTTACAAAACTAAGTATATTGAAAAACCTGAAGAAGCAATTTTGATAATGAACTAGTTTAAGTGACACGGAATTCCTGTTAACCATTAATAGTATTTTCTTATTTTTAATAAATGCTAGAAATAAAATAAAAAGTGATGTTTACGTCTTAATCGGTTTATTTGGGGAGGTAAATTGTGGTGCATAATACTATAGATTTTGTGAGAGTAAATGTGTTTCCGTTATGGACTTAGTAAATACAATTGTATACAGAAATGGTTCTTGTGAAAAAAAAATTGGAAAAATCTTACGAAAGAGTGGGAAAACTGGGAAAACTGGACAAACCGAACACAATTCGACAAACTTGGAATACTCTGGAGAAGCACGAAGAATTTCAAGACCGAATATCTATTGCATGGAATTGCACATTAACATTAACAAGGAATTTTTCACATTCCTGCAATTTTTTTCTCTTTCCTTTTTTGACAGATTCTGTCTTCAGTCTGTCCCCATCCCTCACCAAAACAAGTTGTATCTAGGAAAAAAAAAATCGTATTTTTGTATGAGGCACTTGTCAAGTTCGTTAAAACAAAGAAAGAAAGAAAGAATCATACGTATTTATTTAAGTATGTCTAAAGAGCTAACTATAAATGAACCGGAATGAGCGGACGAAGCCGTCCGTAACTGGAGCGAATACAAGAATTCCTATATGGTGCCCGCAATAGCGGTTGCTCCGTTTCGTCAATTTTTCGTTCAGTTTGCTTACGGACGTAAACAGCGCTCCCCTTCGCTTTTGCGGACGAAAATTTGACAGCTGACGCTGACTGTTTTTTGTTGATTTTTCCTGAAGAGAAAATCGATAAGGGGCCGACCCATAGAATCCGTCATGCGTCAACGCCGTTGACGATTTCACTGACAGCACAAATAGAATATACATTTCTAATGAATCTCGTCCCAATAAGCAACGCATGTACGGAAACGACGGATAGATTGCTCAACTTCTACTTTTGCGTCCGTTGATCCGTTGACAAATGACTTTGACGAGCATTCAATCAATGTGTCCCACAGCAACAAGGAAAAAAGCAATGAATTAATCAAAATATGTGCAAAAAATAAATAATTTTTACACGATCTTGATATTTGTTTGTTCAATTTGCGGATTTGGAATAATTTTACACTAAACAATGAGACCCTGTCTAAGTTAACAACGTATTATGGACGGTTCCATCCGGCAATACGTTGGCAGCGACGTACGCATGAGGCTGACGGATTGATGGGATTCTATGGGTTCGGCCCCTTTCTGTTGATTTTAAGGCCGACCCATAGAATTCCGTCAGTGTGTCAGCGTTGACGATTACAACTGACAGCACAATAGAATATACATATTCAATAAAACTCTTCACAAGCAACGCATGTACGGATACCGACGGATAGAGTAGCTTAACTTTTCTACTTTTTGCGTCCGTGATCGTTTACAACTGAATTTGACGAGCATTCAATTCAATGTGTTTCCACAGCAACAAGGAAAAGCAATGAAATATCAAAATTACGTGCAAAAAAAATAATTTTTGATTCGATTTTTGATATTTTTATTTAAATTTGTTGTCAGATTGCGGTTTTGAATAATTTTTTACTTCAAACAAATGAGATTGTCAAAGTTTACCAACGCGCTCTATGGACGTTCCATCCGGCAAATACGTTGAGCAGCAACGTAAGCTTTTACGCTGACGGATTGACGATTCTATGGTCGGCCCTTAAGAAATAAATATCTTGAAATTGCTTGTTTGTTGCGTGGCAAACCGAAATTCAACAAATTATTGGGAAATACAAACAAATTTTTTAGTTTGAAAGATACTTCCGTACACATCCGTCCATTAAGGTAATGTATTCACATGGCAGTTCGAAGCGAGCGTTTTCGTTCGGTTCTGACACTAGCTTCCGCTTGCTTCCGCTCATTATAGGTTAGGCCGCTAAAGAAGTATAACGTAAAAAAGCTTCATTTGTGTGAAATTGCTATGGTTGAAATCAAAAATATTAGAGTTTTCGTTAACCTTTCGTAACATTCTCGTTATTGGTTCATTACTGCCATAATCAGTTCAGTGATGAGCTTGATCAAATTGGGGAACTGATCTTAGAGAATGCAATTTAACGTTAATACTCATTGCGTCAAGGAGGGTGGAAGATTCTGTAGCACCAGATAAAATTTGGTGTACGAAAATAATATCGGCAACTTCACGACGATTTTCTAGTGACTGCAAGTTTATAAGCCGCAACCGTTCTTGATACGGAGGTAAGTTGAAATTGCCAATCCATGAAAGTCCTCTCATGGCAAAGCGGAGGAATCTACGTTCTATGTTGTATTGCTTCAATTCTCTTTATATGGACTTGGTGATAAGGGGAGGGGACCATACTTGGCTGGCGTATTCCAGTAGAGGCCTTACAAACTTGGTACAAAGAGATTTCGTAACGAAAGGATCCGAAAATTTTTTAGACCAACGTTTGGCGAAACCTTAAGCAGAATTAGCTCTGGCTATAATATTGTCATAGGTGCCAGTTAAAACTATCATTGGTTTTCATTATTGAAACACATCATTGGAATTTTGCTGATGGGTCGGTTATAGCAATCATTGAACATTTCTGTCAGGAATATTTTTCCTGCCGTAATTCTATCATTGGAATTTTGAGAAATTGAAACACAAATCATTGGAACGATTCGTTTCATTCTTTGACAAAAATCCATCAGCTGTTCAGGAAAACGAATTTCCGTACGGTAAATAGAAAAACACATTTTTAACGAAAAATAAGTAAGCGAACTTATATTTTTTTCTCAAAAAATAATCTTTAAGTATTTTCTGGTCGATTTGTATACAAATATATATGAATTGCATTAGTTATCAAAAGAAAACTCAGTTAAATATCCATTCAAACACTTTTCCTGATGGATTTCAATGATCGCTATATAACTGGCCCCATAGTGAGACCTAAAGTAAAGCTCACTATCGCAAATAGCACCTAAGTCTCGAATAGTTGTTCCTCTGTAAACAATATTATATTCGTTGATATAATAGCCCTGTTTTGGGGGACGAAAACATTTACGGGAATATGTGATTGCTTGGCATTTGGAAACATTAAGTTTTAAATTGTTTTTTAAACACCAAACAAAGAAATTATTTAAATCGGTCTGCAACGGTAAAGCATCATCGGGGGATGAAATCATTCTAAAGATTTTCATGTCGTCTGCGTACATTGAAACATGGGAATTTTCAATCACACATTCTACATCATTAATAGTCAGAATAAAAATAATAGGGCCTAGATGACTACTCTGAGGGACCCCCGATTTCGCAGTAAATGGTTCTAATACTGAAGACCTAAATAAGACGCGATATTTACGGTCGAATAGGTATGATTTCATCCATTCAATGAAACCAGGAGGGAACCCGAAAGCCATTTAGCTTGAACGATAAAATATTGTGGGAGATTTTATCAAACGCTTTGCTAAAGTCCGTAGCAATAACTTGAACTTTTTTTACTTTCTTTCGAGTTTAATGCATAAGAAACAAATTCAGTTAAATTTGTGGTCGTTGATTTCCCTCATAGGAACCCATGTTGTTTGGCAGAAAATAAAGATTTGCAGTGAAAGTACATAGTGTCGAAGATAATACTTTCGAATAATTTTGGAATGCAAGATAATTTGGAAATCGGCCTGTAGTTAGAAATATCTGATTTACAGCCTTTCTTGCGAATATGAAAGAATCTTTCCGCAAAGATGGTACGATTCTTTGAGAAAGAGTTTTTTGAAAAAGAGTAGTAAGCTGATGGGCCAAATTAGCTACACACTTCTTTAAGTGATGTTGATCGATACCAATGATGTTTACAATCGTCTAAATAAGTGAAATAGTCAGCATCAGGTACAAAATTACTGTCGGAAAAGCAAAGACTGAAGAAATTAGCAAATAAATAAGTTATAATTTTTGAGTAAGGTTGCATTCATAACTCACGTACCTACCTTTACCTGGCGATTAAGAAATTTTGTAGCGTTTTTAAAATGGCGTTTATATAAAACCCAACAAATTAAATTCAGAAATAGAATTTCAGGTAAAACAATCAACAGTTTATCAGCAAAGATATGTATAACATTTGCGATAAGTACCTATTCTTTTGGCATATTTCAAAGAACTAACTATACTTTTTGTCGAATAATCGACTGGTTTTATAGTCTCTCGCTCTCCATTTTATAAAGAAGTGCCATTTCGTGGTATAGTGTAGTAATATATTTCTTTTTCTTAAGTGTTTGGTTTTTAAACTTTGGAATATAATTATAACTCAAAATATTATAAAATGGTGAAAATAGAATGGGCGCCAGCACATATCCCTCCTCATAGGAGATTCCAAACCTTTACAACTGCAGTTTTTATGTTTACCATTTTCGGAGTCATCTTATGCTGTCACTTGTATTTTCTGCTGTTAATTGTGAGAACTATCTTCTTTTATTACCAATAATTAAAATATTATAAATGGTGGTATTTACATAAAAGGCCAAAAGAGCTGTTAATTTGTTTTTAAAAACCAAAATGTTGCAAGCTTTCAAATAAAAAACAAATGTTGACAA
Organism: Sphaerophoria rueppellii; assembly: GCA_920937365.1. Taxonomy (NCBI): domain Eukaryota; kingdom Metazoa; phylum Arthropoda; class Insecta; order Diptera; family Syrphidae; genus Sphaerophoria; species Sphaerophoria rueppellii. The sequence goes on along the minus strand of CAKKXW010000002.1, from coordinate 21,124,596 downwards.
CAACTGTATCGATGGGGACTTTTCAAAATGTATTTATAAACTTGTTTCAAACACTTTGAAAGTTTTCTGATTTCATGTACTTTTTGTGACCTTGCCATTATTTTCGTGTCTTATTTGACCACAATTCTAAATTCAAAACGTACTTTCTATGTTTTGGGAAAACTGTAGTAGGTACCTCTTGATAATATTGAATTCTACTGCCCTTAAGCATTTCCTCGTATTATAAACGTCATCACTCATACTAAACATCTTGTTTAATGCAGTCAAAAAGAAATAATCTCATTGTTCATTTCCACACTCTCTATCAGCTTGACAAAGATTTTTTCTCGCAAAATGAATGTCGATGCTGACACATTTTGCGATAGGCTTCTTCATTCAGCATGATTAAATAATCGAGTGGAATATTTTGTCTGTTAGTATTGAACACGCGTTACGAACGGAAGTCTGACCATCAGCTAGTGCCAATTCCATTTCGCATTTTTTGTAATAATAATTTATTTATTTTTGATAACAATAATATGACAAAAATCGAGTGGGCTCCAGTGAATATACCCTTTCGGAGGCGTATGGAAACTTTTACAACCGGTGTTTATATGTTTCTTGCATTTGGTGTTTGCTTGGCATCCCATTCTTACTATATTTTATTGCTGGTGAGAGAACTGCTTCTATTTCTTGCAGGTGATTATAAATTTAGTTTAAAATTCGGCGCTCAGTACGAAATAGGTGCAGATCTTTTTTGATATCAGTTGTTGCTTATCTTATTGTTTATAGACTTTAAATTTAATCTCAATAATACAAAAACAAGACTAATTTCTATGTGGACTAAAATTAGTTAATCTTGTGCTTAATAAGTAATGTGCGTTGTACGGTATACAAAAAAAATACCTCTAGGACACCCTTGAATTGTAGGAAGTGGTGAGGTAAAGGAAGAAGCAAAATCATTTACATTTGGCAACAGGATTTTATTATAATATTTCAATTTTGAACAAGTGCGTAGTTAGTGAAGGTAATAGCAATACCCAACAATTTTTAAGGAAATTCAAAATAAGATTGGTTGGATTTTCGGTTGCATTATGAACAGTTTGCAATTGCTCGCTTTATAAGACTTCTTTTAAATCTCAACATCTGGCAAATTTTTGCAAAGATCTTCGGATGAAGGTGAATGCGTACACCAAAGTATGTATTTTTTTGCAGTAGAAAGCGTTGTGCCTTCAGCAGTTATGTTTAAAGAACAAAATTTACACGAAGTTTTTTGTGACACTACCACTTTTCAACACACCAGTTTTTGACAAAACCTAAAGAATGAAAGTATTCGGCGACCATCACAGACATACAGTCTGTTTTTCAGTTCTTCAAGGTAAATTTTTACAGTTGTAGATGGAAAATTGAAAAAAAGGTTGAGTCAAAGTTCAAGTAATAAGCAGAAAGGGCATATTTTCCTAAGAGTTAAAGACAGTTTAGGCTTCGGAATAGTTCAGCTGAGTAAGGATAGCTCACTTTTTATGAACATTAGTTTTTTTCTTTTAATTGAAAAATTAAATGAAACGAAAAATTCAAAACATTGTCCAAAACGTACATCTTTCAAAACGAAGTTATATTTTTGGTAAGGTTGCAAAATGGAATCCATTTTATTAGTTTGTCGTTTTATTGAAATTCTCTTTTGAGGATTTTTTTTTTATTTCGTCTCCATGTCAATTAAAAGACCTCAAGCCTTTCACTTTCTATTCGGGTTAAAAATCGAAATTTGAAAACGTTATCTCGAGACAATGAGTATAAATATAAGAAAAGATAATCGCCGTAACGTGTAAGTTTCGTAATAACTAAGGGGACATTGCCCAAGTCCAGGTATGACTGATAACGTCCATGTTTCACAATTCACAACACTTCAGAATTGGACATTGATCGACGTCGGTTTCGTATTGTGCGTGTCTATCACGATGATCTTCTCTTGAGGTCAGACTAAAAAAAAGAAATAGTTTGTCTGGTGGTGATTGTGGAAGCAAGTTATAGCAATGTATGTAAGCCAATAGTTTTAATCACTTTCACACTCATTAGTCATCCTTTATTTTGCTTATCAAATATTTACCAACTGATACCAATTTTGCAACCAAAATTCGGCTGAATTTTGAATGTTTGATAAAAGCGCCAATATGGCGCAGTCGCAAGCAATTAGTGATTAACTTTTTAATTTTTGTATGCAAGAAAAAGGCTTTGTCCCACATAATCCATTATGTTAATTTAGTGCTAACCCTAACTCCGCAAAAATATAACGTTTGAAGAATTAGTTGTACTCTAATAATGGTTAAAATAGAATGGGCACCGGTAAATGTTCCACCGAGAAGGAGAATACAAACTTTTGTAGCCGGCTTCTATTTGTTTCTAATGCTTGGCGTCGGACTGTGTTCACATCTTGCATTCCTATTGTTAATGGTGAGAAAAAAAAATTGGTGATACTGATAAGTAAATTCTTTAATTGATTGATTAAATATGGAGACGAATTTTGTGAATATACAACACTGACAAATATACTTTTAATAAATAAATGTATATACGTGCAATCTCTAAAATTTCTAATTTTCTCACGTGATTGTGATTGTGCACAACTTTTTGTCTTAAATAAGATCGCTCAGAAGCTTAAAACCAAGTCTGGAATTTTAGAAATATAAAATTTAAGTCCCGAAATTGTGGTTTTAGGAAAAATGTCTGTTTATTCAATAACTAAAAAAGATATCAATTCGAGATTAATGCCTTTTTGCTAGCCACTTTTTGTGTTTTGTAGAAAAAATATGCCTTCTCAAATAAGTTAATTTTACGACCTTTTTTTCCTAAATTTATTAAACGATCTCAAATAGGACAACTAACCCCAAACCCGGGGTAAATTGACTAGGACTATGGGGTCAGTTGACTTTTCCAGCTATTTAGGAATAAAAATATGAGAAAATAGCACTCGAATTAGTTTTATTTGAAATAAAAATAGTATTCAAGAGCCAAAAGGGACAGAATGATGCCCCGCCTATTGACGCCCATAGTATTAACTCCCACGGGTGTTAATTCCAAAAACAAAAGGAATTAACCTCCACGGGTATTAATTCCTTTTTCTTGCGACATATAGAATATATGGCAAGTATTGAATTCGTACAAAAAAAAAAATTTGAGATGAGGATGAGATATGACATTACGATGATAGAGAAGTCGAAAAAAGTGGGTCCGGCGATTCCGTCTGTCTGTCTGTCGGAAAGTTTACAGGCATCTACAGCCTTAACTACTGGTCCGATTGACTTCAAATTTGAAAATTAGAGGTTTGAGCAAAAAGTCATATCCCAATTTTTTTATTTTTGTTTTAAGATCAAAATTTAGGGTAGCCACCATACGATTTTTTTGGCCAAAAACCAAAACATTTTTTTTTCTCCAAAACGGCCCGATAGATTTTTTTTAAACTTTCTTGAGTTTAATTTTTTTAAACATTCATGTATTTTATGTAAAAAAAAAATTTTTGTATTGCTCCAAAACGGTACCTCCCATAGAACCGTTTTTTTGTTATTAGATTTTCTCGAAAACTGAAAGTCCGATCAGCGTAAGTTTTTTTTTGAAAGTACGTATATATTGTTCAAATAATATTGTGTTTTCAAAAAAATTTAAAATTTTTTTTTGGATTTTTAAAAAATATTTTTAACTTTTTTTTTCAAAATTCTGTATCTCAAAAACGGATCAATTTTAAGAATCCAAGTTGGAGTATAATATGTATATTTACATGGTCTTAAAAACTGCATACTCAAATTAATTTTAAAACATTTTTGAAAAATTTTATATATAAAAAATTAATTTAAAAAAAAACGGCTCCGACGATTTTCAAAAAAAAAATTCAATAAATCAAGAATAAGGTTTGAATTTGTTTGGAATTTAAATTTTTGGAATGAAATGTTTTTACGAGGTTCATTTTCAAATTTTAATTTTCTTAATGAATTCTAATTATTTTTATATATTGAGTTTTTTTTTGTGAGTTACGTGTAAGCTGTAAGTAAGAGTGTAATCAGAATTGCTTATAGTATATCTCTTATTTTAACACTACTTTTTGCAATTTAAGTAATCATAAATATTTAGTTTTAGCATGCAGGAGCAAGTTCGTACGACCAGTGTGCACATTTTTTTTGGTGGGTTTTAATTCCAATTTTAATTGGAAATAAAAGTAAAAGGTTCTATTTCCATTGCAACTTAGAAATAATGCCAGTGGGGTCTTATTTCTGGTTTTCTGTTTTGATTAGACCCACTATGGAGGGTCACAAGTGACGAGTTCTATTTAGGGATTATTTACTCACTATGGCAGGCCAGTAGTCCCAATTAAATTTTCCTTTTTTTTGAGACAATTTCCCAAATGAAAAAAAAGTGAAACAACGAATGTTTATGCTAAAAAAAATAAACAAAAAACCTAAATTTCTGTATGTGCCTATACACATTGAATGCAACAACAAAAAATATCTTATAAACAAATAGGACCACGTTTCTTTACTAGCCGTCTACAAAATGGTCAGAGCAATTAATTTTTCAAAGCTGTTGAGGTTTCCATTTATTTGGAAAAGCAACCACTACACATCCTGTAATGCAATGAAGGATTTTTGCAAGCATTTCAATGATTCGCATTTTCAGCATCTTTTTGAATTTCGACTGAGAATGAGGCCGATGCGAAAATTCAAGATTGATTCGATTTTATTGCGAGCGAGGCGATTCATTCATCTTTCTGATCTGATTTTAATGGAATTGAAACAGCTCTGTTATTTTAGGTTACAGAAAGATGCAATAAGATGAAATTGGCTTCAAGTATTGTGTCCTTGTAGAATGCCGTACCCTCACCGAACTTTGAAATCCCAGAGTGTATGTTTCAGCCGTTATGCACAGAAAAAAAAACCTTGAAAATATGTAAAAACTGTCCACATATTTTATTATTTTACAAAATGTTTAAAGTTAATCGCGAAGGTCGGAAACTCTGATTTTGATTTCTGGACTAATAACCCATCATAGTGGGTAAGTAGTCCCAAAACGAAATTCGGCACTTAAATATCCCCAAAATAGTGGGCCATTATTTTCTTCTTCTGGAAATGCGGCCTTGTTATTACCATGTAAAATGCGGTCTTATTTCCACATTGCAATTGAAAAAAGGCCTGTCGGGTGTTATTTCGATTTCTTTATATAAATAAAGCCGCATTTAAGGTTAGACCTTATTTCGTAGGGCGTCATTTCACGTCACCCGTTAATATGTAGTACCTACCTTAAAATTTTTTTAATTTATACATCTATTGTAAAAACAACAAAAACTTTGAAGATCACTCGCGGGCGTTAATTCTTTTCTAATTCAATAATTTTTTATGGTGGACCCTATTGCCGATTCAAAAAGAAATTAAGGCCGCGGGGGCAAATTCCGTTTGGGGCATCGGATGCCCCAATTTCTTCTACTTAATTTTTTGCCGTTTTGCGCAGATCTTTGCATCTTTTTGTAGGGAACCCATAGTCATGACTCATGAGCAAGGGATAGTATGCTTTTTTCTTTTTCAAGAGTAATTTTTGCGGACATAAGCTCCAATATTGATTATTCATCAGTAGCCTAGTGTTGTTTTTCTACTGGGAACAAGTGAGTCGATTTACCCCAACAAAAAAAAAAATCAGCTAGCCCCGATCGGTCTTTCAACACTTAATGATATTTTTTAGGTACTCCGAAATCAAATAAATATATACATAACTTCTTGGTGTTGTGAATACAAACACTACTTGCTCTTATTCCTGAAAAAAATTGAGGTAAAAAGCAAACACCATTACGAAAGAAAAGAAACAAAAGTAAGCAAAAAAATTACTGACGAAGGCAAAAAGTGTTTTTTTTTTTGCGATAACTCTGGAACTGTTTTATCAAGAACTCCATTCACTAAGAATTGAAATGTTCAAAAACGTTTCATTCGATTTGCCCTGCGAGGTCTCCATTGGGAAGATTCTTCCAACCTCCCTCCTTACACCGACCGACTAAAGTTGACAGATTTATCGTTTGCTCACCAATTGTTATTGGGCAATATAGATTCCCCGACACTCCTGAGTAAAATCCAACTCAACACTAACCCTCGGAACGTGCGATCTGTCTCTCTTTTTTATATTTCTCATCACCGCACAAACTATGGATTCTTCGAACCAATGTCCAGAATTCTTCGTCACTGTAATGCTGCAAATTCAGTGTTCGATTTTAACATCTCTAAATCCACTCTAAAAAATACCCTTTACTTCTACCCGCTTCCTTGAGACCCTTCTAAAACGAAATGTTTGGGTTCTTGTTCAATAAAGAACTTCTATGTGGCCTCAGGGCCCCACGAATCAAGGTTCAAAATCGATAACAAAAAAAAAAAAAAAAAAAAAACTAGTTTCTAAGTTAGTGATAAGAAGACAAACATGTAAACTAGCTAGGCTGATGTGCTTAATGTAATAACAAGAACACGAAAGAAATTGTTTGGTTTTGAAGTTATTGGCAGTTAGTCTACTCTACTTACATCTGATGCCAACTATCCCCGGTTACCCCTACTAAACATTGACCATTATTTATAACACAAATGAAAGTCCTAAAAAGAGGCGTAAAATAACTTCATTTACATAAAATTACTTTTTTTCAATTCTTTCCAAAGTTTTGTATTTTATACTATGGGACATTGTTCCAGCAATTTTGTAGTTTCTAAAAGAGCAAATTACGATGTTAAATGATGACTTCGGACATTTTTGTCAATGTCTTGCTATGAAAGCTCTATTGGGTTGATATCTGGAGACTGCAGTGACTAAGTCAATACTTTTAGAATTTCCTCATCTTCGTTTTGTTTCAGATAATCCCTGCGGTTTGGCATCGAAAGATCGCCACCCATTTGACCGCAGTACTTTTGCCCGAATGTCATATGACCGCAAAAAATCTTACCCTTTTCCTGCAGATTTACTTTTTTTAACTGTAAGTTATACGAACTAAGGATACAGCCCTGAATAAGGCCAGAACTTTTTTCAAAAAGTGAAAATTTAGGAGATATCAAATGCTACGAATCATGGAGAACGAAGCAAATTAATTCTTCGTTCAATTTTGTCCCGCGGCGAGATTGAAATTTCCATACAAATCTCAGCTCTCATTTTCGTCGTCGAGCGACAAGCCACAGAGGAGGTATACCTTCTCTATGCGACAGGCGATGCATTCTGTTCATCAACTCTTTAACAGTAGTTGAATACTGTTATTAACAGAATGCACTTAATAGATATCAGCATATCGTAGTATCCGTAGCTTAGTGGTTAGGGCGTTGGCTGCTAAGCAGAACGTCGTGGGTTCGAGTTATACTCGTGCCCATAGTTTTTCTTTCATCTTTCACGGACACTGCCTCTTGCGAAGAACTGACAAAACTTCCAAGAGTATCAATATTTCATGAAAAAGTGCTTCTCAACTTTGCTGTTTGGAATCGCTGTTAAATTGTAGGTCCCCTCAATTCTTCACATTCACCTAGAGAATTGTTGATGAGAGCAAGCTACTTAGACCTAGGCTCCTCAAAAGCTCTATTTTTTTACTTAATAGATAGCAAAGAGCTTGACATCCTTTTAGCAAATTAATAATGAACGTTGCCTGAAAATTTTATATTTTAAGAGAACTTAAACATAAAAAAATAAATGATTTATAGTGCATAGTTGAAGTTGATAAATAAATCTAATCAAATTTTACCACATCCATTAAGTTTGTTTGTTAATATCTTCAATCTTCAATGTATGAAGATTGAAGATTCTGAATGTATGCATTAACACAAATTATTTTATTTGATTTTTGTTTCAGATTTTTGGTAATTATTACCTGAAGGCATTTTTAATTGCCTACGGTATTTGGATATACTTGGATAGAGAAAAGTCTGAAAATGAAGCCAGAGGCTCAGGGTAAGTTCAATTTCAAACTGATATTTCAACAAAAACAAATTTTATGCAACATTATTTACTGACACTTGAACAGAGTACGTTGGATGCGAGATAATTTCTTTTGGAAACACTTCCGGGATTTCTTTCCAGTGGAACTTGTTAAAACAGAAGACCTACCACCAACCAAAAACTACCTTTTAGCATGCTATCCCCATGGAGTAGCCGGGTAATAATCAAATCTGATCAAAAGTACTTCAAGGCATTAACATTTACTTTTCTTTATAGAATTGGAATCTTTACCAATATGGTTGTGGATATTTCCAAATGGAACGAACTGTTCCCTCAAATTCGTCCCAAAGCTGCAACCTTGGCATTTCAATTTAGCACACCATTCTGGCGGCACATAGTCAAAATGTGGGGTTTGATTTCCGTAACGAGGAAATCTCTATACAACAATCTCACAATATCTCATGACCCCAATGATCCAATAAATGCTGCTGACGGATACACTGCATCTGCTGTCGCAGTTGTTGTGGGCGGTGCTCGAGAGGCTCTCGATTCGAAACCAGGAAAATATATCATTACGATTAAGGAGAGAAAAGGTTTCATTAAATTAGCCATGAAATCTGGGTAAGATTTAGCCAGAATACAGATTTTCAAGATTAGTTAAAGTTGGATAATTTCAGGGCAACCATAGTGCCGGTATTTTCATTCGGTGAAGTTGATGTTTTCGATCAACTTGACAATCCGCCAAATTCATTTGTGCGAAAGGCACAATTATTGGTTAAAAAAATTACTGGAATTGCGCCGTTAATTATTTTGGGCCGAGGCTTTTTCCAGTATAATATCGGTATGTTGCCACAGCGAAGGCGTATAGTTCAAGTTGGTAAGTTGTTTTTGGACAAAAAAAACTCTATGGAACTTTGTAAACAATTATTTTACTTTTTTTTTTGTAAAAAGTTGGTTCTCCAATCGATGTTCCACAGTCTGATAATCCAGATCAAGATGTTGTGGACAAAATACATCAGAGATTCATGGATGACTTGAATAAACTGTTCGAAACCCACAAGACTAAATATGTTTCGGAACCAGAAAAGGCTGTTTTAGTGATGAAGTAATTTTAGAAAATTTGAAATGGATTTAAAAAAAAAAATAACTGTTTCGATAGTAAGAATGTTGTAAATAAAGCTGTATAAAATGAATAGTGTTTTGTTCCTTATTTTATGTACAATTTTTGGGATAATAGGTCCATTCTTTTACTCTTTCAGGAGTTTTTGTAAAAACTGTCAAATTTCGAGGTGTGTGGATGAAAAGCACACTTGACAGACTCAAATACACAAAATTATATCAAACGTCAATAGAATTCAATGTTTTTCTTATGGTTTGCAGAACTCACAAATTCTCCCGCAAGAAATGTTTGCGTCTAAAATCGGGAACAAAATGTCTCTTTCAAAAGTGACAGAACTTACAATCGGGAGTAAAAGAACGGACCTAATATGGAGCCCTGGGACACACCACCACTTATATTGAGAGTTGTGGACTTCACTCTTCATTTCGCCTTGTATAACTTTTATAGAACTAGATGAAGGTTTTAATCAATGCCAGGTTTTCAACAGGAGGGGAATATTGTGTTATAGTAGAATAAGTATGTAGCAAAAGTCATATTTGTAGTAGTAAACACTTGTGTATAACAAAATTTTATAGGGGCAGCCTCTAGTGGTTAAGAGGAGAACTTTTCATCAAGCATCGAGAACACTCAGCGCCTACAAAAACCCAGTGTTTTCTGGAAGTTATTTGAGATATATAAATAGGCATTCGAAAGCGAAGCAATTGATTGATTGTGAACTGCGATAAAGTAAAGACATTGTGTTTGAAAAGTAAACATTGAAAGTGTTGAATAAATAAGTTTGAGAGTGATTTAAACAAAGTAATTTTTGTTTTAATTGCAAAAGTGTGAATAAGTTTTAATTTTCGGACTTAGCTGGGACGTTCTGCGAGGAATGCATGATGGAGTTTCGGGAGATCATCTAAGAGTAAACAAGACGCTAGAAAAGGTTCGACAAGGATTCTTAATTCTAATGCCTATATGCAAGGAAAGGTATCGAGAATTGGTGACGAAAATGCGATACCTGTGCTGCCAACAAAGGATCAAATAAATAGAATCACAGCCGCCGAAGTAAGCAAACGTGGCTTTAGGAGAAATAAAAACCGAACTCGTTAAACGGCTGCATATCTGGAGCAGGAAACTGAAGAAACACTTACGTTTACTGTCGAGTGGGAAGCAAAAGTGGAAGGCATAAATGCAAATGACGCCTTATCTAGCATGATGCCACTTCTTCTAGCCAAATTTGAAGCGAATGAAAAGAATATTCTCAAGCAACTAGAAACTCATAGAATCGAGTAGAAGAGGGAGCAAGGGGCTCAAAGAAATAATGTTCTAGAGCGGTTTGACGAACATAAAAATCTTCTAGAAGACAGGCTTGCGGATTTCAAAGAGAAAATCAATACTCTCGACGAGCGCGTCGAAAAACAAAATACACGTACCGAGAAAATTGACGTACAAATCAAAACCATCAAACACGGAATAGAAAAAGTGCGAAAGTTAAAAGCTCGAGAACCTTCTGGTGAGTGCTCAAGGAAGAGAGAAGTACATCCTCCAAGTTGATGGTCAGATTCCGTGGTCAATCTACAGTTTGAAGCAGCAGTGTTTACGAACGGCTGGGACGATCACGAATAGTAAATTGCTCCCACCCTTGCTTTAAACAAGCAGCTGCTGAACTGATACAAACCAACGAAGCCGAGAAGAGTGGTGACTTCAAAGTTCTTGTAAACGCAATCGAACAGCTAAACAAAAGAACACTGAAAAAAGGTGAAACCAGAGATGATATAAGGTAAGGAGATGGGAAACTAAGCTGTCAAAATGACAGATGCCTACAATCGTTTTTACCAATACTATCACAGTTTGGACCATTGTTTCTTTGAAAGTATGCGTGGTTTTACCAATACTATCACAGTTTGGACCATAGTTTTTGTGAAAGTATGCGTGTTTTTACACCGTTTTTGTTTTTTTTTATTATTCATGTACAAGGAAAGAAAATAAAATGAAAGAAAATGAAAATTGCGGGATTTAGGGAGTGAAACGTAAGTCAGTTTCCCATCTTATTATTTAATCTTTGGGTGAAACTCTGCAACAGCTTTAATTCTGCAACAGATATTGAGCGGTTGGTTCACCTTGCATATCCAATAGCTGGCAACGAGATATTAAATGAACTTGCTGTTATAGCCTTTGTGAGAGCTTTCGCCGATATTTATCCCCAAAGGGCTATTTCTTACTGCCGGAAAGCGAACACTACCTGAGCTTTCGCTCTAATAGAAGCCGCAGAACAAGCTTCCCAAAATATGCATCGCGTTAGAGAATTGGAAGTCAAAGAATAATCTTGTCAGAAGGCTACTGTGGAAAGGTGTCAGCGGGACGGACCAGTACGATGCTAGCACTGCAATAAGACTGGGCATCTACAGCGACAGTGCAGATTACCGCAAAGAAGGAACCGCATGCCAACACTGTATAAACAGAAAATACTACTGGGTTTTTGTAGGGGCTGCAAGATCTCGATACTTGAGGAAAAGCTCTCTTCTTAACTACTAGATGTTGCTCCTATTCTATTCTGTTATACACTTGCAGAAGGCAGAATTGCAAATTCGGAATCGTTTTTCTGTTCTATACAGAATAAGAACTGTCATCTTATACCAAGTGAACGATTTCAGAATCGACGATTTCAGAATAAACGCTTTGCTCTGAAGGTTAATAAGTTCCCATCTCTTTTTTGGTCCGAAAAAAGAGGACAAGGGGAATGGGAGCTATTAGGTCGTCAATGGTCAAAGTTGTCAGGGACAACGTTACCCACTTTGGTTTATTTGAATTAAGGCTGAACTACATCGAAACACAAAGTGTAAAAAGTACAAAAAAGTATTCGTATTCGTATTGAGAACTTTGTGCACAGTGAAAGCTCGATCATGGTCAGGCTTTTGTTCACGCTTATTTTTAAAAAAATGAGAGGGAGATATTCAGATGTGCATGTGTAGAAGCAGTACAGATCATAGCTTCCACTGTTTTGTACTTTTTGGCACATTATGTTGCGATTGCGATGTAGTTCAGGCTTTAAGCTTTAGCATAAGTCTTTTCTTCAAACGAAATTCGTTGAAAAGGTTCTTATAAGTTTTAACATAGCAAGGAAAAGGAGGTAAGATTCCAGTGTTTTAAAGCTTCACAAATTAAAACATGGAAGGAAGGCCTTCACTTACGGTCAAAATTTGTGTATGGAATGAACCACAAAGTACGAAATCGGCTGGTACCTAATGCGACCAAAGTTAGGTCTTCTGAGGATAATGCATACTTTTATTTCAAATCTTGAGCAATAAATGCCTTTTAATTAATGGTAGTGAGCCTTTCGCTGCAATAGGTCCTCTGGTGATCTGGTCACTTGCGTCATCCAACAGCAGCGGACAAAACTTGAAATCGAAACTGGTGTCCAGGAAAATTTTGAGTAATATCGATTTGAAGTTGCGGGAAAATAATTCCGAAAAATTAAAATTTTAACCAATATGTATCTCGGCCACCAAGCCTTCAAAATACTTCAAACCTTTTTCGATGAATAGAGTTCGACGAGACCTTTCGTCTGTGTAAGATGACAGTGGAAAACTCACGCTGTTCCATCATGGTCGGAAAAAACCTAACGGATGCTTTTGATGTCAAAAAAGGTTTTAGACAAGGAGATGCGTTGTCATGCGATTTCTTTAACATCATTCTTGAAAAGATTGTGCAAAGCTCCAACGTCAACACCAGAGGCACAATCTTTCAAAAGTCCGTCCAGCTAATAGGATACGCAGACTACATTGACATAATTGGAAGGATACAGCGTGATGTCAGTTCAGCGTTTGTGAGTCTTGAGATGGAGGCCAGGAAGATGGGTCTAGCGGTTAACGAGAGCAAGACCAAGTTAATGCTGTCGACAAGAAAGGACTACCAAAATCGACGTCTTGTAGCAAACGTCAACATAGACAGATTTAACTTCGAAGTGGTTAAGGACTTTGTCTACCTGGGATCCGCTTTCAATTTAGACAACAATACCAGCGCTGAAATCAAACGCTGCTTCTTTGGATTTAGAAGGCAATTGAGTAGTAAAGTCCTCTCCCGAGCAACTTAAGTGACACTCTACAAAACCCTCATCATCTCGGTCCTCATGTATGGTGCAGAGACATAGACTGTGACAACATCTGATGAAAACGCTTTGGGCTGCTTTGAGAGAAAAATTCTTCGAGTGTTTTTTTGTTCCTGTCCTTTATTAATGGAGAATGGAGACGAAGATTCAACCAAAAACTACACGAACTGTACAGCGACACTGACCTAGCCAGAAAAGTTAAGCTCCAACGACTTAGGTAGTTGGGTCATGTTGAGTGAATTGAAAATAATGCTCCGGCTCGTAGAGTCTTCGAATCCAATCCACAAGGACGTCGCGTCGTAGAAGAGGAATACCGCTACTCAGGTGGAGCACACAGGTGGTGGAGAACCTGAACAAACTTGGCGTGCGAAACTGGAGACAGCTAGCTAGAGACCGAGCTGGCTGTATAAGTTTGTTGGGTCCCTGGTCCGACCTGGACTTTAGCGCCACCACAAGTAAGTGAGTTAGGCCTTGATGTATCATTTGATGAGTTTTGGAAGATTTTTTTTTCTGTCTAAAATTTGGTAAATGGTTCATGATATTTTTCGAAAATCATGAAAAAATCAATTTCGCCAAATTCAACACATTTATAGTTCTCATTATCTTGAGCTTATTGCTGAAAGCCAAACTCAATGCCGAACTCTGGTTGCGGAGATATTTTTGCATCAGAATAATATAGTCTGTCTATGGGATTACAATAACCTAAAGTCAAACAAAAATAGTACTTTGATCATAAAATTTTCACTTTTCAAACACAGTATCTTTACTGTATAATACATTATAATATGTTTGTTTGTATGTTTGCTTGTCTAGCGTGGACTCCAAAACGGACCAACAGATATGTATGAAAATTTAATGGTAAATATATTGGTCTTTAAATTGCTATAACTCAGGCGTCTTTGTTCTCCAGCGTGCAAACCATCTCGGCAATTCTCCGTTCTCGCTCCGCTTGCTGCGGTGTCATCGGATTCAATCTGTGACCATTTTGTTCCTTAACGGATGTCGAAGTTGGAGTGGCTGCATCTGCAGCACTGCCTCCGTTTTGTGTGCTAACTGTCGATGCCAGTCTTGTCTTGTCGACGGTTAATTGAATTGCATGAGCAGCTGGTTTTGTGCGCAAATACATTCCCGTCTTTAGGCCAGCTTTCCAACCGAAGAAATGAATCGAAGTCAACTTGGCGTAATTTGGTTCGGCCACATGAAAATCGAAGTAATGATTTTGGTTGATGATTCGATTTTCGATCGCAGGCGTCCTTGTAACGCATGATTAACTGATTTGAAGATACCTTCAATCGATGCTGCGACTAGGACGAAAGGAAGCAAAAAGCTGGCTGCGGTCTCCTTGTGGCAGCATAGACATTAAACCATTATAGAAGGAAACACGTATTTGCATGTTCGTTTCGTATCCGGAATCGAACAGTTCTGTGTACCAATTCCGGATTACCAAAACAAAAACGCTATTAAATTCATCAGAGGAAATTAAAGACTTCTACGATCAGTTTTCATAGAATGTATTTTTCAACATTACATTGTTGTCAAGTATAAAAGTTATTGTTAAAATTGGTTACCGAACTGGTTGAACACTTTATTAATAATAAGAGAAATGATTGAGAAAAAGTATGCATAAAAGTAAAAGTAAGTTGATATTTCAATAGTTATCAATAGCTTTGTTCAGCGAGAAAAAAGACAGCACAGTACAGCACAGCACAGCACAGTACAGCACAGCTTCATGAGAAATGTCAGAACAGTTTGGAACAGTTTAGAACACAAAATGTGTTCTACCTAAAAAGATGGAACAGAAAATCCTGTCCAAAACTGTTCCAAACTGTTCTAGACAGACTCAATGAACACCAAATCAGAACAGTTTGGAACAGCCAATGTGTCAATGAACACTAAAAAGCTGTACTTTTCTGTTCCAAACTGTTCCAAAGTGTGCAGAACAGTGTCGCTGAACATACCTAATATGTATATGTAAATGGAAGACCATTCTTGCTCTGCAAGCAAATGTCAACTTCATTAGTGAAAAAATAAAAACTACGTAGCATAAATTGGTAATAAATTCAACCAAACCATATCATTTGTCATTCACTGATCAAGTAAACTGTCCAGAAACTGATGAATTAAAATCATCTGAAAGAGGTTCTACAGTTCTATAAACTTAATCAATTATTATTGTTTCCTCTATTCCAACTGTTGAAAGCTGCACCAATGACAAGTGCCCCGGCTGTTATACCTGCTATCCACGGAAGATAACGCGTAGCTGCGTCCAGCATGTCTTTTGCAATATCCAAGAAATTTCTTTCAATTTCTTGCTCAAGTCGTGCCGGCATATATTCTTGTTCACTCCTAGTTACTGCAAGTAAAATTGGGATTTGAAATGAAAATTAAAATAAAACACAGACCATGTTGAAACTTACAGAAAAGATTCTTGATATTTTTAAGATCTTCGAGATTAGAGCGTTTGGCCAACACACTTCTTGCGTTTTTAACTTCGTAATACATGACATCGATTTGATTATTAGACAAATTTCTAAGGAGATTAACGCGCCTATCCCAATAAAATGGAATCTTTCTGTTTTTCAGAGCCGTTTCGAGAACTCCGAACATCTGTTGAAGAAAATTTAGTCACATTTTAATCTCGGATGATCAAGACCACTCACCTCATCCATAATGACAACATTCGAATCATCCCAGCGATTTCTCGTATCGTTATTCAACAAGAATAATGTTTTTATGAAGTAACTCTTCAAATTCACCATCGACGGATGCATATCACGAAACTTCTTCATCATTCGCAAGGCATTCTTAAATTGATTGCGACCGCTCAAAAGTCGTTTCTCCGATTCTGTGTACGAACATTGAAACGATGGATTGCTCGATCTTCCAATTGCTGGCTTCGGAATAGCTTCCCAAGTGTCAAACGGATCAATTAGATCACTTGCTGGCGATATTGATTGTGATTTTGTAAATAGGAATCCAGGAACAATATCAATTGATATTAAGCCAATGGAATGTCTAACTTTTATTGTATGGGCTGGTCCTTGTTTTATGTATCGCAGCAATACCTTTTCATCTTCATAGAGCAGTTGATGGTTGATGTTGTTTAAATATCGCGTTAGAATTCCCTCGAACCAGTTTTGGAACTTGTCTAGTAGCAAGAAATCGTCATCGTTAACGATTTTGTTTAAGAAATTGTATAAGAAGGTTCTTTGTGGCTTTTCATTTTGCAATCGATAAATGACGTTGGATAAGTTCAACCAGACGTTGCCCAGATTGACGAGATCCTCTTCTAAATAGACTTCGCCGTGATAGGGTAGTTTAAGTCTCACAACAAGATCGAATTCGTCGGGCTTGGAAACTTTTAAGTTGTCAGGATAGCTTCCTGTGGAGAAATTTGCGGGATTTTATACAATTTTGGAAGTGTTCTGCAACAGACATTTACCACACAAAGATAAATCTGCAAAAAGTGCTTTGAAAATTTCGTTTTCTTTGAGGCCGTTGATTATGGCCTGCCTGACAAAGTCGTATAGCCTGGTGTACTCCTCGCGGTCCGAGTCAATATTTATGGCTTTACTTATTGAATGGTATACGTTTTCCATCTGAAAAATGAATGCATTCGTTTGTTTGTTATTTGGAATTCGATTATGTAATGCAATTGAAGACTTTTATGCCAGCATTGGCTAGGACAAATTGAATAGAACCATGTCTAGTTTCATGCTGTTTTCTTGGTTCTTTATGTCGACAATTGGGATAAAGGAGCAACCACCAGAGTATTGTTCGCCTCACACTAAAAAAAGGACCCTTGAACAGCACCATTACTCAAAATATTGCCTGCGGGTGGTGAGCGTGAGGGCAAGAAGAAGAATGTACAAACCACGCCCCTGAAGGGAATTCGCTATCATTTTTGCAAAAAGTAAATATAGAGTTATGGTTTAGTGTCTGAACCTTAAGAGAACCTATCCCAATACTGCTTGATTTGTTTTGTTTAGAATTCTGTAACCATCGGATGTTCGTGCTGGAATTCAGTTTAAGAATAGGTGTGCACTAGGCCAAGATGTAATTTCTAGTCATTCAGTTTTAGGATATGACTTCATTACAAATGCATTTTTCATTCGGCAAATTTATTTTTAGATAACAATCCAGTTTTTTTGTTTTTTGTACTTACAAAACCTCAATCCAATCTCAAGAAAATAGTTACAAAGGGTAATTCCCTATTTTTCCGGGTTTTGAAAATCCAAGTTAAGTTGATTGAGGGCACTTGTTTATAAGAGGGCTGTTTAGCTTTTGAGGCTTTCTCCACCCTCCCAAACCGTCTAAAATGCATTTAATGCTAATATTTATTGAGAACACGACACGTATGCATTGAAATAGAGCAAATCGTTGTTTACATTAATTATTATTGTTTAATACACCTACCTTACCAACCTTTTTTCATTGAATGCAAATAATATAAGGCAAATCGGATAACAATTGTTAAGAACAGAAACTGAAACGAGAACTAAAAAATGCACTTTTTTCCCTTGCTTCCGGATAAACTTTACACTTCGATAAACAAAAGCTGAAATGATGATGATGAATGATAATTTTTCCGACTTGCTCTCTTGCTGACAGCAAGGTTGCCAGGTCCTGAACTAGTTCAATAGCCCAATTTGAAAAAAAATGTAGCCCAAAATCGGAGCCGAAAAATTAGCCCAAATAGTAGCCCAATACCAATTAAAAAAAACATTTCTGATAACTTCACAATTTATTTTAATTTTAAGAACAACCAAAAATACATTTAATATTAAAAAAAAACAAAGAAAAACAAAATAAATAAGTTCATTTAATTAAGAAGAGTAAACAGAATTATCACATTAAACATAAATATTTAATAAAATATTTAATTGTTGAAAATCAGTCTATAAGGGCAATATCCTCATCAGAATCCTTGTCACTGTGATCCTCATGATCACTGTC
>CAKKXW010000002.1:21079076-21091322 GCA_920937365.1 Sphaerophoria rueppellii | reverse complement strand
TGAATACAAAATTCCCAAATGATTTTTTTTATTCCGCTGACGAAATTACATTTGAATAAATTCTATTTGCAAAAGTCTACCCGCTCTAGTTTTGTTGTTCTCTTTTTAATAAAAATAATATTTACACATTTCCTTGGCCATGAATAATTTTTAGAACAAATTCATTGGATTATAATCTGCCTGCCACATTTTTTTTTTGATTACTTATCCGGTTTCCGGTCTTGTCAGCTCATAACTTCCCCTGTATCCATTCTACCAGTGCCCTGGATCGAACAAAAAGATTCTTTCAAAATCAATAAAATATTTCACGAACTTTATGCGGAAAGAAGAAAAAAAACTTTGTTTTGAATTCAGGTGAGTGAACTGTCCAAACGTCTGGTCTGTAAAGTTTCTTTGTTATTGAGTTTTCGAAATAAGGTTTTGGATGGTTTTGATTTTTTTTTTGTTGGGAGTCGAAGTTTTCTTTGCCAAATATAAAACTTCTGATTGTAAGACATCGGCATAATGGAACAAGTTGGTATTTGTTTACGGATATGTACCTATGTCTATCAATTTACCAAACTTCCCATTACAAGTTTGAGTGGAGTATATTTTTCATTAACATTGGGAAGTAAATTATTCACATACGTCAAAGTCAAGCGTAGGTTTGTACGGTAAGAGTATCTACTTATCAAAATTGACTAATTTAAACTTTTGCTTTTAAGTCTATTTTGATATATTATTTCTTTAAGACAATTTGTAAATATCAGAAATGTGTGTGCACAAGCTGAAAAAATTGACTTCCAAAGTTTGTTTTTAAGGTTTTCAATTAAAAATTAACTCCCATAGCTTGGAAGGATTTAGAGAGCACTTAAAACCCCAAGTCTGATTGAATAATTAAACGTGAACATACATTTGTGTACATCGATAAAGAATCTATGCTGTTTTTTTTTTTTTAATATTCAAATGGGGTCCGTCAAGGGATAGAAGTAAAGAAAACTGTTTGACCACAAAGGAAGTATCAAACTGATTTTTTCATGGAAAGTTTTTAAACTAGCAATTTGCATTTTTGTAATAAGAGAATTTTCCTTTGTAAATATATTATCAGAAGTAGTACTTTTGTTTATTTTTTTGATCGATACCTACATTTTTTTTGTGTTTTTCACTTATGAGAGTCCATTGATTCGATGACGAGGCCCTTGGTTAATGAAAGTGCCTCGGCCATCGGGTGGGGGCAGTTTCTTCATTAAATGGGGAGCATTCGGCATTAAAAAAACTTTAAAAAATAACTTTTTTGTTTTTCTTTAAAAGCTTATGTTGATTCTGTTTGTTTTGCGTTTATGTACCCAGCGAATTTAACTTAAACTTTTTATTTATATTTTATTTTGAAGTAAAATTATTTTGTGTATAATAAACAAAACATTTATTTCATTAAAAGTAGGAATAGTAAGAAATTCAACATTTATAAGAATGTACTTCAAAATGGCCAATAGTGGTGTAACAGAAAAATTACAGCACTTAATATACTAATTAATGGTTAGCAAAATAGTTGGTCTATAGGGTTTAAGAGGGTATTACCACTGTGTAACGTCACCGAGGCATAGTATCTACTAATATCTGACATTCTTCAGAAGAGAATGAATCCCAGATATCTGCAAGTTCAGTTTTAAGGTCTTGAAGATTTCTTGCCGGATATTTTTTAAATTTTTGTTTCAATCTGTGCCAAATCGTTTCAATAAGTAAAAGGTCTGGGCTTCTGGAAGGCCAATCCAATGAAGGAATGGCTTCAGCAAATAACCAAGACATCGTTGACCCAGCCTTATGGCAAGAAGCACCATCCTGCTGGAAGATGTTACTTCTTTCAGGGGATTGAAGTTGAAGCTGAGGTATGGATGGAAGAAGTTGTTCTTCAAGGATATTTTGGCATTTTTGAGATGTACCATCAACAAAAAGCAATCCTCCAACACCTCGCCTTACATGCATCCCCATATTAGCGATGCTGGGAACTTTACAGTTCGTTTAAGGCAGTATTTATGGAATGATTCTTTCGAATTTCGTATCACACGTTTGCGTTTATCACAAAAACAAACCTCAAATCGAAACTCGTCACTCCAAATACCTGTTCGCCATTGATTCAAAGTCCAGTTTCCATGACTTTTGGTCCACTCGAGCCGTCAAAAATTGTTTTTCTTTTGCTTGAATTTAAAGAACATCTTTAACTTTTGAAAAGTTAAAACGGTAATTTCCATACAAACCTTGTAAAAACTATATATCTAAGTTTTTTCATTGTCCTTTTAAATGTGCTTACAGACACATTTTGGTTTATTCGAGAGTTCCATTCTAAAGTTAGGATAGCAACTTCTGATTGCCGTCGATTTTCTTAAATAATTTTTTTTTGTTTTTTAACACGTAACAACCGCGGGATTTGCAATGGGAGGACGTCCGGTTTTTTCGAACTTCAATGTTTTCAGAATTTTTAAACCTCGAATCCTACCTGTTCCCATAGTTTATATTTCATCTTTCACGGGCACTGCCTCTTGCGAAGAACTAACAAAACTTCCAGGAGTATCAATCTGTCATGAAAAAGTGCTTCTTAACTTTGCTGTTCGGAATCGGCGTCGAATTCTTCACACGCACCTATAGAGAATTGTTGATGAGAGTCAGCCACTTAGGCCTTGGCCTTTCAAGAGCTGTCGAGCCGCTCTCCTTTTTTTTTTTAACTTTGGTCTCAGTTTCTATTTTCTTTTAATATTGTTTTATCTTCTATGATTTAAAATATTCAGTAAAACACTTTTACTTGTTAAGAACTTGGCGTTCTTGTAGATCTCATTATTATTGGTGGCTGACTTTTTATACAGTTTTTTTCGCTCATAAGAGAACTTGGCTCTTTTTTTACATTTTATGTTTCTGTTCTGAAACATATTACTATTAAAATTAAAGGTTCTTATGGCGATTTTAATGGGCAATCTGGAATCTAAAAGAAAGCATTCTAATTTTTAAATCAGAAGTGAATTTTCTTCTTTTCAGAATAAGGCCGTGTGCGAATTCAATTGAAAAGTGGTTAAAACTTGACGTTTGGTTAAATTTTGACACTTCGCATTGAATGAAATGTGTTAAAAATTTGAACAAAAAGAAATTTTAAGTATTAACTAACGTACCTACGCCCGAGTCTCTTACGATCAAGGAAAGGACAGAGTTCGAGAAATCCATTTTTATTGTTTACAAACAGCGTCGGAAATTACAGTTGCTGGCAAGACGGTTATAGTCACCCCTCCCATCAAGAAGCACCATGCTCCTCAAAAAGGGCAAGGAATGCTAACAACTCACCAACCACCTCTTCGCCGCACGTAGTAACGAAGATAATAAAGTTATCTCGGGCTATCGTTACGGGTCACCAAGTTGCTATAGCTGATTACGGTAAACCCACACGTAGGCTAACCGAAGACGAATGGCAGCTCCTTGAACTAAGGATCCTTGAGGTAGTAAACGAGGCTATCGTTAAGAGTAGGCAAGTGCCACTCTTGGGCATACTCAAACTCATTGTTTCAGGGTGTTGAATTGTTAGAATGACGTGACTCTCGAGTGGCTCCGAGAGTTTATCAAAAATACGTCAGCTCCATGGCAAGGCGCTGATCTTCAACTCCTCGAGGTGAAAGAGATTAAGGAGCTGTGCAGACCGGTAGGAAAACTAGTGGTCAAAGGCCCCGCCATCCCCAGCGAACACCTAGAGAGATATATCCTATCTCTGAATAGCGATCTCCTAAGCCAAGACTGGGAGATTATAAAACGGAAAAAACCAAGGAAGGCACCGAAAAAGCAAGAAAACCTTGGAGTTATCTTAGAAAAGAAACTCAACTGGGGTCTAAACATACAAGAAAGATACAAGAATTGATTGCACTCTATACTCGTGTAATAGGATTCTTTGAAGAAATTGGGAGCAAATCCTAAGATAATCATGTGGATGTACACAGCCATTGTTGGACCCATTCTAACTTATGGCAGTTTGGTTTGGTGGCAAGCTCTGGAGAAATCCACGCACTTAAAAACCCTTACCAAAGTACAAAGAATGGCATGCATTAGCAGTACGGTGGCGATGAGGACTACCCCGGGCTTCGAAGCGATCCTAAATCTCACCTGCAAAGACTTATTCCTACAAGAATCAGCAGCAAACAGCGCTCTTGAACTTAGTCAGACCAATATTTGAAGATCTAATCAACACGGCCATATCACAATTCTTACAAAATACGTTGGCAACAATGTTTGTACAGATTACCTGACCCCTTATTTAGACTTCAATAAAAACTTTACTACCAGCTTTCCCAATAGAGAAGATTGGGAAAACAGTGCACCGTACACTAATGAATCGAACTTTACCATCTTTACTGATGGTTCGAAAATGATTATTGGAGTAGGGGTAGGTTTCTACTCAGAAAATCTTTGACTTGCCAGTTCATTCAGACTTCCCGACCATAGCAGTGTCTCCCAAGCTGAGATCTTGGCAGCGAAAAACGCTCCTAATCAAATATCCATGATGGC
This sequence comes from Sphaerophoria rueppellii, assembly GCA_920937365.1. Lineage (NCBI taxonomy): Eukaryota > Metazoa > Arthropoda > Insecta > Diptera > Syrphidae > Sphaerophoria > Sphaerophoria rueppellii. The sequence continues at coordinate 21,086,807 of CAKKXW010000002.1, read as the reverse complement.
GATATCACACGCTGATATCATACTTTTTCATTGATAGCCAAGCAGCAATAAAAGCGATCTCTGCCACGCAAATCAAGTCATAGGCTGTTTCTTGCTGTCGCGAAGAGCTAATGGTTCTTGGTATGTAGCACAACGTAAGGCTCTGCTGGGTTCCCGTTCACAATGATGTACCAGGAAACAAAAAAGCGGATGAGCTTGCAAAAGAGGGCTCAGTACTTGATCCCTCTCTCATAGACCATACCATCAGAAACCTTCAATGTGAATTGAAATAAAACATTAATAAAATTATCATTCAAAAAGCAAATGATAGATGGAACATACTAGAAACCTGCAGTAACGTCAGGTAACTCTGGCTTCATTACGACAAGAAAAAATCTGATAAGATTCTGCTTCTCAAAAAACCGTCCCTAAGATCCCTATAAAAGTGATAGCGGGACATAATCTACTCGGCTACCACAAAAAGAAGATGGGGCTTAGTACAGATGACATATGTAGAGGCTGCGGCTATGAGGAAGATCACAGCTCACTTCCTATGCCACTGTCCAGCACTCTGCCGTACTAGATTAAAATTTTTAGGCAACTATTTCTTTAATGAACTAGAAGAACTATCTGAATTATAAGCAATCGCCTACTGAACTTTGTCAAGTCCACCAAATGGCTCGAACAACTTCAGAATTCATAGGTTAAATCACTTTTTCAGAAGTTACAATACTTCAGGGTATCACAAAGGATTTATATAGATCTAAGTGTGATGGTAACAAAGTCAACCGTCAGCCCTTAAAACCTTACCTTCCTCCTGCTTTGAGAAATTTTAAGCAAATAGTTCAAAATGTTGTTCTTGTTCTTCATTTTTTTTTGTTTTTTGAAGTTGTGGTAGAAGTTTATAGAATAAAGTGAAATTACTTTCGCGTCGGAACAGTCGGCCTGTGGTCGAAAGTTCAAATTTCTGGATTCCTTCAATCTCATCAATGTGCAGCTCGAAAAGTTCCCGATTGGATCCTCTTGTCCATTCGCTTTCCTCACATTCGCAAACGAAAATCGAACTAAGTGAATGGGCTTATTCAATTCTTTTAGTTTTTTTTTCTTTACACAAAAAACGGTAACATATATATTGTTTCGAAACGGCAATGGCAATTCTGACATCGTGCGTCGTGCTGATGATATTCTCCCCGTTTTGAAAGCTCACCCGAGAGCATGCGCATTTGCATGTAAACAATTTCCAAAATCATAAACAAAAGTGGTGAGAAAAACAAAATGCAGCCAGTTTTCCATTTCTCCATGATTGAAGCAAAACTTTTCCACCTCGTCCACCGTTGTCGGTGTATCAGTCGACACATCCGGAGGTAACTGAGTAAACTGTCTAAAGCTCATACATCCAGAGTGTCCCTCAGTCTGTTTGGCACTGGCGCCGGGACAAGTCAGTTTTTACGTTATTCTACCAGCAGAATCACTAACCACACAATACCGTTTGATTTCGTTCAGTTGTTCTTCTTGTTTTGTTGTGAGTTATTACCTCGAAACCTCGAATGAAATTGGTCACGGAAACGGATCTCTCTCATACATCCATCCAAAACCGAATCTCAATCGTGATAGTGTCGTTGTAGCTATTGTCATTGTCAATTCAAATCCCTCGGTGCACAAGGTATGAGAAGAGTCTGACATTTTGTCGAGACCAATTCAATTGTTCTGTCGCTCTTTGTGTGTGCGTGTGCGAAATAAAGTGTACGTCCGTGTGGTCCATGTCGATGTCGAATTGATTGCGCCATTGAAATTATTGAATCCTTCTGTTTCAGTCACCTGAAGTGTGTGCCTCTTAAATAATTGTGCTATCCAAATCAATGTCAAAAACGGTTTCCGTCTTGGTCCCTCAGACAAAGTGAATTCAGTCAGCCTGAGTGTGTGTAGACTGATAACAGTCAATTCAAAACAAAAAAAAAATTGTTTGAGAGACAAAAAAGCTAAAAGCTATTTTCAAAATAGCTAATAAATAATTCTGATATTTTATTCAATAGTGCTTGATGGGAAAATAAAATTAAAAAATAAGAATGAGTGTGATGTTGAAAACGGTCTCTCGTTGTCGTTGTCGTTATTGAGATATTCTCGGCAAGCGTCTCATGATTGTGTTGTCTGTTGAAAATTTTTAGCAAATTTATAAAATTTCATGTGATTTTTGAAAAGAAGTAGGCAAAAAAAAATATAATATTAATATACTCAAGCAAATAATATACATATATAATGTACGCCTGAGCATATATTCGCATTCGAATAGTGTGCGTGGTGGGGGGAATTTATAATTTATGTGTCAAGCGAAAATTTTGAATCTTGTTCAAGGCCTAAAAATAGAAATTTGAGGCTGGGAAAGAAAATAATAATTATTATTCTTGTCCGCACCGCACCAGCATCGCTGCCCTCCGCTTCTACACTTAATTTGTCGCAAGGATTATTTCAGCTGTTGGCCGCAACGATTTCCATTTCTATCACATCACATCATACAAGACAACGGTATGTGAACTTTAAATTGTGAATTGGGTGGTTGGGTATAAAAATGGGATCAATCAACCTGTTGACGTCGTCGTTGGTTGTTTGGGTGCATGCTGAAAATTGTGACTTTTCCTCTCACCAATGCGTGTGTTTTTAAGTTCTCTCTGGAATTCATATTATAATTATGAATGATTTAATATTTTTTTTCGAGTGGATATGAGATTTTGTTTTTTCATATTTAACAAAAAATTATACCAAATGATTTTATTTTTCTGGTTTATAGTGTCTGAGATTTAGTTTTCTTTTTTTTTTTTTCATTTAAAGAATGCGAGGAAACTTGACGAAAATATTTTGAGTGTTAGTTGATTTATTTAAAGAGAAATCATCAGAAATTTAAAAAGGCTTTAAATCGAACTGTGTAGTGTGAGGATTGATGAAATTCTTTTTCATGAATTTAAATGTGCTAGACTGTAAATTTGAACATTGCAAAAAGAGTAAAACGAATAAGAACTGTTAGTGAACATTTTCGAAAAAGGCAAACACAATATTATACTGAAAAATACGCTTTTTTAAGATCATTTTTGGTAAAGATTATTTCATCATTAGATTTAGCAGTTGTTTTAAGGGTTATCCCTTGTTTTTTTTCCTCCCAATTCAAGGTTTAAGGTGACAAGAAATACGATATTTGTTAATTATGAAATAACTTAAAGATATTTAAGAATGGAAATCCGCAATTTTCATTTGAATTAAAGTTTGAATGTAAAAATAAGTTCCCACTCCAAAGGTTAACATTTTCTCTCCTTCTATTCAAGCTTGAATATCACCTACTGACAGAAGCATACATCTATTCAAATTAGAACATTACCAGCCCGTTTGAACTTAATTAATTATGTAAAGCACACAAGCACTCCATCCTTTACTCCTTTCTTGCTATTCCAAATCAATAATTTAATAATTTACACCAGAAGGACCTAGTCGATGCATTTTAAACTATCTCAGATAACAATTCCCTATCCAATACATTAAACACGTAATACGGGAGCAACAATTCATCCAGAATCCATTGCTGATTCGAGCTTCTATTCGCTAAACTCGGAACACATTAAAGTGTTGGTGTTGAATAATTAAATGAAGCAGTTCTATAAAATTGTATGAATATCGTGTTCATATTTTATTCAAGCAAGGTACGTGCTCCTGGATAAAACTTAAAAAAAAATATAGAAACTTTTCTTCCACTTCACATGCACACCATTACACACATTTCTCTGTAGCGACGTCATCGGTAGTTATAGTTATTTGCAGCGGTTGCGTTCAGTTCAGTTTTGTTTAAATATTGATGTGCATATTGTGAACTGTACTCATTCACCTTTGCCCTTTTGCGAATATACGGAAACATGCACTTTTGACCTAATTTCATTTACGATACCAAACTCCAGGCGAAACAGCCGATTGCTGAATCCCGAACTGAATAAACTTTGATTGCTATTCATGTCATGAATATATGGGGAAAAAAATTGAAATTACTCAAACCTGGTGGAATTATGCTTTCAGGAGTTTGGGCGTGTTTTGAACTGAACTCGAAGTTTGAAGTATAGGACTACTTTTGCTTGGGCTAGATGTAAGGAGTCTTTGTTAAATGAACTAAAGCCAAATTTCAGTTCTTTGGTAACACTTCAAACTTCTAACAAGCAAATGCTTTGCTTCAGGCCCAAGATGTAGCACCTGCAGCTCTAAGCTCTCGTATTCAGATGCGAATAATAATTCTTCTCTTATTCTACAGAAAATTCAGAACCTATGGAAAATTGTTTTTGTAAACCATTCCACCAAAATAATGTGTATAAGACGGATCAAGGATAAAAGTTTGCTCCTTATCTTCGCACTGTACACAGATGTGTTTATTCTCACATCAGGAAAAGATATTGAAGTGCCTTCATGTATGACTAAATTTAAATGTGAGACACATTGCAAGTAATTGCGTAAGGCCTGTTTTTATAACGAATAAGTATTTCAACGAAGATAGAATTATAAAATGAATTTACAAAATATGAAGACATACGTAAAAAAATTCTTAAAATGCGTGGATGAGTTCTTCACATACCTATCATTTTTATCCCAAGGAGCATGTCAAACAAAAGGTTAAGTGTAGGTGAACACAAAAATGACGCAAAACAATCTTAAAATAGATATTAAATATTCTTTACGAGAATCGGATAAGGCGTCAAGGCTTCCGGAAATCAATTGACAGTTTTTTTTTTTTGGAAATTTGGCTTAATCCTAATGACGATTAATATGATATGTCTACATAAAATAAATAGAGTGGCACGACAGCTCTTGAAGAGCCAAGGCCTAAGTGGCTTACTCTCATCAACAATTCTCTAGGTGCGTGTGAAGAATTGAGGGGACCTACAATTTAACGCCGATTCCGAACGGCAAAGTTGAGAAGCACAGATGATACTCTTGGAAGTTTTGTCAGTTCTTCACAAGAAGCAGTGTCCGTGAAAGATGAAATAAAAAATTTTGGGCACGAGTAGGACTCGAACCCACGACGTTTCTGCTTAGCAGCCAACGCACCTTACCACTAAGCTATGGACACTACTATATGTCTACAAAGAAAGTAAAATTGTAAAAATTGTAATAAGCGTGTCACCAAAAAAACAAATGGGACATTAGTAGGCAACAGAGTTCTTGAGTTGTTTCTCTGAACGTGATGAATACACTATTAGTGCATTAATGAAATTAATTTTCTCTTGATCGGCGAATACGATGGAGCAGATATTTTTGGCCCATTTCCCGAATAAGGTAGTAGTTATCATACCAACCGAAAATCATGGTTTGATTCAAATCTATAATGATTTCATCAAAGCAAAAGAAATAATTTTCCGGTATTTGGAAAATCCAGAATAAGTCAGGACGGCAGGCAATGTCTATTTAAGATGGCCTTATTTAATTACAAAGCTGCAAAAGACAATATGAATTGTTGGTGATTTGAAAAAAAAAAAAGAATTCTTCTCCCTTTGAATCCTGAAACAATACGTATACTTATAAAATCCTGAAAAAACAAGAAATCAGCTGGTTCGGACGGCATCAATAACTAAATTCTAAAAGGCCTTTATTCTCTCTGGTATAAAATTCCTTACATCATTATTCAATCCATGTCTCAAAATATGTAACTATCCTGAAAGCTGGAAAACAGCATTGGTTATACCAATTGCTAAACCTGGCAAACCGAAGGATGCTGCTAATAGCTACAGACCCATCAGCATACTAAGTTGTGTAAGTAAGTTATTTGAAAAAAAATGTACAAGAACAACTCAATAATCCCTTAACTCAATACAATATTTTACCTGACTTTCAACTCGGATTAAGTCGCAACCACAACATAAACCAACAAATTGTAGGGAATAAAAAACACGTATCTCAAAAATTTTCCTCTAAAGAATTGACAGGTTTGGTACTGTTAGACATTGCTAAAGCTTTTGACACAGTATGGCACAATGGATTGATATACAAGCTTTATGTGTTAAATTTTTCGTTGCCACAATTAAAGTAATTCAAAACTTTTTAAATTGAAGAAGATTTCTAGATAAAGTTCAAAACGAAATATCCTCTGCCCAAAATATTGAATTTGGTGTACCTCAAGGTCCCATCCTTTTTAATATCTTCGTGTCTGACTTACCTTTTCTTGGAGTCTTGGAGAAGAACTGGATAAAACACAAGCAATCTGGTTTACTCGTCGACGAAAAGCATGGTTTTTACCTGGTAATGTTCAATTTCAATTAGGTATTCTGTATTCTGTATTTATTAATCTTAAACACTTACAAAGTAAGATATACATTTGTTAAATATTGCAAGTCTTGAATATAATGTTAGATTACACATAAATAATTAAAAAAAAGAGATAAATATTACATAAAATCAAAGTGAAAAATGTCCCTTTCTTTTAATAAAATTATATCAATATTAATTTCTTTCAAAATTTACAAATTTCAACGAGTGGCCAAATAATTAAAAAGCGTTGTTGAGAATTTTCTTGTGCTTCCTATTCCTCTAATGGCGATTGGCAGAGTGTTCCGAAGGCTGATGGCATGAATAAAAAATTGACGCTGAGAAATTCAAATATTTATATCGCGGCGTAACAAGAATGAGAGACCTATTAGAATGAGGAAAGTTCAGTCTGCGGTGTAGATAGTCGGGTTCTCCTGTATGAATTACTAGATGTAGGTAGTTAAGTGTCCAAAATTTCAACAAGTTATCAAGACTACATTCACAAAGTTCTTGAGAAAAGCGGGAGACGTGATCGTATGGGCGAAGATTATATACGAAACGGGCTATATTGTTAAAGGCAACGTTAAGTTTCCTAGACGTTGCGTAGTCCAAATCGTCGAAAACTTCACAAGAGTAAAGCAGTACTGGGAGCAAAAGGGTTTTTGCTAACAGAAGCCTTGTTTTTTGTGGAATGAAATCTTGGGAGATGCGTAGTGATCTTAGGCTGCCATAAACCTTCCCTATAGAACTATTTAGATGGTCATTCCATGTTAAGGTACGATTAAAAACCATACCTAGATTACGGGCGGAGTCAACATATGTGATATTTTGATTTTCTATCTGCAAGGGGCTTAACACAGCTTTATCGAAAACCTTACGATAGATTGGTAAAGTCTTTGATTTAGAAGGATTAAGGTGAAGGTTGTTAAGTTTGGAACATTGAGAGATAATTTGCAAATCCTCGTTCATCAGAGACACTGCCTCGTCCTTAGCAGATAAAGGTCGGCTGATCAAAAGCTGCACGTCGTCGGCATATAGGTGAATAAAACAATTTTTTACTATATGTGGTAAGTCGTTAATGTAGATAGAGAAAAAAAGGGGTCCAAGTATAGATCCTTGTGGGACCCCGTTAGGTACATTAGTAAAGGTAGAAGATTTTCCATCAGCAACGACACACTGTTCCCTACAATAAAGATAAGGATTCGGTTGTAAAACCAAAACTGTACTGCAGTCTTCTACATAGAGTTGAGTGATTGACTGTATCAAATGCCTTGGAGAAGTCTAGTAGAGTTAACAGAACAAAGTGATTTTTATCCATTGACATGGATTGCCCCAGGGTGTTCCTAGATATGAACCTGGGGAAAAAAAGAGATAGATGTAATTGCTGAATGGTGTATATCATTTTTTAACAAAATAAGTGGATATACGGCTGCTGCACGTCGAAAACTAGTCGGCTGGAAATAGACGATTCCTGCTCCGTCACAG
>CAKKXW010000002.1:20816798-21077114 GCA_920937365.1 Sphaerophoria rueppellii | reverse complement strand
ATGGATGAATTCTCGACATTTAGGTATTATTTGATTTAAAACAAAATCGTAGCTTCAATGGACTAAATGGATTGACTTCCACCGCAATGGAAAAGCCATTAGGTACAGTTTAATTATTTAGGCAAGTAATTAAAAAAAAATGTGGGTTGTAATGTAAACAATGAAGGAAATAGAAAATAATTATTGTTATTTGTTTCTGGTAGAAGAAATGGAAATTTTTGAAATGCGGGCTGCCACATACATATAAACAAATTTTGTAACCTCGAATTATTGTTTTATGAACCATAATTCCAATTATTGTTAAGATAAACATAATTTTAAAATCATGGAATCTTCTATTTAAATTTCTTATGTGGAAAATGAATACTGCAACGAGGTAAACATATTTTGAAATGTTGATTCATCAATTAAAAGACTTTTACAAACTTGCTAAACGTCAAAAAAGATTTTTACTGTGCCATTAGGTATAGCTATTTATGTATCAATGCAGTATAAAAAGGGAGCAATATTTTTGACCGCAGACCTAATTCACTTTTAACGAAATCTTGCAAATTTGAAAAAAAATTCGCATTCTCAAAATATCATCTTTTTTAATATCGCATTTTCAAAATGTCGAAACATAAAATCACTAATTTTTTGAGAAAATCTCGCTTATGTAAAAAAAATTCTTGCACTTACAAAACCCCACACTGCAAAATCTCGCACTTTCAGAAAAAGGGCAACCATTAAATGTTTAAAGCATTGCAATTTTTTCAACTCTGGAAATTCCTTGACGCTTTTCCAAGATGGATTTTAAGGCCTTTTACTGCAAATAGCTTTTTGGATGCATTGTTTGGTAGTTCTATTGCTTTTGGATTGTTCCAATTTATTCCTTCCCATTTTTAGCCATTTAATTGAATCAATATCACAGAGACATTTGTCTCAATATGGAACAAACATAATTATTAACTTTGTATTTTATTTAATTGCTTATTAGAACAAAAACATTAAATGTAAGAAAAGAGCCAAGTTCTCTTATGAACGAACAACACTGTGTCAAAAGTCAGCCACCAAAAGTAATGAGATCTTAAAGAACGCCAAGTTCTTACATGTAAAAGTGTCATATTGAATATTTAAAATCATAGAAGATAATCAGAGCTGTAAAAGAATGCAATCTTTTGGTATTGCATCGTCAAAAGTCCCATTCATTTAACTAAATTTTGGGAATGCATTTACATTCCTTATTGCAATACTTTAACTTCGAAGAAAAAATCAGTTAATTTTGAAGTCTTTTGTATAAAAATCATTTAGAGCAGTTAAAAGACTTGAAGTCTGTTCCGTAGCTCAGTAAAATTGATTAAAAATAATAAATAAAACAACCGATTTTATAGTGGAAAAATTGTACAAAAAAAACCACTTTCAAATACTTTATTCTTTCGACTGTCCATGTCTTTCCATGGTTAAAGTTTCTTTCGGACTGACTGTTTTAGTCTTACAAAAATGAGCTTTAGTACTTTTCGAACATAAAAAAGCTCTTCTTTCGAAATATAAGTTCTACTACTTCAATCATCGGACCCCGAGAGTTGCCATCTCTCGGTGTTCGATACAAAGTCAAAAGAATGCATTTATTTTTACTGCTTGCATTCTTTGAAATCTTTTAAAATTCCTTTACATTCATTGCAGTTATTAAGTCTTTTGATTGCATTCAATGTAATGCAGTCATTTGACTGCTTTTGCAGCCTTTTGATTGATTGAAGTGTTTTAATTGCTTTGAAGTCTTTTGACTGCTTGAAGTCTTTTAACTACTTCTACTTAATTTCATATAATTCGAATAACAACTGAAGTTAAAGGTCCAACGTTCGTGATAGGCAGAGGAGTAAGACAAGGAGATCCTCTTTCACCAACTCTTTTCTGTACATTGTTGGTAGAAATATTTAGGGGCATAGACATTCAAAACCTTGGCTTAAATATAGACGGGGAAAAACTTAACTTAACTTAACCTTCGTTGAATGCAACCAAAAGACTTAAGGACTGCAAAGAATGTAAAAGACTTTTAAAAGATTTCAAAAAATGCAAGCAGTAAAAAGTAATGCATTTTTTTTACTTCAAGTCTTTTAACTGCTCTAAATGATTTTTATACAAAAGACTTCAAAATTAACTGCGAATTTACCTTAAAAATCATGACATGAAGTCAAAATACTCAAAAAATAAGTATTTTTAATCTTTTTACTGTAATACAAATATGATGAAAAGAAAATAGAAAATAGTTTGGATGAAAATTTACAAGTTCACTGTTCAAGTTTTAAAATGTGAGTTATCACGCATCAAACGAAAACTTGTCAAGTGAACTTTTAAATTTTCATCCAAACACTTTTACATGTATGTTAGAATTTGGCGTTCTTTTAGCTCTCATTACCTTTGGTGGCTGACTGGTTAGATAGTGTTGTTCGCATATAAGAGAACTTGTTTTTTTTTTACATTTTATGTTTTTGTTCTGATACTAACATTTCCTCTCATATTCAACCGAAACCCTATAAGAATTTTGAAGTTAAACGTTTTTGACAAAGTGGGCGGATACCACGCCACTAAATGAAAGTAGTTTTTTTTCTCATGTTTTTCTTTACATTCAACCAAAACCGGATACCACAATTGCGTGCGAAAAAAAAGAAATCCTTAATAATAGACGTTTTCAAATAGTCGTTCAGAAGGAACAGAACGAACAAAGTCTGAACAAAATGAGCTCTAAGCTCGTTGATTTACTTTTTGAACAATCTGAAGAAATAAAATGTCACTTGCCATTTATACAGTAAATCGTGAATTTTCTTATTGTTAACCATTAATGAATAATATTATAATATAAAAATAATAATTATCTTCAGCACCAGGGCGTCCTATTTCATCGGCTGTCCTTTTTGTTTTAAATTAGATGTATACTATTTTAGATTACATTCAGATTTGCTGTTTTTGTTCAGTAGAAGGCAGAGCGCAAAGAGCTGTCTCTGAATGTAATGAGATCAATGAATGAAAAAATGAACACGATTTTTTATATGAATGAGCAGGCATACCTTTATATTACACCTTTACACGGCGAGTTCATTACTCAGTAACCAGCGCAGTAATCAAATGCGAATAAAACTCTCCAAATCACTTTATCTGTCGAATTTAATTTGTATGGCAATTGTTACAAAATACGGCGCAATATGGACCTAAGGGTTGCTTCTCGGATTAAAAACAAAAATACCAAATACTTCAACCTAAGAGAGTACGCGTAGCGAAATAATTCTTTTTAGCGCCGTAAGCGCTGTCTTCGTTCTTTCGCCGGCACAACTGTAATTTTTTACTGGCCTTTTAATTGACTGGAATCCAAATTGTTGTTGTTTGAAAAGCGAAATTTCGCTGTGCTGGCTAAGTGGCTACTGAATAGTGAACAAAATACGGCTAACTATTTAAAACTTTTTCTCACCATAATTACCACCATGATTTTTATCCCACTAAACAGATGATTTCCAACCATTTTGGTTGGAAAAACCACCAATATGGGAACACTGATTTAGATAACCCAAAGCAAAAGCAAAAGCAATAGAAATATTTGAACGAAAAATTGAAATTCTTCGTTCTCCATGATTCTCAGCGCTTGGTGGCTCATAAAATTTCTGTTATTGGAAAATATTGTGGCCTTGTTCAGGATCAAGGTTGTTAGAAAAATCGAAAAAGGTATCAGATTTCGATCTCCTTAATTCTTAAAACTTTGAGTGACGAAAAAGGATTTGATTCTTATGAAAAAAGGTAGAATTTTTCCGGGCAAAAATAGTGCGGGAAAGTGTTTTCCGGGATTTCGCTATCCGGGAATTCAATGTCCGGGAAAACGACCCCAACCCGATCCCGTTTGTATTCCTATAAATGTCAAAACATTCTTATATCCGGTCGTACTTTGAGATAAGAAACATACATAAACATTTCTCTAGCAGGCACGCATGGAGTCAAATCAACTTAAAAATAAACACTTATTTCGAGAACCTAATAATTTTAATCATCAACAGACCCTTGGTGTAAATTTAGCTTAATGTCATGTCCGTGGACAAATAAAAATAAACTAAAAATCACCTCTAATTTTTTTCTTTCTTTCATCCATCCGCACATGTGTACACAAATAAAAGAAAATTACATTATTTATGTTAATAGATTTAAGGATTTTGTTTTGATTGAACTGATGGACTTTTTAATGTTTTATGTTGATGGTGATTAAACTCTTTTCTTTCGTTTCATTTCAAATTTATTTCTATTAAAATAAAAATTCAAAACAGAAAACGATTGACTGTCTTCGTTAGACAAAATGTTTTCAACGAATTTCGTGGGATTATTATTAATGCCTGATTTGTTTTTTTCTTGCGTTTCGTTTGTTCTTGAGATTTTTTTGTTGATTTAAATATTTTTTTAATTTTGATGGAAAAACTAAAAGGAAATTGACGTCATTGTTTAAATGAGATTATTATTGATAGTATTGTATTAGTTTGAATTTTGAGAAAAAAGTGATTTTAAATTAATTAATTTGGAAATATTGGGACTGATTAGAAAATTTTATTGTGAGTGAAAACCGCGGTGATTGAATTTTATGATTTCATGAGCTGGATTGCTTTGTTGATTAAAAAGGCATAACACAATATTGATCGGAGCTATAAGCCTATTTGACATTCATTTGGACTATTCTGGATTTGGGATTCTTGATATAAATTTAAACTATTTTCAGTTTGTTACATTTTTGCAGACAAGAATCTGTTCGGGTCTAACATCCATAATAAATTGTTGATGACGGTATCGAAGAAAATATTAAGAAGAGAAGAAATGTAAAGAAGATGTCATCAGTCTTGTCGTGAATTGTTATTTTTCGAATAATGTCCTTACATTTGAAGCGTGAGTAAACTATTAAAAAACCTTTGATTTTTTTTAAAATAAATGTTAAACAGTTTTAGAGCCGAAAATTCGCAAGTGGTTTTATCCAGCCTTCATCTCATATTTAATACTTTGCGCCTTTATATTATCCGACCAAGTATTTGTCTATTTACCGATCGTGTGACTTGTAGGTCTTAGTTGAACTTTTCTCCATACGCCGTACATTTAACGTTATCTATACGAAAACAATATTTGAACCATTTTGCCACTGTCGCTTTATAGACAAACAGTTGGAGCTTGATCCACAAACTGACGGGCTTTATAAAATTACTCTCATTACCCAAATTAGATTCAAATGGTTTGAAAAATATTCAAGGATTCATTTTTATTTCTTATTTTAATAAAGGCGTGATAAAGCAGTCTGTCATCTTCCTTTGCAGCAGAAAAATAAAATTTTAGAAGCTCGTTTATTATCCATAATCCATGTTGAACGTTATTTTGTAATAAAAATAGGCCAACTAATCGGGGGTTAAAATGTGGTTAACTTATTTTTTGTTCTCCCTTTGTCAATTTTTACAGTCAACCAGCTTGCAACTTTTACCTAATTAGCTATTATCGTTTATCTACTTTGTGTTGAAATGTCGATAGAATCGATATAGAAAACGTATTTGCAAAGAACTTCTCTTGCTTTGTCATTACAAATCCATCGTTATATTGATTACTGTTTTTTTGCTTGTTCTTTATTTTTTGTTGTTGAAATAAGATAAGAGTGTGATTAGGGCCATATGCTCTTTTATAGCTACTTACATGATACTTTGAAACTTGTACATCAGCAATAGATTAGTGTGCGCATCGAAACAAATCTAATGGGTTTAAACGTAAGGAACAATTATGTTAAAACAACCATTCTCAACAAAAAGAAGTATATACATTTGAAATATGTGGGTGGGCATAGACACTATGGCCTCTTAAAGTTAAGTTTCTAAGGAGTGCTTGGTTGCAACGTTCTCTGCGAAAACTTTAGTTATAATAACGATGATAGGGTGAGTGTGTGCAAGGAATTGAGGGAACTTACAATTTTGTATGCCGATTCCGAACAGCTGAGTTGAGAAGCAGTTTTCCGGTGCAAATGACAAATGTTTATTGTACACTTCAATTCTTACTTACTTACTAAAGTGGCGCTACAGTCCGTTGTGGACTTAGGCCTCAGCCAGCCAGGCCTAAGTCCCTAAATAGCTGCCTCCAGTTTTGCTGTTTGATTGAGGTGCTTTTCCACTTGTGTGCGCTAACTGCGTGGTCTTTCTCTATTTCTACGTCCCTCATGAATAGTGTCTAAGGCTTTCCGGACCGGAGCATTGGTGTCCATCCGCTCCAAATGACCGAGCTATCTGAGGACCTTGACCCTTCTGGCTAGGTCCACGTAGTCTTACTCGCTGTTGTATCTTCTACTCCATTCCCATTCCCCATCAATGCATGCGGGGCCAAAGATGACTCGAAGAACTTTCCTCCCAAATACCCTAGGGCACATTTCATCCGATATTGTCAAGGTCCATGCTTATGCACCATAAAGCAGGACTGGGGTGATGGGAGTGTTATACAGTTTTACTTTATAGTTTCTCGAGAGAGGGCTTTTCAATTCAATTACTTCCTTAGTCTAAAGAAACAGCGATTAGCAAGAGTTATTCTTCGTCTCATCTCGGTGCGGTGTTATTGCATGTGTTAATAGCGGAGCCTAGGTCTATTGTGACGTTCTGTCCAAGCCGTCGGTGTTGGGTGTCCTTCCTCGAAGACTGCATATACTTCGTTTTTGCCTCATTTACCGCTAAACCCAGTTTTGCCGCTTCTGTCTCAATTCTCACAAAGTTGCCATTGACATCACGCTGTGTTCTTCAATATCATCGGCGTACGCCAGAATTTGAACAGATTTTTGGAAGATAGGCCTCTGGTGTCGACGTTGGAGTTCTGCACGATCTTCTCAAGAACGATGTTAGAAAAATCGCATGACAGTGCATCACCTTGTCTAAATCCTTTTTTGACATCGAAAGATTCCGTAAGGTCGTTGCCAACCTTTATGTAGCATCGTGAGTTCTCCATCGTCATTTTGCTTAATCGATTGAGCTTGGGAGGGATGCCAAAACTTTATACAGTTCGTCTCTGTAGATGCTGTCATACGCCGCAATCGATGAAAAGGTTGCGGGTATCGATTTGGAATTCATTGGTATGTTTTCCAGGATCTGGCCTTAAGTGAGAATTTGGTCGATGGTTGACTTTCTTGGTCGGGTTCACGGAATCGTTGGCTATTCATCGTGTAGTCGTCGCCGTTACACAGTCTACTGAAGTGGTCTTTCCAAAACCCTAGCATTGACTACGATTCTGCTATGATGTTCCGTTGTTCTTAAATTCGCCGTTGAAACTAAGGATTAAGTTTGTGTTGCCAATTGGATGACCACAGACAAGAAAGAAACAATTTGATAAATTCCGAATACTATATTTTGCCTTTTTTCAAATGTTTAAGAACTACCTTTAATACGAAGAATTAAATATTGAATAAAATAGCTTCGGGGATTCAAGGCAACAAATCGTCACATATTCTTGCAAACAAAATCACCACCGTGCGGTGCTTTAAAAAATATGTCAGTGAGTGCTACAGATTTCGAGGAGTAACGAAAAATGATAAGCAGATACCAGGCATATTTTTCTGTTAGAATTCCAAGCAGCGTGAATTGGATTTAAGCTAAAATCCCATCCCGATTGTTTTTTTATTTTCTATACAAACAAAATCAATTTCCTGCTTGAAAAATTGAATATTAATTGAAAATTTTAGGTGAAGGAATTGCTTTGTATTTTGAAGAACAAAACAATTTTATGTATAATTTGCATGTTTGCCATATTTTTTTTTGTAGTTTACATTGTGTGTTTTAAGGAATAATTTGGATTTGAATATTTATTGTGTATCAAGGGAAAGTTTAGCAGAAATTGAACGATATTTTTCTAATTAAAATTTGATTCATTTTGCTTACAAACAATCAAAGAAGTCACCGCCCTTGTTTATAACGAAGTTTCGTCTCGATTCTCAAAGCAATTGCTCAAGACCTTAAGCAGAAAAATTGAAGAAGGATACATTTGTTTCGTTCTCCATGATTCTCATCGTTTCGAGTCTCCAGTATGTATGGTGACGTGAAGTGCAGTGGTTATTGCATCAAAATAGGAGGAGGTAGTTTCCATCGTCATGGCTCTGGTGCATTCTCGTCATTAAACCTGGCCCGTATAACATGGTGAATTTTTGTGTCATCCAGTACTACTGTTAAGCCGACAATTTTTCTTATGTCCAATTGTGACCAATCCATTTTTGAGAAGTAAAAGGCCAAGGCTCATCTGTAACTTAAAAAGAAATCTTTCACTTTTTGCTTTAATTTTAAATTTCCTGCAGACCAATTTCTTACGCAAATTATTTTCTAACGTAATAAAAAGAAGTTCAATTGAGGAAAGGTTTGAGTAGTTTTCTGAATTTACTTCTCTTTTTTGCAAAAAGAAAAACGACAAAAGTTACTACATAAAGCAATACACGAATGTAACACCAGCTGGTCTAGGAAGAAGTACCAAACTAATTTATGCACACAAAATAAAATATTCCAAAGCTTTACTCAAGACACAGAACTTTTTCCACGTTGGAATCTTTTTTCAAAGTACCTGCACTTGAAATATTTAAAAGAAAGAAAGTGAAAAACGTTTAGTTTATTGATTTTTATTTGTTGAAACTTGTTTCATTTGCAGTGCTTATACAAAAAAAAAAAAAAAATATACAATTGATTTGTCCACCAAGCAAACTTAAACAATTTAAAGTTTTAAATTAAGGACCTCCACTTTTAAACAGTAACAATTTCTTACTTTTATTCTTTTGTGCCCTTTCCTTGTCATTTTCTAATTTGAATTTCCGATGTCAACAATAATCCAATTTAAGTGTTTACCCACGATGAAGGGTTGCGCCGTGAACTGTTCGTGAAGCTTTGTTTTTGTTGTCATCATTTTGCTTCCTTTGGAAACTTTTTTTTTGTCTTTAAAAATATGATAACTTTGGAAAGAAAATATTTATAGCACTACGCCGCGTCGCCGACACAGCTCATCAGTTCGCTTATTTACAAAAAAAAAAAGAGAAACAAAAGATGGAAAGGGACTAAAGTGTAACATCTTAAATAATTCACGCCAACAATTTCCTGAGGGTAATTTCTTGTGAGATACCTTTACCCTCAGATATCGTTATGAAAAAAGGAACAACAAATTCTAAACGATTTTTAATATAAAAGGGTTAAATTTTGAATGGAAATTTCAATTATTAAAGTGCCTTATGCACAGATAAAAATTGAATCGAAACACTGTAGGTAGGCACAGGTTCTTCCATGTGATATGAGTCTGGCGCAGGGTTGGTTAGTTTTTGTGTTTCAAAAAAAAAAAAAAAATAAAAAGAAAAACACATTCAAACGAATGGCAGTCTGAATGTGTTTTCTTAGGGTCTGGTTTCGATAAAATAAATAAAGAAAAAAACGTTTCAATAAAATATTCATTCGTTTGTGCTTCTTGTTTTTGGCGTGCAAGGAAACAGGATATTTTAGTTAAAGCGATGAATATCCGCTTTAAAGGTTATTTCTTTCAGTGAATTGGAGAAGAAAAGAGTTATTCATCAAAAACGTATTGCCTCCAGACTTTTACATTAAAAATAAAGTTTAATAAAAAATTAAATATTTAAAAATACCTTGGGGATTTAAGTAAATACTGAAACCTGATTAAATTTTCGTGGAAAAGTTTGGTTCAGATGGTTCAAGGGTATTCGAATGAAAGTTTTTTAATTTAATAACGTTTTCTGCGGTTTAATGTTTTAATGGTTTGCCAATAATAATAAATTGCAAAAAGAACAACCATAATGGTTTGGATTTTAAATTAATTCCGAATAATTTTGAAAATTTGTGTAATAATAATATCTAGCTGCTGGATCAGAACGGAAAAAAGACTTGTTTCTTGGTACTTTGGCTATATTTTTGTCTGGGTTCCCTTCTCAAAATCAATACACAATAGTGCTAAGACTGAGCTTTTTGCAGTTAAGGCCAGTGAGGAGACGAGTTGGTTTTTGTGTTTTCGACTATACTACGATATTTTCGGCTAGGAATAATTGATATTTGTGAAGTTGAATTATTTATAAATCACAAAGGTAAAACGGAATACTTTATATGACAATCAATCGTTTTCCTACTCTCCAGCGAATCCATATGATTGTTGTTGTATGGTTCGGTGCGAAGTTCTGTTAAGTCCTGTTTATTGTGAATACAATTTATATCATATGCTCGTATGCTCCGAGCGTTTGTTGCCTTGAGCAAGTCAAAAAAAAATATAAGCAGATCCTTGTCGACTAATACAAGATCGAGGAAAAATCATGTTCTTTTGCACCTTATGACTCAAGTCCCCAAAACCGAAGAGATTATTTAATTAGTTAAGAAAGCAAGCAAAGATTTTCACTCAGAATAAAAAGAAAAAATATGTGCACGACCGGGTCGTAAGAACCTGCTCCTGTATTCCAAATTATAACTCGCAAAAGACTAACTTACTTACTAACTTAAGGTGGTGCTAAAGTCCGTTGGGGACTTGGGCCTCAATAAACAGTCTCCGCCAGCTAGCTCGGTCCTTAGCAAGCTGTCTCCAGTTTTGCACTCCAAGTTGATTGAGGTCCTCTTCCACTTGAGTGCGCCACCTGAGTCGTCTCCTCCTACGTCCCTCGGGAATAGTGTTGACGGCTTTCCGGGCATTGGTATCCATCCGCTCTAAATAACCAATCCATCTGAGTTTCTGGACCTTGGCCCTTCTGGCTAGGTCCATGTCGTTGTACAACCCGTAAAGTTCGCTGTTATATCTTCTTCGCCATTCCCCTTCAATGCACACGGGACCAAAAATGACTCGAGGAACAGCCTAAGGCACTTTCATCCTATTTTGTCAAGTCCATGCTTCTGCACCATACAGCAGGAATGGGATGATGCGAGTGTGTTGTACAGTTTTACCTTAGTTGCTCGAGAGAGGGCTTTTCCACTCAATTGCTTTCTTAGCCCAAAGAAACAACGATTAGCAAGAGTTATTTTTCGTCTGATTTCAGTGCAGGTGTTAATGCCCGTGTTTATAGCGGAGCCTAGGTAGACAAACTACTCTACTACCTCGAAGTTGCATGCGTCTATCATGACGCTCTGTCTGAGCCGTCGGTGTTGGGTGTCCTCGAAGACAGCATATACCTTGTTTTTCCCTCATTTACATAAACCAATTTTTGCCGCTTCTGTTTCAATTCTCACAAAGCGCCATTGACATCACGCTGTGTTCTTCCCATTATATCAATACCATCGGCGCACGCGAGAAGTTGAACATATTTTTGGAAGATAGTGCCTCTCGTGGGAATTCTGCACTATCTTCTCAAGAACGATGTTAAAGAATCGCATGACAGTGCATCGCCTTGTCTGAATCGTTTTTTGACGTTGAAAGATTCTGTAAGCTCGTTGCCAACCTTGATGGAGCAGCGTGAGTTCTCCATCGTCATTTTGCACAAGCGAACGAACTTGGCAGGGATGCCAAAACTAGACATAGCTTTATACAGTTCGTCTCTGTAGATGCTGTCATAGCGGCCTTAAAATCGATGAAAAGGTGGTGGGTATCGATTAGGAGTTCATAGTCTTTTCCAGGATTGCCGCAACGTGAAAATTTGGTCGATGGTTGACTTCCTGCCTAAGCCACATTGATAAGGACCAATCAGATTGTTGACGAAAGGCTTCAGACGTTCACATATTACGGCAGAGAGGATCTTGTAGGCGATGTTTAGTAGACTTGTTCCTCTGTAGTTGGCGCAC
Organism: Sphaerophoria rueppellii; assembly: GCA_920937365.1. Taxonomy (NCBI): domain Eukaryota; kingdom Metazoa; phylum Arthropoda; class Insecta; order Diptera; family Syrphidae; genus Sphaerophoria; species Sphaerophoria rueppellii. Next base: position 21,065,370 of record CAKKXW010000002.1, on the reverse strand, counting down.
TTTAGAGGATTTCCCTTTTTCAGGGCAAACAATGCTGAGGTTCCATTGAACGGGCATTTATTCCTCTGACCATATCTTACAGATGATTTGGTGCATGCTCCTATCTAGCTCGTCGCCTGCTGTTTTGAACAACTCAGCAGCTAGTCCATCTGCTCCAGCGGCTTTGTTGGATTTTAGCGATGATACTTAGGTTTTCACTTCATTTAGGTCAGGTTCACGGAATTGGTTGCTATCATCGTGTCATCGTGACAGCGGACTTTTATTCGTCGTCGCCGTTATGTGTGGGTACAAATTCATTTTTTTCTATATTTTTTATTTTTATCGGAAAAAATGTATGTCATGAAATATCTTAAGAAATGTCTTAAAATTAATTTGGGTATGCAATATTCAAGAACATGTAAATATACATTTTTTACTGTAATTTTGATTTTTCATATTGATCCGTTTTCGAGAAACAGAATTTTGAAACAAAAAATTAAAAATATGTTTTAAATATTCAAACAAATTTTTACATTTTTTGAATACAAAATATTATTTAGGCAAAAAATATGTACTTTCGCGGAAGTTTAAAAAAATCGTAAAAACCTCTTTTGAGAAAATTTAAACTTTTATTTTTTGGCCGAAAAAATTGTATGGTGGCTACCATAAATTTCGATCTTAAGAAAAAAAAATCAAAAAATGACCCACGCAGTTCGGTCAAACCTCTAATTTTCTAGTTTAAAGTCAATCGCACCAGGCTGTAGGTACGTACAAACAGACAGACACACAGACGGACGGGATCACCGGACCACATTATTTCGACTTCTCTATCATCATGATATCATATTTGATCAAAATCTCAACTTTTTTAATGAATTTAATACTTGAGATACCTATACAAATTCTAGTCACAAGTAAAAAAAGTTGTTGGTAAGTCCTTGGCCTCGCTGTTTTCTTTGAATTTTCCTGAACGACCATGAATTATGCTAATAATATGAAATATTATGTTTTCTTATTCAAGAACTCCCCCTTCTTGAATTTAAGGCAAACATCAATTATCACCCTCATAAACACACTAATGTGTTTGCAAAACAAAGATTGCTCCTCCGTAGGTATTCAAATTTTGTTCACTTTTATTTAAAAATAAGAAGCTTTTAAAGATTATGTTTGCCCTCTTTCACTGAGCAGCTTAGCTTTAAAGGTTACAGGAATACCTTTGTCTTATCAAATTATCCTCATGCTCAGAATTATTTCGGTCCTTACAGTTGCACTGCTATTTTTCATTGATTCAAATGAGAAAGAAAACGAGGGAATCAAAATGAGGGAAGAAAAATGGGAATCATTAAATTGGATTTGAGTCGGAATGGCTTCTGTGGTAAATGTCAAAAGTTGGAAAGTAAAGGTACGATGTTATGCTCGTTTGTCACATTTCAATAAAAAAAAAATACTTACGAAGAGAAAAATCACTTTAATTGACCTTGAAAATGTTTTTCTATTACGATATGTCAATTTTACTCACCTTTCAGTTTAAATCTAAAAGGAATTTAATAACCAGTTTGACAGGAACTGAAATGTGGCTAATGGAATAGATAAACTTTTGTTCAATTTTCTTTGTTCAGTGATAGTGGTGAATAGTTTAGGTGTTATGGTTGGAAGGCATGTGTGTTTCCCTCTTACATTGAAGGATTTACAAAAGAGAATAAGCTAGGTATCTTGATAGTAGACGCTGTCTACTCTCTTCAATGTTGATCTCGAAAATACCGAGTTTCGCATAGTTTTTGCTTAAGATTAAAACAATCAGTCAGCCTCTTAGTAAAGTGCAAGTAGAAAACAAACAACACTACGTTGCAGACTGTGAAATTGCACAAGTGTGTTCAAGAACAGAGTGCATGTGCTTGATACATTTTTTCCTCCATTTGTGTATAGTGTACTCACAAACGCGTTTGAAATTGTTTAAGAAATCAAGTGTGAGATAATGCATCTTGAAAGGTGGCTTAGTAAGGAGATCGTTACATTTATCATTGAACTTGTTAGATAAAGTGTTCGAGAAAACAAATAAAATTGCTTTCCATTATTGTCTCAGAAACCTAAGAGAGATAACAATGGGACATTCGTGAGATTTTTCTTTTATACATTTAAGGGATAGACACATAGTTACAGGACGCACTATAGTTCTGAGAAGTGTTGAATGGTGACTGGTTGTTAGTGTCAACAGACACTTTAAGTGTATATAATTTTTGGAGTGGTCTTAAGTTGAAAGGGAAAAGGATATCAATCATTTTGACAGAAGTATAGAAACTAATCTAATTGTTTTTGAAGTCTACTCCTCTTGTGAACTTTTATTCAATTTAAACTTTAAGACTTAAATAAATAGAATTGAAATGGGACACTCGTACTTTAGGAGTGCGATAGGAAAATTGATTAAAAATCTAACAGTGTTCAGAATAAATGAAATAAGAATTTCAAAATGATTCCATCTCAGACATTTCTCATCTTATGGCATGGATGGTTCAATATACACAAATTCGTTCAAACAACGTCAAATTCGACTATTTACTCATTTTTCTTTAAGAGTTCGCCTTTTGAACCAAAAAAGGCTTTGGACCTAACTTTCCATGAAAAATAAGCTTAATCTACACAAAAAATCAGCAGAGTAACAATGCAATTTATTTCATTAAAACCCTTAAAACTGTGCTACAAAATACAAAGTTCAAATATTTGGCTCTTTTCCATTTAACAAAAAACTAAGCTGAGAATTGAAACAAAAAAAAGAAATAAGTAGACTTAATACTACTCTGTTTTGGTTGCTATGCCAACTGACAAAAATGTCTACTATCTGAAGAGTAACTTATTTATACATCGACACTCTGGCTCTGGGTAATGGGCATTAAAACAGAAATGCACTCATTGTCATTGACTTATGCCGGCACAACTCATATCACACATAAATGTTGGAGTGTTTCCGTGACTCTTGAATTATTAACTGCATTTTCATATACACATGTGCTGGATCCCAATGGAGCTTATACCGCTTCATGAACTTTTATCCTTAATGAGATAAAAGAAGGTATAGACAGTCCTTGGTGTGTCTCTGATGGTTCGTGACCTGGAAAAGCCGATATCTACTTTAAGGTAGAGCCGAGAGTAACAGTCACGAAATAAAATGAAAGGTATTTAAATTTTTAAACTCTTTTTTGAAATAACTCGCCTCCCTCATCACGCTATCTGCTTATTGTCCTCCCTACGTGCGTCCTACAACAGAAACTCACAGTGAATCCTTTTTTTTGCCCTTTTTCAAAACTAAAAAGCTTTATTTATTAGGTACTATGCTCTTTACGTTAAAAGAAATTACCATCACATAGTTTTTTTTTTTTTGCCGACACCAAAACACATCTCCATCGCAAAAAGGCAAACTAAACTTTGATGTGGTTTTATCTTCAGTTCAATAGTTTCAGGAATGATGCCAGTCATTTGCGAAAGAACGCCAACACTCTCATACTCAACGGCTGGAATCTTATAAAATGGAATGTGTGATTGTTTATTATAGATTGAAATGAACATTGAAAGTCAGTTTTATCGTTGGGATTCTTCCTCGGGGCTTATGGCTGGTTTTTTTGAGGGTTTGTTTGATTTTATTGAATACTTATACTTCACTTTAATACTTTAAGGCTATGCCATTTAAAATCGCAGATAAATGGCAAATTTTGTGATATCTCGGTCTATGAGTGGGTGCCTTAAATTATTGAAATAGCACAGTGCTTACGCTAATTTTGATATATTTTTCATTCTCGTCATAAGCTGAGTTAAGTACTTGTGAAGATCATGAAAAAGGTCTTGGTTCCTTGTAATCAAACCAGTCTTTGTACCCTTTTGCCTTACAATCTTCATAAGAAAATTTAGGAATGATGTAAGGTCATTGATGCTATTTATTTGCTCTCTATGCAAATAAAATGTTTCAACTGCCACTGCATGCTACGTTCTTTTTGAGTTTCGTTCAAATATTTATTAGGAACAAATATCGCGCATGTTTATTTGAGCTATTTAAGTTCAATTACTCTATTTGTATTACACTTCCATTCCATGAAGCCATAAAGTCGAAGTAATGTATGTAGTGAAGTTAAACTCACCGAAAATCAGCTACTCTACTTAGTGCTCAGAAAGGATATCCTTGTGCAGATTTTAAATGTTTACATTCCAATGCACAGCGTCCATGACGTTATCTAATGAATAATGAAAAACGTTCTGTAAATACTCGATAAGTAATTGGAAACAAATGATCAGTGAATTATTCTTATTGTGTTTGTAACACTATGAATGTCAGTTTATCTACGAGTATCATTTTGAATAACTACTTTGAACCTAAGGCTCCTTTTTTTGGTTTTGGTTTAAATTCGAAGAGCAACACAAAAAAATATTTCGTTACAATTTTAAATCACGCTTAATTAGTGTTTGAAAACTTAAGGATATCAATTATTTGTTTGTTTTTTTATTTGTTCTTATGAATTCTGCTTAACGAAAGGTGCAAAATATGTCCATTGAACAGGGTGTCACTCATTCATTCAAATCGATTATCATCAAAGTTTAAAATTCTGAAGTAAAATAAATAAGAGCTTACACAGCAAACTCCGTTTTCCGAAAAGCAATAAGACGAATTAATTTTATTCATCTTTGAAACGCACTGCTGTTCTTTTTTTAAATTTCAAAGATATTTGTGTAATAGCAGATTTTGCATTCATCGACAAAAATCTAGAAATAACAAATTGGCAAATAAACTTATCTGAGTATTCATCGGTCGGTCCTCAGTATCTTGAAACTCAAAGAAATAGGCTGCTGGAAACCTAGATCCTACGGGCACTGCAACTAAACAAGCCTGATACCATCAGACATCCTATCCACTGGATACTAGGCCGTAGGGGCTATGAGGGAAATGAGAAAGCAGATGAGCTAGCTAGGCAAGGATCAGCCCTCCACAACTTACTGGCAGTGAGAGTATATGCTCCTCTTGGAGTTGTGAAGGGCTATATCCTGACCAAATACACATCAGAAGCAAATCATATGTGGAATAGTTTAACGAGTTGCGTTATACCTAGGAAAATCTGGCCCGCCTATAACAAACCAAAATCCATCAATTTAATTACCAAACCAAGGCATGACATAGCCCAGGATTGTTGCTACCTGCACAGGGCGTTAGCCTATAGGGGAGCATGTGGCAAAATTGGCAATACCACATAACTCTTTCTGCCATAACTGTGAGAAACAGGACGAAAAAGAAACGGTCCCACACTTTCTTTGCCATTGTCCGGCTTTGGCTTGGAAAAGAGCACTCTCTTTAACCCGTATTGAGGCACCCCCCCCCTCACCCCCTTATCTCACCCACCCTAAATGACACTATGAGTTACCTTAGGGTAATAGAATAATACAACATTATAGAATTGTAGGTGCGCAACATACATCATCCATAAGCCATAACCCATTTTTAAATCTATTTAGAATCGCACTCAGCGATAATTGTGTCCTACGCGTAAGTATAGGACAGCCATTTCTACCTACCTACCTACCTACCATTCATTGGTCGAATAAATAAGAGAGATAAAGTCTATCTGACGATTGAAAAATCCAATATTTCGTTATCTGTCGAATAAACACTACAACCCAGAGAAAAACACCATCATAAATTTAAGTAAGAAAGTATTTGAAACTAAGTTGCTATATCTTTTGATTAATACACTTTAATTTAAATATGATCAACTTTGTTTGAAATATGAAGAATATTTGATTGATCGCAGTATAGCTAAACAACTTTGATATAATGTTTTTCTATTTTGAAATGAAATCGAGTAAACTAAGAAAACTTCATTGTTACGTTTATTAACGTTTATTTTTGATATGAAAATTAATCCTCTTTGAATCAAACTTGAAACTCATAACATTAAAGAGGCAACTCATTTGATTTCTTACACACACTACTACTAAAAGAACTAGGCAATAATTGTCATTACACATATGCAGTATGCACGATCTCATTTGTTACCAACTCAAATACGATTTTCTACGAACACTCTTGTCAAGTCGCGTACGGCAACAAATGTGTTTAATTCAAAGGTGTTTACTTTTGAATCATATACATAAGCACTTTAAATCAAAGTAAAAATAAGACAAATCAAAGTTGTAGTCCTTTGACTCGTGAATGATAACGGTAAACATGTCTACAAAAAGAAATCATATCTCATATGCCGGTAGAGTAAAATTTATCTGCCATTCGGTTTAGTAACGTGGTTGTGATTTGTGAAAAAGTAAGAGAAAATTAAGGAAATAAAATTAAATTAAAATTAGCAAGAGATTGTTCTGACTGGAATCTAGTTTGCGACAAGTGGGAAAAAACATTTTCACTCCGTCAAAGAGAAATATCGTTGAATGAGTCGATGGTAATATAATTATAAAGATTTGAACTCAAGTTTCAACTAGTTCATTTTGTATACTTATAGATTCGAATTGACTTTGAGTTAATGTACCCTGGGAAGCAACACCTTCTTCTGAGTAAATGGGAAAGTTTTAAAAGAAGCATAAAAACATTTTATGAAGTAAATATCCATAACCCTCAATGCAAAAAAACAATTTGCGGTACTTGAGAGCTCAGTAGAGATATCCAGAGGTTTGAATACTTACCTTCTGACATTTTTTATAGTTTTGTACATATTTGTTTTTTCCATTAGATACCGAAGACATAATAGTGGCATCTCTTCTTAATTAAGTGCTACCTCCTGTGGCACTATTCAAGGACAGGACTGGGAGCAGTAAACGTAAGGTAACAATTGCAGATGCACAAGAGAGCTTCGTTCTAAGACTGGCTTCAATCGATAACTACGAAGACAAAATTAATGAGCTGGTAAACAAATACTATAATAAGGTTTGTCTATTCAACCCTTCATTTTATGTATTGGCCAAGAGGGCTATTTTCTGCCTTTTATATTTATTTGGACAAAAATTTGTATAAATTTGATTCTTTTATAGAGTCTCTCGATATTTGTTTCAAAATTTTTCAAGTGTTATCATTAAAATATCCACAACTTGTTCTTCCGCTTGGATATTCCTACAAAAATATTTTTTCGAAATTGAGACTCAGTATGACATTAAATCAAGTAACGTGTCATCACTCTTAAATTATCTAAAAACTCAAAAATTGTTTTCATTTTAACTTTATTAGCCTTTGGAAATAAGAAAACATATAAGTTCAGAGAAATGTAGATATACTTGCTTTGAATGTTTCAAAAAATACCCAATCCTTGACATTCTTATAACTCACTTGAAATACTAATTATTAAGAATAATAGTACTTTACAATGTAAAAAAATACAAACTTATATGTATATCGTAAGCTTATAATTTATAAACAATAAATCATTTTGAAGAAAATTATTGTTTTTTGTTATTATTATTTAAAGACAAATATATATACTTTTGTTATTCTGAAATTGAAGCTTCCTGATTTAACATTGCAGCTTTAGTGTCGAATGATTCAAAAATTATATGGTAATGTATACAAAGCATGCATAGTTTAAAAACATCAATTGGAATAAAGTGAGAATGACTTTAAATCAGTGAATGCTGATAATAAATATAAAATAGTTTCTAATTAAATTATTCTCCATACCTATTTACTATAAGCACAAAGCGTGTTTAATATGAATTGATATTCTGTTAAATCAAATGCGGATCGTATTTAAAACAATAATAGTGCACTTTAATTTAATGTTGATTTGTAACTAATGTAAATATGTTTCTAATTGATTTATTTCCGATACCTATTTTCTTAAAGAACAAACCGTGTTTAAAATGATTTGTTATTTTTTTGAATGAAATGCGTTTCGCATTTAAAACTGTAATGGTACCACTTTAATTCAAATAGTTTTCAAATTTGATTTAAAGTGAAGTAGGGAATAACATTTCATTGATGAACAACTTTGATTCAAATATTTTCGGCATTAGAGCCAAATCATATTGATTTTATTTTGATTCACAAGTGTTTTTGTTTTTATTTTCGTGGTTTTTTTCTCTGAGTGTATCTGCTTGTTTTATCTGAACGATGAAAAATTCGGCTGCTATATCTAATAAATAAACGTAACTGAGGGACAAAGGTTATTTTAACAGCAGGTTATATGCATAATGGCTTACGTTCAATCATGTAACCAAAAGGTATTCGGATAGGCGGTTGTGGTTTTTTTAAACCATAGTAAAAAATAGCAAAATACATGAACCCGTTTACTGCCAAAAAAATATCCAGAGGTAGCTGAAAAATTTTTGGTATACCTCGGGTCTCCGAGTGGTCCGCTGATCAACAATATATTTTTTTATGCCTTGACGTGTCTGGCGCGTACTTTCATCAGCCTCCAAATATAAAAGAAAATTGAAAGAAATATATACAGATGACTATCGATCTGATTTTTAACAATACTTGGTTATAATTTAGATGACTCGGAAGAAGTTTGCCGACGGATTCACTCCCATAAACAATTTCCTGTTCTCAAGCGTTTGATTTGTTATTTTTTTTTTTTTTCATAGACAATTTTGACAGCAATCTGGATACAGTATCTGTCTCGTCCCTAAAAGATATCCGCAGATACGGGTATCATCCAGATAGCCTATCCGATATATGATTGGAAACGTAGCCCATGTCCTAGACGATATTTTTGGTTTGATTACCTGACCGCATAAAGGAACGAAAAATTAACTTGACCGGGTCAAGCTGACCCTGTCAAATAAATTCAATGTGATTTGTGCTTTGGAATGTTAAAATGTGTATCTTGTGCGTTGCCAGACATAATGTTGTTACGAAAAATCTGCTGGTTGATATTTCACAACATTACAATTACAAGCAATGAATACGCTTTTTTGGTTCACATATTTAAAAGGTTTTGTTGAGGATGTGTACAAGAGCGGTATTGGTACTCACAGATTTATTCTCTGGACCAAATTATGTGCGGAGTTCACTTTTTATCCAAAAAATGATATCGATAGTATATATGTTAGTAGTTATTTATCGACGGTTTCCAGAAATCGTATTCCAGTTGCATTTGTGTCTGCAATATTTGAAAAAGTTTCATAGACTAACTGAAAACATAACTTTAACCTTTTTAGTTCTTACCATAATTTTTAGTTCAAGGACATTAATGTTTCTGTCTGGCTATGACAATAATTATTTTGGTTTTCCATGACCTGTGCCATGATTTTATTAAATAACGTTGCGGTGATCCAACCAATGGTTTCCAGGGAAGAGCATTATAATTCTTCATAATTGTTCTGGCTGCATCGGTGGCATTGTACATTCTGCAGATTTCTTGGCTAAATCTTCGAATATATGCTCCATATATGTATTAGAGAGGACAGAGGACCCATTTTCCCAAGATATGTTCTTCTCTATGTTAATAACAACAAGATGGCGCTACAGCACACTCTAGCTTACAGGTGAAAAACTGGCTGGATAATCATTTTAGTGACCATTGGATCTAGATCACCAGATTCAACACCCCTAGATTTCTATGGGGATTCATGAAGAATTATGTGTACGAAGTGGAAATCGTTTCTTTGTAACAACAAAATGAATGAATTATGAAGTCGCTGAACAAATTGCGGGAAAATCTATCAAATATAAATTTTATATGAAGACATTAAAAGGAGATATAATCTATGCCTTCTAAGAAATGGGGATCATATTGAAAATTTGTTATAATTATTCGATTAGAAAAAAAATAGAAAATAATAATAAAAGAATGGTTAATGTTTTCATTATGTGATGCCTTTTATTTACCTTTGGGTTACTGATTGTTTTTTTCATTCAAGAAAAAATGCGATGTAATTACCTTAAGCCCCTAGCAGGTAGAACCCTTCGTCGGCCGGCGGCCCCCAGGTATAATAAGAAAAAATTGCACGTTAGTTTTCAGACGTAATCAATAAACAAAATGATTAATCCAGGGAAAATCCAATACTTTTCTACTCTATTGAGTCCTCGTAAGAAAGATTGATGTTTCATAAATTAATTTAACTTAATGTCCAGATAGGTAAAACTAATAACATGAGATTTTCTCGAAAAATAAAAGTCCGATCAGCGTATTTTTTTTTGAAAATACGTATTCATTACTGTTTTCAAAAAAATTAAAAAAAATTTGTTTGTATTTAAAAAAAATATTTTTAAACTTTTTTTTTCAAAATTCTGTGTCTCGAAAATGGATCAATATTAAAAATCGAAATTTACTTATAAAATGTACATTTACATATTTTTGAATACTGCATACCCCAATTAAGTTTAAGACATTTTCGAAAAAAATTATTATACAAAATTAATGAAATAAGAAACCGCTCTTAGGATTTTTTGTTTTTTATTTGAAAAGTCAACAAACCGCTCTTAGGATTTTTTTTTTATTTGAAAAGTCAAAAATTTTTTAAGAAATCATATGACATCAGTTTTTTTCAAATTGAATCATTTTTGGAGGTACATATTTTAATATAGATTTTAATGTATGAATTTTTTTTTTTTAATGTTTCTTATGACTTAGGATTTGGAATTAAGAAGCAAGTTCGTACGACCCAGTTGTGCATATTTTTGAACAAGTATGAAAAATCAAAAATAATATTTTTTTTCCAATATAAAAACAATTGTATAAAACAAAACATTGCATTCTGGCTTCCAACATAAATCCCATTTCACCTAAATTACGCTTTTCATTTAAACAATAAACTATGTGACAAATTCTTGAGAACAATTCTTTTTATCCCCTTGCAGATTGCTTCATCGATGCACAACACTTTCTTGCATTCCCAGTGAGCACCATAGTGCAATAAGCAACGCACATAATAGCATGGTCAGTACTCGTGTCAGCCTTTGCTGTTTCACACAAAATAAAAGTTCTACGTTCTACCCTTTCATCATCATCAACACATAAGAGCTTTCATTACGTATCCAACCGAGTGTTTTTCGGGCGCCCTGAAAATATAAACAAACCAGAGCTATGTAGCTTGAATGCAGCTTACAGTTTTTAGTAGAGAGAAAGCGAACGGTCAGCCGGAAAGACACTTGCTATACTGGTCGGTCGCCAAAGAGATTTAAAATTTTCGATTCGAATTTGTTTTTTTTTTTTCTGTTTTGTTGACGCAAAGTGTAGTTCTCATAATCGCTGTGTCATGTGTCGGTCGGTCGGTCCTCTTCCGATATTCTAATGCCTGTTGATCTGATCATGAAAAATTAAGTGCGAATTAATAATTTTTTTATGTCGACATAAATTATTGCGAAAATATTAAAATTGAATTGTGTTGAGAGATTAAATTCTCTTTTATACAAAAAATTACTAAAAAAGTTCTAAATCAAAGTGCCATTGATATTTCATTTTCCTCGGAAAACAAAACGACCAAGAAAAATAGTGAAATAAGTTTTAGATTAAAAAGAAGACAAAACTTTGAAGAAATATTCAAAAAAGTGCAAATACCCATATTAACAAGGAAAATACCCAAATCTTGCAGCTGCTGATAAATATTTTTTCAAAGGTCAAAAACACATTCAACTCTAGTGCTGTATGCTTTTGGGATGATTCAGATTCTTGGATTTGCATAAGTTATTAAAACGTTTCCATGCATTTTGAACGAAGTAAGTACAAAAATGTTGTTTTTTTCCTCGAATAGAATTTATTGAAATGTTATTTCGTTTGCAGAAGGGTTTTCAAATCAAATTTGAAAGAAAAAGAAAATATAGACATAATTTTATTTTATGAAATCTCAAATGTGTGTGCTTATTCCTTAGAGGTTCAAGACATCAAAGCTTATACATAATTCGTATGCTCTTCTGAAGGGAAATCAAAAACACAAATATAGTTGAGTTTTTGTTTCTTTATTTTGTTTGTACTTGATTTAAAGTGCCTTCCGGTGACGGAAGAAGCATGCAAGCAAAGCAACAGACTATTTGCAGAAACTTGAAGGTTGTTATTCTGTTAGTTTTTCTTTTTTCTGTGCTCGCCTGAGGGTGTGCGAGTTGACTTTTGAACGTCTGCAGGGTTTCATATGAAAAAAGCGCTTGAAGAGTAACTTTGAAAACAAAACATAACTCATACACGTTAATAGTTACAGACACATAGACTTGGTAATTGAATTTGCTTTGGTGACTTTTTATTTTCGCTCTAGAGCATAGTGACTTTCAATTCGAATTGATTGCATTTTGAAAAGAAAAACAATATTGTGTGCGGCTGGGAAAGTGGCAATGAGGATATTTTCAGTTAAAGTGCGAGTTCGTTTTGAGAGACATTTTATTGCGTTTATTAAAAAAAAAAAAAAATTTGAATATAACAATGGTATAGAAGAAGCTAAGTTTGACAGTTCCACTCTTCTGTGTCTCTGTCCGTTTCACTTTTCTGTCATTTAAGGTTTTGGCCATTGCATTAGTTACTTTCATATTTGAATATATGAGGCCATAAGGAATACAAGAAAGATGTACACTAAAACGTATGTCCCAAATTCAGTATTCATAACTTATCTTTGCTTTAAACTAAAAAATAAATAAATAGAGTGGCGCAACAGCTCTTGAACAGCCAATGCCTAAGTGGCTTACTCTCAACAACAATTCTCTGGGTGCGAGTGAAGAATATGAGGGTACCTACAATTTAACGCCGATTCCGAACGGCAAAGTTGAGAAGCACTTTTTCATGACATATTGATACTCTTGGAAGTTTTTTCAGTTCTTCGCAAGAGGTAGTGCCCGTGAAAGATGAAATAAAAACTTTATGGGCACGAGTAGGACTCGAACCCACGACGTTCTGCTTAGCAGCCAACGCACCTAACCACTAAGCTACGGACACTACTTTAAACTAAGAAAAAATATATTTAAACATGACTTATGGCTGAGGTTAGTCTTACACACAAATTGAATCAGATATGATTCATGATGAAAATAAACGATATAATTGTTAATGAAACGACAGTTCCACCTAACAACATCTCACTGAAATCTCAGAGATTTTTTAAGTGGAACAAAAAATATCAGCTTAGAACTGAGATCTCTGAGATGAAAATATTTTGGACTCGATTCCACACTCGGCCGATTTGGCGTAACTGACATATGAAAAACAACAATATGCAGAGTAACCGTGGCTGTCTCAATGAGGACTGCGAATTATGTTCCACCAAATGATTTTGCCTCAGTCAAAGTGACATTGAGATCTCAGTGAGATGTTTTTGATGAACTGGCCTAATTTCCATCTGATGTCAGGCATTCAGATTATCAAATGCCTGCTACATGTCCAAGGTACATAATTATAATAAAAACCTATATGCCTTCTTTGTACGTAAAAATGTCGTAAAAAGTAAACTTGCTTATTATTCTTATTTGAAGATTTTCAAGGATTCTTCCTACAATAGTTCCGATTCAAACAATGCAATAAGTCATTTTTTACATTCAGTTAAGAGTATTGACATTAACATTATCATCAATTATACATTGTATTCACAAGGTAGAGATAAGAGACCATAGGTTTTGACTTCATAGCTTGCAGTTGGACAGAAGCATGAATTGATTAACGTCAGCACCTAGCAATTAAGCCTTATCTGACGTGTGACCACTCACACAGGTGTCGTTTATAAGTGTTGACATTCACCCTGATGATCCACCAGCTACAAAAGCACACCTCAACTTTCAAAAGAAAGAAGCGGGTACCCTGCAACTGGATTCACACCAGTACCAATTGAATTAGTGCCAGCCCTTATTCATCTTGGTTTGATTCTAGACTACTATTCAGGCAAAACACGGAACTGCACTCAACCCTCGTTTACCGAAAGAAGAGCCGTTGTCCGGTCACGGAAACTGCACTCAACTTTCAGTCACCGAAAGAAGAGCCGTAACCGCGATTTGCGAACAGCAGCTGAGGCCAAACTCAGACAACCACAACCCCCGCGAAGGTCCATCCCACTAGTGAGGTGGCAAATCCTCACTACCCGCGGTACCCAATTGCCCCTGGGTGAGGGGTTGGTGTCACATTTTGGTTCTGTAAACCATTCGTTATACAGACATTGTTTCATTTTTGTGATCTTTTGAGTTTTGCAGCTTTTCTCCAACTGGCGGATGAGGGCACCGCTCACCCTCTGTCAAGTATATCCGCATTGATTGAAGGGATGAACCAGCCAAACAAGGGATATACCCAACTGGGCGTCTAATTTCATTAACGTCTATCCACTTTCGGTATTCGTTGATCGTTTTTCCTCATTTAATATATCCTTAGATATATTATCTTTTTAAGGATCGCATCAATCTTCATTATACGTCCTGCTTCAATCCGTCAATTCCATTAGACTAAAGCTGCCTACGTCCGCAGGTTCATGGCAATAAATTGACAAGAACCTCTCAGAGGCACCACTTGAAGGTGTAGGTCAGCACGTTCACTTACTGGGGAATATGTACTCGGAAACATGTTTCCTTTCTAAATTTCCAGGTCCATGATTTTACCTCCATGCCATAGATACAGTGAGTGCTTTAGGAAAGACGGAAGGGATTGGAGAGGAGGTGCCGGTGTACATTGGTCTTAAATTCCTGAACACTGCAATGATCGCGAAAGACAGAGTGTGGAAAAGAGTTCACCATTCGCGTAGTACGGCTAAAGAACGATTCTCTATACTTGAACGAACGACCGAAATAGGGTAAACTGATGGGCATTCCTAGAAGCGCGGGTATTACGGTTTATTTGTTTAAGGGGTGGAATGCAACTGGCTATTTCACTAGAGCAATTACCATAGAAGTAACGTCAAAACAAAGAGAGACACGAAACGTTACGACGGTGTTCCAATGAGGTGAATGAGTTAGTGATGTCTCTGTCACCACCAATCATTCTTACTGCTCTTTTTTGTATACTATCCAAGAGGCTTAAGTATGTAGCTGGAGCACCAGCCCAAAGATGGGAAATGTACTCAAGCTTTGGACGGATATAAGGTTTTCTCATTTTCGATGCATTTTTGTTTCCCAAATTACAAGCATTAAACTTTTCCAGTTGTTTTTGAATTTGATCTACAATTAACAATATTTTCGTGATGAAAAACACACGTCATTACAAACATAAGATCTTGATTAAAATTGTTTTATGCATGAAATAATTGAAGAATACCAATTTGCATTTAATATAGACGAAATTACGGGGACAAATAGGTTTCATAAACCAAAATATTAACAATGAAGAATTTTGAATGTAAAAATGAAAATAGTTTTATTCCATATCATTTGAATTCAATTTCATTTTTCGGAACAAATTTGAATGCAAAGCTCACTTTTCCATGCGAAAGAAGAGCCCTTTATTTATCGGCAATATATCTTTCTCGACGAGGCAAAAATAACTTTTTTCACTGCAAATCAAGTGTTAAGTGTGCTATTTGAAGTTCAATTTACCTTTACATGTTTGAACCCCTACAGATTCAATTAAACAATTTAAGTTTAAGCCAGCGGTTTTGTTGTGAACGTTTTATGTTTCATTTCCTTTCAATAAGTATCGCACACAGTATTGAATTTTCGGAAGAAAATCAAATGTATAAACAAGGAAAAAGGTGTAAAAGAAATGTACATATTCACTTTGATGCATATAAACTTTGTTTTTTGATCACCGCTTGCTTAAATAAGCAAAGTGCGAATCCAAATACATACATAAATAAAATTATTTGAATGCTTCCAGAATAATTTGTTTGTTTTGCTTAAAAAACCTTTTCAGAATTTGTTTGCAAGAAAATACGCAGTGAATTGATTCTAGGATGCTTTCACAACAAAACATAAATAAAAGGTTAAAATTTACTACAGATAATGTCTTATGAATAATGTAAAAAATGGTAATGCATGCTTCTGAACAAAATCGTATGCAATTCATATCAAAAAGAATTTTTGATATACATTGAATTTTCCCAAAAAACAAGATTGAATAATATCTAACATAGTATACAATAAGCGAACTAAATCAAATCGAAAATATTGAAAGGACCGAAGGAATCGTCCTTTGTCGGAGGGCACACTTTCCTTCTGTTTTCGAAAACATGTTCTAGCTATACCCTCTGACAGAAAGCTCCCAATAAATCTTCCTTAACCAATTCATAGATAAATCGACAACATAACCCTTTCAAGGAATAAAAATGCTGTTCATAAATTTGTTATACACCAAACAAATCATTTATTTAGGGAATTGTTACAGATTTCTCTTTTCGCAAGACCTACTGCGTCCACTCTCGCAGAAGCTTTCGTCTACAGATGCGATTTAAATCAAGAAGGTCAATATTTTTATATGTCACTATATTCTTTTAATAAAACTTCCGTGTGCGTTGACTGTTTCCGATCCCACTGGCAAATGATTTATATCCACCAAAGAGATGGAATACGAATTACGTGTATTGTGTTGTACACAAGAGTATTTATAGTTGGAAATATTCAATTTGACATAAAAAAGAATGTTTATATTGTGAACGTGGAAGCTGGAAAGATGTAAGCACGCACTGGCTTGGTTTTATTTACACACACATTCTTAGTGTACTTTCATTACTTCCGAAAAAGATTATTTTGACAAGCAAATCGAAAAATGCGTTTTGGCGATTTCAGCTTTCTGTAACTGTCTGTCTATTGGCATGATAATGTATCAAGATTCCGCGATAGCCAGATCAATCCTAGGGTAACTAGTATAACTCAAAGTCATTCAAAAATACATAAGATGACACTTTAAATCAAAATTCTCATAAATATCAAAACGATTTATTTAACTACAAAAAGAAGCCTTCGTCATTGAATAAAAATATCAATTTTAATTTGTGCATACACAAATTAGAAAGTGTAGAATTCAGCCTTGCCCCACCTTCTTAATGCGATTTTGTCACATTAATGTGTTTGAATCAATATTTTTAAATAAAACTAATTGCTGCAGCAAAAGCTTTCCGCGTCTGAAGGGTAAGGCCTCTGCAATGCTCAAGCTCAAGATGACTCGCCCAAAAACCTCGATCATGTTGTGTGAGTAAGGTATATGCACCATGCTATTTTTAATAAAATATTAGCCCCTAAGATGATGCTCACAATCTAAAGAGCATTGTCAAGGTACTCAAAATGACACAAAATGAGAAAATAAAACTTCATGTCTAAAAATAAAATCATTGGTGAAGCCAAATAAATTGTATTTGTTGTTGATGTGCAATCATACATTATATGTTTGTAAACAAAATTCTTCCTTGTTGAATACCTTGTAGTTTGTGTGGTTGCCAAATCAATGTCTCGGATTGTTTTGAATGGGGAAAGAGGAAGAGTGCCGAAGATGATGACCTCAGAAATGCTTTTGTTTTCAACATAATTTAATCAAATCTTTATTAGTAAATTTTAATTAAGAAACAAGGAAAAATAATTTCCCCTTCATCCTTCAAAACCTTAACATTGAAAAAAATATTTCTTGCTTATGCAAATGTTTAGTTAAGTTCTAACCTTTTTAAATATATTTTACATTGGTGGCAAAGAAACGCAGTACAACTTTTTGTTATTGGGATATTTCTTGTTTTAAAAATCATGTTTTTTTGCTGCTTCTAAAATGCTTGCTCTCCAAAACTTTCAAATTCTGGAACAAGGAAAATTAAAAAAAGGGAGAAAGAATGCCCGATGAATGGAACCTCAGCATCGTATGCCCGATCCTCAAAAAGGAGATCCCTTGAACTGCACCAACTACAGAGGTATTAGTCTCCTTAACATCGCCTATAAGATCTTGTCTGGCGTGCTGTGTGAACGTTTGAAGCCCTTTGTCAACAACCTTGTAGGTCCTTATCAGTGTGGCTTCAGACCCGGAAAGTCCACCATCGATCAAATATTCACCCTACGGCAGATCTTGGAGAAGACCCAGGAAATTCAAATCGATACCTACCACCTTTTCATCGATTTCAAGGCCGCGTTTAACAGCGTCTATAGAAACCAACTATATAGAGCAATGTCTAGTTTTAGCATCCCAGAAAAACTCATACGTCTGTGTAAGATGACAATGGAAAATTCACGCTGTTCCATCATGGTCATGGAAAAAACCTAACGGACGCTTTTAATATGTCAAAAAAGGTTTTAGACAAGGCGATGCGTTGTCATGCGATTTCTTCAACATCATTCTTGAAAAGATTGTGCAAAGCTCCAACGTCAACACCAGAGGCACAATCTTTCAAAAGTCCGTCTAGCTACTAGGATACGCAGACGACATTGACATAATTGGAAGAACACAGCGTGATGTCAGTGGAGCGTTTGTGAGCCTTGAGACGGAGGCCAGGAAGATGGTCTAGCGGTTAACGAGAGCAAGACCAAGTTAATGCTGTCGACAAGAAAGGATACCAACATCGACGTCTTGGAGCAAACGTCAACATAGACAGATTTAACTTCGAGGTAGTTAAGGACTTTGTCTACCTGGGATCCGCTATCAACTCAGACAACAACACCAGCGCTGAAATCAAACGAAGAATCACTCTTGCCAATCGCTGCTTCTTTGGACTTAGAAGGCAATTGAGTAGTAAAGTCCTCTCCCGAGCAACTAAAGTGACACTCTACAAAACCCTCATCATCCCGGTCCTCATGTATGGTGCAGAGACATGGACTATGACAACATCTGATGAAAACGCTTTGGGCTGCTTTGAGAGAAAAATTCTTCGAGTGATTTTTGGTCCTGTCTGCATAATGGAGAATGGAGACGAAGATTCAACCAAGAACTGTACGAGCTGTACAGCGACACTGACCTAGCCAAAAAGTAAAGGTCCAACGACTTAGATGGTTGGGTCATGTTGAGCGAATGGAAAATAATGCTCCGGCTCGTAGAGTCTTCGAATCCAACCCGGAAGGACGTCGCAGAAGAGGAAGACCGCGACTCCGGTGGAGCACACAGGTGGTAGAGGACCTGAACCAACTTGGCGTGCGAAACTGGAGACAGCTAGCCAGGGACCGAGCTGGCTGGAGAAGATTGTTGGGTGAGGCCCTGGTCTGACCTGGACTGTAGCGCCACCAGAAGTAAGTAAGTAGAGAAGAAATGAAAACAAGAAATTCACAAGCACACATGTAGTGAGTTTTATATTTGTTTGTTTGTTGTATGAAGAATTAATTTGCTTCGTTCTCCATGATTCTCATAGTTTCGAGTTTGTTAAGGGCAATAAGATAAATAAAATTAAGGCATTTATTAATTCTTTAATTCTAATAGTTTCAGTTTTTAAAAAAAGCCGTTTTCATGTATTTAGTGTTTTTCTGGCAACTGTTCTGCCGGCAATTGTTTTGCGGACAATTGTTCCACAAGCAATCGTTCTGGAATCATTCGTGACTCAGGTTTTAGTGAAAACTTTGAAGAATCATTAATATTAAATAATATTTACCAAAAAAAATGTTTTGTTCCTGCTTAGCCAATTGGATTTCCACAAAACTAAATTCATCCAATAGAATTGTTGAAGTATGTGGAAATTAGTATTCATTTCCGTTTGTTAAGGGTTCCTCGTATTTATTTTTTGCTGAGGACATTGTAATTTCAATAATTCGCTTGCTAACTTTACGTCTCGTATATAAATGCAACCATTTCTCAGGGGAAATTAAAACAAACTTTAACAAGACAAAAAAAAAAAATACAAACAAAATTACGTACAAGCAAGTTGGTTTCTAATTGTAAAAGTTCTTATAGTACTGCAATGCAATGCTTTGTTTGTCACACGAAACCATGACAACAACAAAGCGTAATAAAATTCTACATGGATGCAAATGTTATGGTTTTCTTGTTTTTTGTCCAGCTTTACGCCGAACAACGACATCGTCAACTTAAAGGTAAGGGATCCTGCAGCTTTTGAAATGAAAGAAAAACAAAGAAACAAGGAAAATAATCATGAATATAATTTCAACTCAAACAAAAGCTACAAAAAACTTTTGAATTTTCACCCACATTCACAATCACACCTTAATTTTTTTTGATGTGAAAAACAAAACAAGAACGCGACAACGAGCTCCCCCCTTATAGAAGCATGAATGAGGACAAACTTTAAACGCCAAAGGCTAGGCACTCTGCATTGTGTCATATGAATGAGGTTCTTTTATTTTTGGTTTTCAATTCGCTCTTGGTTCTTTTAAATTAGAGAAAAAGTTAATGTTTTTGTTGTTGACTAAATATTGCTTCTTTTTTGTAGAAAAAAAAATACAACAGTTGAGAACTCCAAACTCAACAAGTTTTCATTTATTCCATTTGAAGGTAGATTTTTGGTATTGTTCGAGGAATTGTTGTTTTAAAACAGTTTTTCAACGTGATGCAGAATCAAATTTTGTTTTCGGAAAGGATAAGAGAGTATTGGTACAAGTTCTTCTGTGTAAGTAAACACAAACTTATTTGATTTGATTGATTAGGATTGACTGATTAATTTGTATACCTACATATTCGACATGTGTCTGGGGTTTTGTACGTGAGGCTTATGGGTTGCCTAAGATTTGTATCAAATACCTATGACAGTGCGATGATAGAAAGGGCGAAAAAACTGTGTCCGACAATTCTGTTTGTCCGTCTATCTGATGGAGATACATGTATAATCACTAGGTTGATAAAATTTAAATTTGAAATTAGTGCTATGGCGAAATACGAGTAAAGTGATTTTTTTTTTTAATTTATGTGTTTGAACAACGATAGCAACTTAGAGAGAGGTACTTCCACCAATGGCTTTTTCCGTCAATTCCTTTATTTGGCTGGAGTTATAGCTATTTCACGGGTGCCAAGCCGATCATCAGACACCTTTATTAGTGGTGCTGTCTAGTTGTTCTTTCATTTTAATCGAAAAACATTTTTTGAGTTCACATCTTGGGATTTGAACCTAGGACCAGCCAGTTGGGAAGCCAATGCACTACGCACTGCGCTTACTTTTGTTTTAAGGTTTTAAAATCAAAAAGAAAGGGAAGCATTCATGCCCACTTCTTAGGTAAAAATAATAATAAATTCGCTATTTCTCTATTTTCTTAACTTTGTCATACATTTTGTGCTATAAAAAGTTTCGACTTAAAATTTTGAAAATGTGATTTTATATTGCTTTACCTGCCCTAGCAAGCCTTGAACGACCACAAAGTCGAAAAGGCAGTAATACAGTGGATAATGTGTATGCTCAGAAAGAGACAAATCTACTCTCAGCTAGCAGAGGAAAGGGTGAGAGTACCCACATCCAGGGGTACCCCACAGGGTGGAGTTCTCTCACCGCTACTCTGGGTTCTTGTCATCAACGGCATACTCTCTATATTGAAATCAAGTGGAGTAAAAATAATAGCCTACGTTGATAATCTTGCATTACGAGCGACTGGCAAGTTCCTACCCACTATCAGTGAACAAACCGAATATGCCCTCTCTTTGGTAAGTAAATGGACTTGGAACTGTGAGCTGACAGTCAATCCAGCTAAAACAGATCTAGTGCTATTTACCTTCAATTGAAGACTGCCCTCTTAAAATCTCTGATCATGCAAAGTATCTCTAAGTATCTTGGATAAAAAACTAAACTGGGGTCCGAACACCAAAGATAGATTCAAAAGGGCATCGATTGCCTTTTACTCCTACAATAGAATTTTCGGGAAAACCTGGACCAAACCCTAAAATTATCAGATGGATGTTTTTGGCAATAATTAGACCAATACTAACCTATGGTAATTTGGTGTGGTGGAAAGCTTTAGAAAAGAGCACGAACCTGAAAACTTTGACAAAAGTTCAAAGACTTGCGTGCACTGGCATTACGGGGCAATGAGATCCACTCCAACTGCGGGACTTAACGTTATACTCAATCTAATACCCCTAGATCTCTTTGTTCAAGAATCTGCGGCCAATAGTGCCCTGAGACTTAGTCAAACTAAAGTCTGGAAAAACAGTTCCATAGGAAATGCCCAGATCCTTCATAAAGTTATGGGTCATAGTACAACAATAGGCTATAAGATACCAGAAAACATTCCAGGCTGCCATCCCAAGCAGAGTCGTCAAAAGCTATCTTCACTGATGGATCTAAGATGGACACTGGTGTAGGGGCAGGCTTCTATTCTGAATCTCTCAAGTTAACCGCCTCGCTTAGGCTTCCAGACTACAGTAGCGTCTTCCAAGTGGAGGTCCTAGCAGTGACAACAGCTGTTTAAAACGAGCTGATATCACCTTTTATATTGGTAGCCAAGCGGCATTAAAAGCGATTACTGCAACTGAGGTAAAATCAAAGCTTGTTTCATGCTGCCGCGAAGAGCTTAAGGTTCTTGGCGCACAGCACAAAATTAGACTCTGCTGGGTCTCAGGCCACAGCGATATACCAGGCAACGAGATAGCCGATGAATTAGCAAGCTTAGGGTCAACGCTTGACGTAAGCCAAGCTCAGCTAGTTAGCACCCCTACCTGTTATTTAAAACAGGAAATCTCAAGAAGAATAACTATGAACAACTGGCATTACAAGAAAGATCTGGACCTTTTTTAACAAAAAAAGAACGGAAAGAATTATGCAGCTACATAAAGGATACTTCGATCTCTTGTAAGCATAAATACCGGACATAATCTGTAAGGATATCATATGAAAAAGACGAGAATCAGTTCAGATGATCTATGCAGAGGATGCGCTGACGAGGAGGTGCACGAAGACACTTCGCACTTTCTGTGTCACTGTCCCACACTCTCGAACCAAAGGAAATTACTCGGCAACTATTTCTTCGGGGATTTAGAAGAACTCTCTAGTATACCAGGTACCAATATTCTGAACTTCGTCAAAGCCTCTAAATGGCTTGATTGACTGAACACATAGGTTTTTCTTATTACCTTGAGTAGCAATACTCACGGGTATCACAACGGATCTGTGATCTAAGTGGGACGGTAACGACATCAACTGTCAGCCCCTTAACCTAATATAACCTTACCTCCGTTAGACCGCTTTTTTGTTCTTAAAATTTCTCAAAAAGAGTGAAAAATTATGCAAAAATAACTTGAAACTCAAAGTAATTAAAAGGAGGAGTTAAAAGTACAGAAATATTGGTCTATTTACTCACTAAATCCCGAATATTTATTTGGGGCATAAAATGGCCTCTTTCGGTTTGTTTAAAGTTCTGACCTTAAAAGCCTCAAAGAAAACATTCTCAAAGTGTTAAATCACAAGAACTGCGTGAATTTTTGTGATCCTTACCAGAACTCATATACCTGTAGTAAGTTTTAACAATTTTAATTCGTGAAGCATGAACTATGGCTTTGTTTTCCTTGTCAAATATCAACAGATGTAAGCTTAAAAAGTAGCATCTACGATCCGCCCAAATAGTGAACTATTAACAATGAAATCCTTTTTGTACCTATACCTACGTTTTGTTTGGACCTCGAAATCAAATAAAATCATCCCACTGTTTAAAAAAAAATGGTTAAAACATCTGCACAGCTTGAACTGAACGTTCAAATAAAATTTAACGATAAAATCGAAATATGAACGTCATTTATATGTCATTAGAAATCATATTTAAGTGCTTTCTTCCCATAGCCACCGTTTGCTCTTAAAATACGAACATATTGTTAACAGCAGTATTTTTTATGTTGATGATATCTACGTAACCTTCAAAATCTCTAACATATTATTAAATAATTACTTAATGCAGCATAATATCTCTGGTGCTTCGAGTAACATGCGTTGTTTAATGTGCAGGACACAACACAATAATAATTAACTTACTCGCTTAAGATAATTTATAGTCAGGACACATTAGAATGGGGTTACCAGGAGCGGAATCGGAATGTGACTTGTAGGACGAAACATTAAAACAACTCTCGCTATGTTTTCAAATCGCCTAGGGTAAAAGCATAAAATACGACATTTGAACATCATATTATAATTCAAAACGAAGAATGTAGGCCCGTCAGAGGATTCCACCCCTTTGCAAGTGAATCCATCACAGGAGCGCTTAGTCATTAAGTGCACCACCGACAACAACCTCAATATAGCTTTTATTAGTCAAATGCCAACACGTCATATGCTCGCACAGTTCATTACCTCGCAGGTGGTGCTATAAAAACGGTTTAATGTCTTCGTAATTATTTTTCAAAAATATCAATAGGTACCTATTCCACTAGATTTGATTGACGCTAGAGTACTTAAGTGCATTTCAGTGTTTGATATGTTAAAATTAATCATTTTGTTAATATTTCACTTTTTTTTTTCAAGAGTAAGTACGAGGGCGTACGTGTTATTTTTTTTTACGGATAATTGATTTTCCAGCGCGAACAAATATTAAGTCCCCAAGGTAAAAAAATGAGAACCTTTCAAGCCAGACAAATCCATTTGATTTGAATTCTTTTATGTAATTTGATTTAAACTTCATAATAATAACCCTTGTTATGTTTTGTGTAGGCAACGGCATCAGGTTATCCTGAAATTGCTATAGGTATTCACGTTTCCAAAAAAAAGAAAGAAAAACAAAATTAAACCCCAAAAGACCCGTGTCATTGCCATACAGACGTAGAATGTGAGGCAAGTAAAAAGCACGTGCCCACCCTAATATTTGCATGTTTGTTTATTCTAAGTTAATTGAGTTGAAAATGTTAACCATTTTGTTGCCTTTTTGCAAAAAAATATATAGCTCGTATTAGTGGAAAATTTTATTCAGAAATTATGATGGTGGTTATTGTTTTTTTGCGCGTAGTTCATTCAGGATTGAGGAAACTTTGGTAAAGCCATTTTAGAATGACATCGTATATTTTGTTTTACAAACAAGTGTTTATAGTTTTTTCTGTTTTATTAATTAGTTATGCATAACAATGTGTACGTACATTATATTAATTTTGAATTTATTTTGACTTATTTTTAAACTTATGAGTAAAACCAAACAAGGACGCTTTGTTTTTTTTGTTATAGTGTAACAACATATATGAGAAGTTGAATTTTTTTCTTCAGAACTATGGTTTGTGCGACTTTTGCAGTTGTTTAATTTACTGGCTACTTTTCAGGGTGAATAGAAAGTCTTACCAGGAAAATTGGTGATAAAAATGTTGCTGCCACCAGTGTTGCCAGTCTTTTAAACAAGGTTTTCCCACAGTAGGTTCGAGAAATCCCTTTTTCCCACGCACATCTTATAGAAATCCCACAATTTTCCCACGCACTACCAAAAACAAATGGCAGTCAAAATAAAGTTTAATATTATGAATTAAATAGCGCATAATTAAATATTAAACAGTTTTCCGCAATGAATTCTCGTCCCAAAGGTCGTACAGAATGCCTTAGAGTCGAGCTTCGACCGAGCAGCGAGCACTGGAATTCGGTTCATGCACCCATTTCGCCTGGAATGTTTGTATGGTCAAAGCTAAATCTATTTTGTCAGGATAAATTGACCGAGAAAATAAAGCAAATAGCTGAGCAAAGACAACTTCACTTATTTTCCTGATTTTATAGACAAACACAAACACGGAATTGAAAATGGATGCCTAAGACAGTAGCGCGTCTACTGCAGGTAAACAAAAAATTGTTAAATTTTAAATTACTATTTGAGGACTTTGAATATGATCTGCTCTGAGCTTTGCCTTGCTCAGAGGTAACAAAGAAAAAAACGCCAATTGACATTGGCCACAGACTATCACAAAATGACAATTAGAAATGTGAGATATTGTACTGCCACGCAACCATACAAAAGCGACAATTATAAGCAACTCATTTTAACCAAAGACGAGGAGACAAATGATGAAAATCAAAATTCCGTATACATCTGTTGAAACTTCACTTATGCGCGTGCAGATATGAATCACAATGGACAAGTATTGCATTAATGAAAAATCCCTCTTATTTGTCCTACGAGGTTAAAAAAGTCCTTTATCCCTTTAAGCTTACTTTATCCCATAAAAAGGTATAAATCCCTCAATCTGGCAACACTGTCTGCCACACTAAATCAATTTAAATAGTTAGTTTAGTAATTTTATAAAATGCCTGACAGCGGTTTCGCTTTATCAAAACCGGAGCACTCCTTTAAGCCTTGCAAAAAAATTAAAATGTGAACACCTTATTTGACAAAAAACAAATATATCTTTAATTTCTTAAACATTTAACGTTTAATTTCATTCTTGAAAAATGGTTAGTTATTTGTTTTATTTTTCTTTGCAGATTTCACCATGAAGTCAGTGTTTTTCTGACCCTCACACCACCAAAAGAGATCTAAAGAGATTGTGATATTTTACAATAAAGTACGTGTAAGGACTAAAAAAAGACAATTAATTTAATTATTATTTTAATTAACATTGCATAAAATTTATTTTTGAAGTTAAATTTTTCGTTAAGTAAAATTTAGTTCATGTAAGACCCAACACAAAAAAAAAGACATTTTAGAATAATTTTCAATTTACAAATTGTCTGCCATAAACTCGTAAAAAACTCCTTTGACCAATAAAAATAATAAAAAACTATCGAAAGCTGCTGTCAAAAGTCGCCATGTCACATGGAGGCCAGGAATGTATGTAATATTTCCAGCTGACGAACTCATTTTAATGACATACGGTCCAGCATTGCCAAGAATAAAACCGCGACCAACCTTGGACTGCCTTCACGATCCACTTGTATTGAACTACGGCAGAACTTTATCCCCAAACGATATTCCTCAGCAAAAATCGTCTCCATCGACTTCGAAAAAAGTAAACTCACCAGCACAGTTGTTGCAAAAACCATCACAACTACCACCGCCATCGCCGCGAACCACAAAACAGCAGCCACTAATGCACACCTCTACACATGATGAGCCATCTCGTTCCCGTCCCTCATCCAATCGCTTCAATCCCAATTTATCAAGTTCCGCTGTCGAGCCTTATGGTTTAAATGAACCCGAAAACCCCGCTGTTGACGATCCCTATTTTGATGAGTATGGAATCTCCCGCGAACGTAGCCCCAGTATATATTTGGAACCTCCAAGTCCCGATCTATCGGCCAATCGTCCGACATCGCCGTCATCATCTTCGTCGGCAAAACCAAAGTCCCCACAAACAAAAAGCAAACTCCGTCCGAAACTCAACATTTCCCTGGGTCGTTTAGGTCGACAGCAGCGTGAGGTTAACGAGTCGGCGCGACTGCGTGAAGATCTTCATTTGCACGTCGAGAATCCAACATTTACCCGCGAAAATCTACGTGAGCGAAATTTCGATGCATTCTTCCAGTCTGGTGAGCCAGTTTATAAGCTACATCCGAAGCCGGCGTCATCAACGAATCTAACAGCTGATTCACTTTCGCCGTCGGCCAGTTTCGATGGCGGATTTGACACAATGGGACGACCAGGTAGTTCGTCATCGGGCATGGGCTTTGGACGTTCGAAGGAACCACTGAGTTCACGATCGAAAAGCGCCGACTTTGATAGTGAGAAAAAGACGTCTGGTGTGCCCCAGAAAGGTGACAGGTGCCCCCAAAAGATTTTTTACAAAAAACTTAGTTTGGACATTTTTTTCAGCTTTATTTTTACTGAGCTTGTGGTTCAACTAAAATTTTAAAAGATCAAATTAACCGAAAACGGATATAATTTGTAATTTTTACAACGTTGCTAGCGTGGAAAATGGCGTTTGTTTAACACAACAGCAAGCGTTTGTTTGGTTTGGTTTGAGTTGGTTTTGTTTGGTTTTGGCTTGTTACTCTACCTAGGGAGTATTTTGGTTTTTGTAAATCAATTTTTTTTTAATTAATAAGTTTTGATTTTAAGATTTGACTCTATTTTAAGATTATGATAAGATAATGCTTTCCAACCAATTGGTGAACATTTGTTTGAGTTGTTTTCTTAAAATTATTTTTTGTATGCGTTTATGTTAAGAAGAATCGAATTTTATATGATTTTCAAGTTTAAGAACAACCAAAGAACAATCTCAAACTGTGTGCATCATATGTGATTCATATTACGTAGAATTAATGCCAAAATTTAAAAATAAAATAAATAGAGTGGCGCGACAGCTCTTGAAGAGCCAAGGCCTAAGTGGCTTACTCTCATCAACAATTCCCTAGGTGCGTGTGATGAATTGAGGGGACCTACAATTTTACGCCGATTCCGAACGGCAAAGTTGAGAAGCACTTTTTCATGACAGATGATACTCTTGGAAGTTTTGTCAGTTCTTCGCAAGAGGCAGTGTCCATGAAAGATGAAATAAAAACTTTGGGCCCGAATAGGATTCGAACCCACGACGTTCTGCTTAGCAGCCAACGCACCTAACCACTAAGCTACGGACAGCTACAAAGCTAATGCCAAAATTTGGACATTGATAATATTGCAAGGACGTATAACAGATTAATTTGATTGGTTTACTTGTTTTTGAATCATAAGTTATATAGGGTATTCATTTTACGGTTTCAAGAGTAAACTGTAAACGTAAACAAAACACATATAAAATAATATTTTCGTCATACATAGGTTTTTATTTTTTAATATAAAGTTTGAAATTAACATTTAGTGTGAAACACTACATCATTTAAATTACCACCACGCGAATCGTTGAAAACATCGATTATTTTGAGGTAATTTTCGAGCACTTTTTGGCACATATTGGGCAGTATCTCAGCCACAACTTGACGAATGTTGGTTTTCAAGTCTTTTGCGTAGTTGAGTCAAATCGCATGATCATGACATTTATCTTGCAATAACGCCATATTCACTCGAGTTATGTGGCATGTGGCACCGTCTTGTTGAACCCACATATTTTCCAACTCGTATTCTTCAATAGCAGGCAAAAAACTCGGTTATCGTATGACCATAGCTATCGGAATTGACGGTGACAGTCGTAATATTGTCGTTTTCCAAGAAGCAAGGTCCAATCGTACCTCCGGACCGAAGAGCGCACCAAACAGTGAATATAATGGCCTCTCTGCCTCTCTGAAAATTTTGTTTACTAACATACCCAACGAGTGAGAAATGTGCTTCGTCGCTAAAGAAAAATTTTGAAAAATCGCCGTCCACCGCGTGTTGCTCAAGCACCCATTCGACGATGTGAATAGTCAGCTGGCTTCAGTTGTTGTGTGCGAGCTGGACTTTATATGGATGAAGGTGTAGATCCAAACACAAAATACGCCATAATATGCCGTAAGGCTGTCCTAATTCCTGGGAAAGACGAGGAATCGACACATTCGGGTCTTCGGCAATATTTTCACTTACAGCAGCGATATTTTCAGTGGTAGGAGCGAAACGATGCCGCACAGGCCTTACAATATCTATAACTAGTCCAGTCTCTTCAAATTTCGTCACAATTTTGCCAATTGCTTGCGTAGTTGGACGATTATGTAAACCATTATCTCCTTTTAAAGGACGATATGCGGCTGTTGCAGAATCTTACATACTTACTTAAGGTGGCGCTACAGTCCGTTGTGGATTTGGGCCTCAATCAACAGTCTCCGCCAGCTAGCTCGGTCCTTAGCTAGTTGTCTCCAGTTTTGCACTCTAAGTTGATTGAGGTCCTCTTCCACTTGAATGCGCCACCTGAGACGTGGTCTTTCTCTCCTCCTACGTCCCTCGGGAATTGTGTCGAAGGCTTTCTGGGCCGTTCTAAATGACCGAGCCATCTGAGTGTCTGGACCTTGACCCTTCTGGCTAGGTCCATGTCGTTGTACAACCCGTAAAGTTCGCTGTTGTATCTTCTTCGCCATTCCCCTTCAATGCACACGGGGCCAAAGATAACCCGAAGAACTTTCCTCTCGAAACAGCCTAAGGCACTTTCATCCGATTTTGTCAGGGTCCATGCTTCTGCACCATACAGCAGGACTGGGATGATGAGTGTGTTGTATAATTTTACCTTAGTTGCTCGAGAAAGGGCTTTTCCACTCAATTGCTTTCTTAGCCCAAAGAAACGGCGATTAGCATGAGTTATTCTTCGCCTGATCTCGGCGATGGTGTTATTGCCTGTGTTTATAGCGGAGCCTAGGTAGACAATCTCCTCTACTACCTCGATGTTGTATGCGTCTATTGTGACGTTCTGTCCGAGCCGTCGGTGTTGGGTGTCCTTCCTCGAAGACAGCATATACTTCGATTTTCCGTCATTTACCGCTAAACCCATATTTGCCGCTTCTGTCTCAATTCTCACAAAGGTGCCATTCCTTCCTTTTATCCCGATTTTTGGAAGATAGTGCCTCTGGTGTTGACGTTGGAGTTCTGCACTATCTTCTCAAGAACGATGTTAAAGAAATCGCATGACAGTGCATCACCTTGTCTGAATCCTTTTTTTGACGTCGAAAGATTCCGTAACCTCGTTGCCAATCTTGGTGGCGAGTTCTCCATAGTTATTTTGCACAAGCGAACGAGTTTGGCAGTTATGCCAAAACTAGACATAGCTTTATACAGTTCGTCTCTGTAGATGCTGTCATACGCGGCCTTAAAATCGATGAAAAGGTGGTGGGCTGTTGCAGAATCACCACTTTTACAAACTGTAAATTTTAACAATTTGTATGCGTTGTGCCATAGTTAAACGATCCATTTTCGAAAAATACTTTCAACTGAAAAAAAAAAAAATTGGTTGTCGAATTCCAGCCCTATACTTTTGAAACCGCATAATGGATAACTTGTTAGTATAAAAAAAGACGAAAACCTAGAAACAAAGATTGGCGAGCAACACAAAGAAGAAAAGTAGTTTCCAGTGATTTCTTATATTCTTTTTTTTCCTTAGTTTTTTTTCTATTTCTTTAAGTAAATTTCTAAATTTCAGCTTTTTCGAAAAAAAATAAGGTACATCCTTCGGACTTCAATAGAGACTAATTAATATTAAAAATTATTAAAAACCAAAACACATTTCACCACAAGATATGCGACCAATAGTTAACCTACCAACCGACACCTATATGAAAACATTATTTTCGTTCAAACGGAAACCAATTCGAAAAATTGAAGTAGCAGCAGGAGGACAACCATTGTTTCGAGTATCATGCTTTCTCTAACTATAAAATCCTTTGACACTTAATGTTTTAAATAAGAGCTCTTAAGTTAAGTATAGTATTAATTTCGCCGACCCAATTAATTGCTTTTCAGATAAAGGTTACCACTCAACAAAAAAATGTGTTGTCCAATTTGAAAATCAAACTTTAAAATGTGTGTTATTTTGTTTCTGTTTTTCCCATTGAGCATTCAAGAGTAAAACAAATTAAATCCATTCACATTTTTCATATTGCACAAAACACAAAAATTCAACTTTTGAATTAATGAATTTCCATTATTTTATTTCAATATCAGAGACAATGTTTACTTTTAATTTTTGCTTTGGTTTTAATATTTCTGTTTGAGTTTTGTTTTATGAGTTTGATTTTGTTCAATTATTTTGAAAACTTAAATTATAATGAAGTGTATTTTTCTTCTCTTTTTCTCTTTTCATCTTTAAAATGCGACAAAAACAATCAACGACATATCGTGCTTGTTAAGGCTTCTTGGGAAAATCTTCAGGTGGGCGAAAAGGACGTAGTTTCTTTGGGTGGAGGGGACCACGCGGTGGTTCCCTTAGCCCCCAGGCCAGTATGGCTTCCTACAATGGGGTGCTAAAGGATTACGGACATCCTAATATGACTGAGGCTTTCAAATCCCAAAATAATGTTACCTTTAAATTGATTAAAACAGGTAAGCTTACCAAATTTATGACAACATTTACATATTTTTAAGCTTTTACGTATTTATGTACCTATCAAAATATACATATTTTTCAAACTAAAAAACCAAGTGTTGAATTTGGTCTCAAAATTCGCATCATAATATCCATTTTGGTTCCCAAAGAGGCCCTCTCACCTCGTTTTATAACTTTAACTGAATGGCCAATCAACAAAACGACCTGCAATCACCATTTACGCGCCGGCCGTAATACCCTAAAAAGTAAAAAGGGTATTTTTTTGTGTCAACACTATTATACACTGTTATTGCTCCCGCACTCGTTCAAACACACACAAACCATCAAAAATAATGATCCAGTATTATTGTTATTATTGCTCAAGTGTTTCAATTCACTGGCTAATTGGTCTATACCATACTTTGAAAAAAAAGGAAATAGCAGGCATGCAATTACTGTGACTCTTTTCGAGTATTGTAGTCATGAAGAGATCTCCATTTTGTTTTGTTTTACTTGACTTTTTCTATCGTACTTATATTTTATTTAAAAACATAAAATACAACTCTTGAGTCTTGAGTTTTCCGTGAGTGAATGTGGAAATTTTTTTTCTTCCAGACTGAATAAGCTTGGCATATTCATTAGACTTCCGGCATACCTTTCGTTCTTTTTCTGGGTCAAGTGTATTTGTGTGCCTGCTATCCCTGCATATATGTATAGCTTAACTTACCGAGGAATACGAAGGCGGATATGACTTCTCCTTTGCCTTAAGGCAGGAGTTATAAAACCGAGGCATTGATAACATAAAGGTTCAACGTCTTTTGCAGCAGTTCGGCTCTCAGCATGATAAAAACATGAATGCTCCTTAGACGCTAATGCTACGAAACTTTGAAGTTTGTGTTTTTGTATTAAAATATTCAATACACTTTTGAAGCTTTTGAGCGGCAGAAAAATTCATGTGGAAAAAAGGTATACCACTTCGACAAGCAATCGAATCGATATAATAAATAGGTAAACGCATACTGGATGTTCATATAGTGTTTTCAATATTTCATGGAATAAAGTTTTCATCAAAAACTCCTGAGGGCTGTGTCTGAAGAGAAAAATGTATACATTGTACTTGTGCTGCTTGTGGCATGTTCTTTAAACAAAGACAAGCCTTTAGGTTGTTGAACATGAACTGAACACCGCCTCTTTGAGAACGGTGAATTTTTTTGTCTGATATAAAAAAGAAAAGTTCTTGGAACTGTAAACGATACAAGGCATAGATACGTATTTTTTTTTTCACTTTAATCTTAACCGATGCGATGTGAGAGCCTTGAGGGTAATTGAAAATCGAAATTGTTTGAAATCAAAACACATGCACGAACCGATCGTTGGAATTTGTTCCAATGAAAACATTGCCAATTGGGGAAAATGTAATACAAACGTTTTTCGACGTATTTTGGCTTGACTAGTGGGATCAAACAGACTAGGTGGCTGACTAGTGTGGCCCTGCAATCGCAATTTGTGTATAGGTTTAGAGTGTTAAGGCCTTTGTTTCACTGAACACATTTGTGAACAGTTTTTCATAGCAACTTAAATTTTCTTTGATTAAATAAACCAAACTTGTAGAACTGGCAATCATTCCCAGCTATTCTCATGAATGTTCACTTTTTGTAAGAAACTGAATATCAAACTCCTTGTGCCAAATTCGAATAATTTGAAACAAATATCCGCAAAATCACATAACATATTGGTCAATGCTATTGAAAAACGACCGTGTAATCAAATGTCATTTCGACAGCCACACAAGTAATTTCTGCACCCACCTAATAAACATAATAGAATACCAAACACTGTTTGCTACAAAGTACTCCAATTTCTACAAATCATTACCTCCCAAACGATATTCGATACTCTTTCCAAACATCGAGAACGTAGCCAGTCTAATGTCATGTCAGCCTTAAATCACAGCACCATTAATGTGAATAATAGATTCGGTTGGTTTTCTTCAATGGAAGTGTATTCTCTCCTGTTAACAGAGGACAGGAGTTTTTATAGTACTGGGAACAGCGGTCGGTGGTGGTGTGAAATAAGCCAACGTGTGTGCACTAATTTTAGACAACTGACGGTAATGGTACTTGCCCGTCAATTACATTTGAGTTGTGATAGCTCAAGCCATCAATAATGTAGGTAAAATGAAAAACAAATATCTCGAGACTTTGCTATTGATTGAGCGTTGAAATTTTTTATTCATTCTTCTTGACTTCGATGAGAAAAATCGAAAGAGATTCAGGACAAAACAAAAAGATTAGGAAAAGAAAAAAACGAAAACCTATTTGTCTGTCGAACAATTGTGCTGGAATCATCTGTTTCCTCCAGCAACTGGAATAAAAAATGAATAAGAAATTATTAATTGAATATAGCTAGCTGTCTAGCTGCACTCTTTCATGGGTATTCAATGAGCCAATCAACTGTGGTAATGGGGGATTCTGTAGGGGGAAAATCATACTTACAAAACAGAAAAAAAAATACTTGAAAAAGGAAGTATCAATATCAATTATTGAAAGTAGGTGCTTGAAGAGATTAAAATTTACTTTCAATTAGTTCTTAAGTAGGCATGAACGCGAACCACTCATTAGAGAATATTTTTCATTAGCTACTCTGTGGTTTGTTTTATTGTTCTATTTTGAGTACCGCGATCATAACGCTTTGAGATGATTGAATGAAATATACGAAATACAGATACAAGGAGGGGCTGTTTCTGTTTTTTTGAAAATCGTATTGTTTCAATAACAGTTTGGAATGAGCACTTCCACATTTTTTGTAAATGAATTAGGGCAGTTTATTGATAGAATTAATTTCGCACTCAAATCTTAATTAATTTTTTGTTTATAAGCAAATTAATAACAAAATGATTCTCAGCATTTGGTGTCTCATACAATTTCTGGTTTTGAAAAAGGGTTTGGACTAATTCAGGGCTGCTATAGAAAATCGATTATTTTCGGGAAAATAATATTCGGGCAAAAGTACTGCGAGAAAGTACTTTCCGGGATTATGATATGCGGAATTACGTTATGTGGGATTTTGATTTCTAGTCTTTCGACCCCAACTCGTTTACATAAGTGAATTTAATTCCGGAGTAACCACCAATCTTTCCTTCTCAGTACCACTTATACTAATTAATGAATAGATAGGTGAGAGTATCAACATCCAGGTCTACCACATGGTGGAGTTCTCTCACCGCTACTCTGGGTTCTTGTCATGAACGGCATACTCTCTAAATTGAAATCAAGCGGAGTGAAAATAATAGCCTAGGTTGATGTTCTTGCATTACTAGCAACTGGCAAGTTTCTACCCACTATCAGTGAACATACCGAATATGCCGTCTTGTTGGTAAGCAAATGGACTTGAAACTGTGGGCTGATAGTAAATCCAGCTAAAACAGAACTACTGCTATTTACTAACAAACGCAAAATACCTGATTTTAAAATTCCTTCAATTGAAGGCTGTCCTCTTAAAATCTTTGATGATGCAAGATACTTTGTGATGTTAGATAAAAAAACTTAGTTGGGGTCTAAACATCAAAGATACACACAAGAATCTGTAGCTAAAAGTGCTTTGAGACCTAGTCAGACTTAAGTATGGAAAAACAGTTCTCGTATCCGCCATAAAAAAGTTGGTCATTGTACAACTATAGACTATAAAACACCTGAACTTGATTTTCACAAACCAATCCAAGCTGCCTTTC
This sequence comes from Sphaerophoria rueppellii, assembly GCA_920937365.1. NCBI lineage: Eukaryota > Metazoa > Arthropoda > Insecta > Diptera > Syrphidae > Sphaerophoria > Sphaerophoria rueppellii. The sequence goes on along the minus strand of CAKKXW010000002.1, from coordinate 21,030,144 downwards.
AAAGCAGAGAGGAATGGATAAATCTATACAGTTGGCTCTAATATGGATATTCGTGTAGGTGCAGGCTTCTATTCTGCATCTCTCAAGTTAACCGATTTGCTTAGGTTTGCAGACTACAGTAGTGTCTTTCAAGCAGAGGTCATGGTAGTGACACCATCTGCTTAGCAAGTATTAATGATGGCGAAACCACGGGATGATATCACCTTTTACATTGATAGCCAAACGGCAATATAAGCTATTACTGCAACTGAGTTAAAAGCAAAGCTTTTTTCACGCTGCCGTGAAGAGCTAAAGGTTTCTAGCATAGCATTAGACTCTGATGGGTCCCAGGCCACAGCGGCATACGCCGTATATCAGGCAACGAGAAAGCCGATGAATTAGCAGGATTAAGATCAATGATTGACGTAAGCCAAGCTCAACTAGTCGGCTTTCCACCCTGTCACTTAAAGCAGGAAATTTCAAATAGAACAACTGTTACGGCCGATGAAAGGTGGAATCTTCTTGGAATCAAATGCAGAGGATACAGTGACGAAGAGGTTTTCTGTGTTACTGCCCCGCACTTTACCACTAAATGAAGAAATCGCTCGGCAATTGTTTCTTCCTGGCCTTAGAAGAACTCTCTAGTACTCCAGTTACTGACCTTTTGAACTTTATCAATGTCTCCAAATGGCTTGATTTACTGAACCCATGTGTTTTTATTAGCTTGAGGAGCAATACTCACTAGTAACACATTGGATTTGTATTGCTCTACGTGTGATGGTAACCACATCAACTGTCCGCCCCTGAACCTAACTTTATCTCATGAATAGATTTAAGTGCAAATAATAAACTTCATCACTCATTATGGGATGGAGCCATTCTGCCACCTTGTTTTCTTGTCATTTCTTGTAAATGAGGCACAAATGTATACGGAAATAGCTACTGGAAAAACTTCTTTTTTTCTTATGATGGTCATTCAAGTAACGGATATATGGATGAGGTGGATCGGAGCGACGGAGAGGGTTTAAGATCAGATGTGTCGGTTAGCATTGTTCTTGAATTCCTGAAAATTGTAATAACCTGGGAAGACAAAGTGGGGTAAACAATTCTAAATTTGTGTAGTAAGGCTGAAAAACGAAACTCTAATATTTGACAATATGACTGTATTTGAGTTCGAGGAGGTACGGGTATTGCGGTTGAATATGAATGTTTCTTCTGTCTAATCAACTTTGTGACAGTAAGGTTTGATAAAATCGCCTCCATGTCGATGTTTCTGAATTCTCCATAAGACTTACAAGAATCCGTTGAACACTCGCACGAGGTATTCCAGATTAAGAAAGATCAGCTACAGCTCCTTGTTGATATGAATTTCGCAAATAAAAATTATTCTGATAAGTTAAAAAAATCAACAGATTATTTTCGATAAAGATTTCAATTACTTTGGTCCACTTTTTCATAAAACTGTCAAGACTGCAAGAATCTTTTTCCAGCTCCCCGATTCCAAGTAGAACAGTTGTGACTTGTGAGGGCACACGAACATTTTAAGTGATCATTAATGAATCTATATTGACAGCCGCCTTCTAAAAAACATTAGAATCTGTGCTGAAACGACTGCTTTCTTGATAGCAGGTGATTTTTTTAACCTTTCGATTTTTTTCTTACAGGTTCAAAATGTTTTCAAGTATGTTCCTTAAAATTGTCTGAGCATTTAAAGATTCTATAGTGAATACAGTGTGAAGACCAAAAATTAGTTAAAACCGTTTTTGCATTTGATACTTTATTGATGCATTTAAAAAAAAACTATCTAGCATTGGACCATTCTCCATTTAAAAACCAGACAGAAAATAGAAATCCAATTATTTTGAAACCACATTAAATGGAATTCAGAAAACAGTTTTTTTCCTTTTATGTGGCAACCACAACAATTCACTACAGTTTTTTCCTATGATATTCCTTTGAGGTAAAATTCCAACTAAAAGCTATGTTGACTTGTTTCATTTATTAAATAATGGCCACTGTAAAAGTTTAGGAACACAATTGAAAGGCATGTCCATCATCACAGCTCTAATGTTTGCCTTTTCAAAAAATGATGTATGTGGTTTCTGTAGAAGACAATTAATTTGGTCTCTTTCGTGTGGGTTGGCCTTTGACCAGCAATTTCCAAAAAAATCATCAAAATAGATTTATTTATAAGAAAATTCCTTATAAAAGCAAAATCCAATTTAATTTGTGTCTCAAATCTAGCCAACGTAGTTGCACTTCAATTGAAAATTGTATTAACACGAAATCAAGTGTAAAAAGCATTTCTTCGGAATAGGCACCTACTGAATTCAACCTAATTAAGATATGTTACAATCCAAATCACATCTTTCTCTTTTGTTAAAACGATCATAACAGAATTAAAAAAAAAAATTACACCCTCAAAAACTAAGCTTTTTAATGAATCATTTCGAAATAATTGTGCGGTTTATCACACCATAATCTCTATTGGCCGTAATTTTCTTTGAAATTCAAATTGAAATCATCGATCATGGAAATTTGAACAAACAAACATGACTCCACACTCTATACCCTACTCCGTTCAATATACCATCAAATAATTCCCAAATAAAAATCAAACAGTTTGGAAAATCATAAATCCTGAAACACCACATCAAAAATCCGACCGATCGGATCGAGCTAATTTTTTGTTTAAGACATCCCATGTGGTATCAATATTACGACGTGTTATTTTTGGGGCAATGCCAAGTTATTTTTTACAATCGACTCGTTAAACGCATTCGATTGTGTAAATATTTTCCTCCGTAATTTCCTTCTATCTGATAAGTCATTTTGATTTTGAATCACTTAAAAAAAAAAAAAAAAAATACGAGTGCAAGTGAATAATTCTTTAAGCACTCCCCCGCATGAATATTTTGATTTGTTTACAGAATGCACAGCACACGATAAATGTGTAGAAGCATTGAACAGTTTTTGAATATCTTAATAATTGAAAATATTGCATATTGAGATACTAATTCCATGTAGTGTCGAGATTTTGCGTGGAAAAGTTTATATTTTCAATCAACACACAATATCTATTGAACCAATAAACACATTTGTTTTGGAAATACTTAATTTCAAGGAAATAAAGCAAAGGAACACACGCTTTGTTTTTTGTAGACTTGATGGTTTTCAAAACACTGTCAAAAAATTATTTCCTGTCAATTAGTTGATACAAGTCAAAATCAGGGCGGAAACCTTGACTTTGAAAGTTAAACAAATTTGTGACTTTTTAAGGAGATATTGCCTTATTTTTGTTTTGTTTTTAATATTGCTATTTCCTCGACAAGTTTCATCAATACAGATTGATCGTTTTAAATTTTTGTTGCGCCTTTGTAGTAGGATTCTAGACTTACTGATTAACATAACCAGCTCCCAATCTATAAGAACTTCAGCCTGATACACTGCAGCCTTCCATCGCATACGGTCTCTCGCATGCACTCTCCAGTTGCCAAAACCAAGCGCTCTGGCATTCGCAGTCACTTGGTCTTTGTACCGCAGGTTCAGTCTTCCTTATCGCCTCAACCCTGGGGGCTGCGATGAAAAGACTTTCTTGGCAGGAGCGTTTTCGTCCATTCTCTCGATGTGGCCAAGTCAATGTAGTCGTCTTTTATTGGCTTTCTGGACTACATCCACATCTTGGTACAGCTCGTACAGTTCGTGGTTGAACCTTCTTCTCCATTCTCCATTGTCGCATATACGGGACCGAAAATTCGTCGAAGAATTTTTCTTTCTAAAGTGCCGAGTATCAGTTCCACTTTTTTACTTATCGTCCAACACTTGGCGTCGTAGAGTAGGGCTGGTTAAATCAAAGTTTTGTATAGCAGACACTTTGTCTTTCGAGTGAGGGTTTTGAACCCAGTTGTTTTGCCAACCCGAAGCAGCAGAGCGGTTCGCTAGGGCAATTCTTCTTCGGATCTCCAATAAGGTGTCGTTTGTGGAATTGATGTTTGTTCGAAGATAAATCAATTCTTTAACTACCTCGAAATTGCTGCTACCAACAGTGACGTTTTGTCCTACACACAGAAAAAAAATCGTGTAAAATCAAAAATAATAATAATGATTCAACATTTTTTTGCTATGATTTTGCTCTAATGGCGTTTCGTGTTGATTTAAAATGATTTTCTTGTAAAACAAGCGTAAATTCTTTTCGTTTTGAAATAACGTGATATCAGCTTAATTTGAAAAGATTATCGTATTGATATAACTCGTTGATTCCTGTTGAATGAAAATGACTACCCTTTTAAAATAATACGCATATCCTCTTGAATCATATCGATTTTATAATTGAAATAACACGATGATCCCTGTTAAACCAAAATGATATTCACCTTAAAACAAAATCAGAATTCGAATTGAATCAACATGACTCTCATGTCAAAATAACATGATAGTTCCTTTTAAAATAATTCCTTGTCGTATTAAAACAACTTGAATTTTCCTCGAAAAATCGATATGTTTTCATTTTAAAGTAAAATGATGAGTTAGTAATCCTGTGAACAAACATACATACAGAAATACATAATGCATTTTTTTATGTTATAAATTATTCATTCTTTATTTTATTCTTTAAAAATATATTAAAATACATTAATTAAATATCATTTAATTTATAAATTTTTATTTGATTTCTTAAGCTAAACATGAACTTTTTTAAATACATTTAAAGTTAAAGTTATCCAGCAGCTCGTCCAACTTTGTTTGACTTTGGTCCAACACTGGTACTGATGGCAAATTAAAAATAGTATTTCCTTGGTCGTCCCTTTCATACGTTACTGGTTCACTTAACACAAAATCATAACTTTGTACATCCATTACAAATAATCTTTTAAACACTTTACTTCACTTTATTAAAACGAACTCTTCCGACCGAAAGCTAAAATGCGAATGCCACTGCCACCACACATGCAAGGTGTGGTCGAAAAGATAACGGACCTTTTTGTCTCGTTTGGCAAATCTTAATCAAAAATCAACACGATTTGATGCAGTAAGAACACTACTCCCTCTTACTTCAACACGATTCCTTTTTGTTTTAAAACGATTAAATGTTGATTGGCTACTAAATAGTTTTTGAGCTGAGACGCTCAATCAAATAAACTCAAAGAAAAACAAAAATGCTAATGCAACCAGAGAAAGGGTGCTGAAATGATAACGGATCTTTTTCGTCTGTCGGCATATTTCAGCGTATTTCAACTCGACTCCGTTTTATTTCAACACGATTTACTTTTTTTTTAAACGATTTCATGTTGATTGAATACTAAAGAAACAATAATCTTTCGTGTTGATTTTACATTGGGTTTGTTTTCTGATTTAATCCGATTATTAACACGATTCCCTTTTATTTCAACACGATTACTTTTTTTAATCTGATTTAAAGTTAATTTTAAACGAAATACTTTAAAATCAACACTTAATTAATAATAATGACAGTTCAAAAAGCATTCTTGTTAAAATAATCACTAAAAATATCAATTTAAAACGAAACCATTTCAAATCTAAATGAAAAAAAAGTTGATTTAGAAACTGTGCACCATTTTAAAAACAATAATTTGCCGTGTTGATTTTACATTGGATTATTTTTCTGTGTGTAGGTGGTGTTTGTTGATAGCATGTACTTTGTTTTGTCCTGACTCACATCAAGACCAACGAGTTCTTCAATCGCTGTGAACTCATGAAGCATAGCTCTCTTGTCTTGGATCGACCGATGAGGTCTATGTCGTACGCATAGCCTAGGAGCTGGGTGGATTTGTTGAAGATAAGGTTTTCCGTGCTCACACCTGCCTTGCGCACTATCTGCTCCAGAACTATGTTGTAGAGATCACATGACCATGCATCTGTTTGTCTAAACCCTGCGCATGTTTCAAACAATTCGGATGAGTTGTTACCCATTTGCACTGGATCAGTTTATTCGGGATCCTGAATTCAGACATCGTCATTATAAGCTCTTGGCGGTGGATGCTATCATAAGCAGCTTAGAAGTCGATGAGAAAATGGTGGGTTTCGACTTGAAATTCCCTGGTCTTTTGCAGAATTTGCTTCAGGGTGCATATTTGGTCTATCGTTGTTCTGCCTGGCCTAAAGTCACTCTGGTACGTCCCGCCCTCGGTTGTTTTTGCATGACATAGGATCGCCTTTTTGTAGATGGGCTGTATGGAGCTTATCGACCAGTCAGTGGGCATGCATTCTTACTCCCAAACTTTCTTGATGACCTGGTGCATGCGGTTCATCAAAACAACTCCTCCATATTTAAAGAGTTCCGCAGGTGTGCCATCCGAACCAGCAGATTTGTTTTTTCTTTTTTTGGATGGCTCTTTCTACCTCTTGTGTGCTGGGGCTTCATTGTCTGGTCCTGCTTCTTTTTCGTCATTGGCTCTCTCGCGCATTCAGCAGATGATGGAAGTGCTGCTTGAAAACATCTACAATTCCCTTTGCTTCGGTCAGTAGGTTTTCTTCACTGTTTCGAAGAGCCTGTGACCCGGTTCTGAAAGCAGAAGCTCATTGCTTCGACCTTTTAAAGAAACGTCGGGTGTTGTTCTAGGCCCGAGACTCTTTTAGATCTTTGAGCTGAGAATCTGCGGGTGATCTGTTCTTCATTCGCAGGGTCTTTTTCTCATTTCACTTTTTGTTCGGTACTCTTCTCTTGCTGCTCTTGTTTTCCGTTGCAGCAACTGCAAACGTGCATTTTCCGTCTTTCTTTTCAATAACGCGCATTCATCATAATACTACGGGTTCCTTTTCGGGGCCGGCTGTGCGATCATCCAGAGATCTCTAGATTGCTGTGAAGTGCTACTTATCACCGTATTACGAACTGCAGCAAAGCCGATTAGTTGGAAGTCGTTATCTGTTGTAACTTCGTGGATGCTGTGCTTTCCTTACTAATCCGCCAAATATGTCTTCCTTCTCGATTTTTGCATTAAGGTCTCCGAAAACGATTTGCCATACGAGGCTTTGCCTGTCTCTCTTATAACGTTCAAATTGTTTTATTGTAGTGGGGTTGTTAGCCCCTCGCACTAACCTCCAAATTTGTAGGGCATATGTACTTGCCAACACGCAAAAAAATATGTTTTTCTTAAATTCTATTTAATATACAAAATTGACTGAAATTTAATTAATTTTGAAATCAAATTAACTTCACCAAAAATAATTAAATCAACATCGAGCCTTATACAATTAATATTACTGAACATTCTAATTATTGTACATATTTGTGGTTAAAAAAATAAATAAAATACCAACCACCTTAATAAGATTAAATTATTTCCCCACTCATCCTGCCAAACCATTTTGAATGTGACAACTCCGCAAGTTGTTTTAATAAATCGATTGGTTGTACACATTAAACCTCACACTGCTCCCCAGTGCTTTTTTTCCGGGTTTTCCATCAAAATTACACAGCCACAAATCTATTTGAGTTGAATTCGACTTATAACAAGAGTGTATCTAATATATTGGTTGTTAAACATATTCCAAATTCCCTGAGGCTTAGGGTCGACTCGAGTATGTCTGTGTATAGTATACATCAAACCGATACCCAATCAATATTATTATGAATGAATTTAATACATCAGCAAACATTTCGCATCGCATAAAACATACGAATAAATAGGAGGGTTCGAACGGGACTGAGCCAAACAAACAAGGTCGTAAATATTTTTCCTTTAGACCGATATGTGGTAGTGGGATGTCCTTTTTGGTGGATCAAAATTAAATGGAATTACTTAAATTACGTTCCTAGAAATTATAAATTTGTATCAAATTTTAATTGATGACATTTGGTATGATGGATCAATTTCAATTCGAATTTTGAAGGTTTTTCAAAAATGTTAAATAAACATATTCCTGCTAGGCTAGACCAATTTCATAATATTAAAAATAATGACAACAAGTGAGATGTGACAGGTCCGAAGAAACAAGTCCTAAGTGACTTACACCTTCATCTCAAATTTCTCGGAAAAGTTCTCAAAAATTGTTGGGACCCTACATAAGTATGCCCATTCCATTATTTGGATAGGATATTACAACGAGTTTTCGTAAACAAAAATTAAGACAGAGTAAGTCATATTCTCTCTATTAAGTTACCTTTCTTGATTGTGAAAATTATCAAAAAAAAAACCCATGGATAAAAAACGACTCCAAAAGTGCATGCTCCGGCTCTGTTGTGTGTTAGAACATTCAGTCTGGAAATTGTTAAGGCGATGAAATTGTTTTGGTCAATGTCCCTCTTTTCTTCTATTCTATTTCAGACTTTATTTTTTCTGGTTCGTAGTTTATTATGCTAATCAGCATCGACTTTGAACCGGGTGGTCAAACTCGTCGCCAGCAACCACTTCTGTCCGAGATAAAGTTGGAGTTTAAACGCAGTAGTAATTAATTCTAAGCATAATCAATATTTGAAAATTTTGAAACTCAATTTTTCATCAAATGCCTCTTAAAATAAATCTTGAAAACACACTTTTAACGCTCTATCGTCCTTTCATAACATTTTAACAGCACTAACCTTTTTTTAACCTTCTCTTTGGGTACAAAAATATTTCAGTTTTTCCACTTTAATTAATTTAAAACAAAAAGAAAATTTTCAAAGGACATAAATCCCATAAGCTGTCTCTCTAACCAAAAAAAAATCCTTAAATGCTCATCAGAGCGTGCAAGTGCCCTTCATTGGATCAAACTGAATCAAGACATTCTTATCATCAGCTTCTCTATAAATAATTTCATTTTCTCTTTATGAAATTTATTTTCTTCTCAAACTCAAGTTTCAGCTCTAAATAAATCTTGTTGACTTTTGACCCAAGAAAATGGGACCACACGACAAATATTTCCTGAAAGAGAAGTGTTCTTGAATTCTTTTTATTAATTTTTGTTGTGGAAAGTATATAATTGATTGCTCAACCAATTCTCGTGATAACTAATTCAAGAAGGGACTTTTCAAAGACCATTTTAGTACCTACTTAAGTGAATCAAAATTTTCATTTTCGATTTTTTTTTTTTTTCGTTTAAGGTTTTTGTTTTGTTTATTCCAGTGACAGATTTGTTTTCCTTTTTTTTTCAGATGATATATTCCTTACCTTGCCCTCCCTTGAGATAGCTTGTGCCAAATAGTGCGATTGTTCGATTCAAATATTCAACTGAAATACAACTTTCTTTTTTTTTTATTCCGTAGTGAGAAGTGAACACACTAGAGGAAATTTTATATAATATATATTTCTTTCCATCTCATAAGTGAAAAAAAAGTTTTCGAAGTTACGTTCATTTCTTGGAAAATTGTTTACCCTACGGGGTGTTGCTCACATGTCGAGTTATTTTAACTTAAAATACCTTCATGCTTCTTAAGAAGTATCAAATTCAACTTCTGCATGTCAGATAAAATATCTTCATGCCATTTTGCCAGACTCTCTAGTGAAAATTACGTGAGTGTCATTTTCCGCCTTTTGGGTAGCTAAATATCGTCATCGCTTACTTCAATAGAAATATTTTCGTACAAAGTTAAGTTTTTGTCAGGCTACTTTAATCTTAATAAAGTTTCAGAATACAAGGAAGAAAAAAAAAAAACTCATAACGAAATTCCCGTGACAATTTCAGTCACTTTTGTTTGACTCTTGGAATGGTTATTTGAAAAGCTCATTTTGTATGAAATCAAATTATGGTCACGGGACGATTTTTGTGTTGCGTAGGGAAGATTATTTATTACAATGCCTTGAGGAATTTCTTTTGGAAAGCAAGAAGGAAATTAGGTTTATCAAACATTGATTCGTTTAACTTTTTTTTTTTTGTTTGACAATTGGATGAGATTGTGCAATGGGACTTTTATGGTGTTATTTTCGTTTTGTTCTTTTGTTAAAAGCAACTTTTGTTTGGAAAGTTTGGGGAACAAAAGTAACCATCACTTTAATGACATATTGTGGACAACAGCCTATGATTCTCTTTAATCTTAGGAATTTAATGTGTGGCTAAGAGTGTTTTATTTATTATTAGCTCCAATAAAGTAAATTCCAAAAAACGTATCTTGTTCAAATGAGCTATCACTAATAGATGGTATGTCTTCGTCAAGAATTGAGGGGCCTACAATTTAACCTCTGATTCCGAACGGCAAAGTTGAGAAGCACTTTTCCATGATAGATTGATACTCTTGTATGTTTTGTCAGTTCTTCGTAAGAGGCAGTGCCCGTGAAAGATGAAATAAAAACTATAGGCACGAGTAGGACTCGAACTCACGACGTTCTGCTTAGCAGCCAACGCACCTAACCACTAAGGACTACGGACACTACTAAGAGCCAAAATCATTTGGTGGAACATAATTCTCAGTTTTCATTGAGATATATTGGTTACCTTACAAATTGTTGTTGCACAGATGTTAGTCATGTCAAAATAGTTGAGTGAGAAATGGAATCTAAAATCTCAGAGATCGCAGAAAAAAATCTCAGTTTCACTTATAAAATCTCTGAGACCTCTGAAATCTCAGTGAGATAGTGTTAGGTGCAACTGGCCTTATGAATTGAAGTTTATTTTATTAAAGGTAACGTCCCAGAGGAAGTTATTCCAAACTGTCCGATTTTGTGAATCTACAATTTTTGCATCAAACCATCTTGTCAGGGTATTGACGTAACGTTTTTTCTGCGATTATCTCGCGAACGACTCACAGTATTGACATGAAAGTGGACTCATTCCATGCCGCATTGCTTTATTAAGATCTGATTAAGATTTCAGCGATAACGCCTTAGCAATTTTTTATCTGGCATTAAAAATTTGAAAGTAGTAAAAATTCGTCATTTATGTATGAAAATTATGATTATCTCGCAAACCGCTTATGGTGCTGATATCAAATTAGTCTTGTGCGGCTCAAAATTACTCTATTGAGAACTGAGTTGAGGGAAATCGGCTTAGAAGTTTTTTGTTAGGATTGAAAAAAAAAAACTGAAAAAATCTAACAAAATCTGATGATTTCATAAAATGCAACAATAGTTCGAAAAATGTTATTTATCAGTGTTAGAAAATATACTATTTTACAATAACTTGTTATAGGCAATTAAAAATGAGTTCAAGCTGAAATATTTTTGTGGTTCCTAGGGAAAGAGATTGACCACAGTTGGATTTTCTATAAGCAATTGAATATTGTTTTTGATGACTTAATTGTGCGATAACTTTTTCCCCACAGTGATTTTGGACTTTTTGCCAAACAAAAGTTAAAGTACGCAAAAAACCTTTCAATTGGTATACATCATGTCGTTGTTGGTCCCAAGGTCTAGATGAAAACAAAAAATCACTCATTACTTGTGAATGACTTTATTGTGCAATAACTTGTTTCACACAGCGATTTGGGACTTACTGCCATAGTTAAAGTTAAAGTAGACAAAAACACCTTTCCATTTTTATATATCATGTCGTTATTGGTTCCTAGGTCAACTTTTATCTGATATCGACTGGAATATTTTACGTCAGGACGTTAATTGCAATGAAATTGTTTTGCACTTTTACAAAATATTATTTGACTGTTTTATAGAAACTGTTCCTTTAAGGAAAAGAAAACTTTTGAATTACGCTCCACCATGGTCTGACCTACATATAAAAACTTTAAAAAATAAAAGAAATAAGTCATGGGCTAAGTTGAATCGATCATGGACTAAAGAGGCCTTGCATGATTATATCATACAGAGAGATGAATTTCTTAACTACTTCAATCTTCTTTATTCTGACTACATAATACAAACTGAAAATAATCTTAAATCTAATCCTCGTGATTTTTGGAAATTTGTAAATTGCAAACGCAAATCTGATGGGTACCCATCAAAAATGAGTTATTTGGACTCCTCCAGCCATTCCTTTGAAGAAATCGCAAACATGTTTTCGGATTATTTTCAAAGTGCATTTGGTAATATATATCTACTCATGAAAACAATAATAATTTTAGACTAACAGAATTTTCACACCTTAATTCAATATATTTTTAATTTCTGAGGAAACTATCCTAAAATATATTGATAACTTAGATGACTGTCTTAGTCCCGGTCCTGATGGTTTACCATCTTATATGTTAAAGAAGTGTGCAATTTTTTTATCTTATCCTCTTTTCCTACTTTTCAACGATTCCCTAAAATGTTCTGTGTTCCCTTTGGAAAAACTCCTTTGGAAAAACTCCTTTTAATACCTCTTCATAAAAAAGGAAAGAAAAACATAGTTTCCAATTATAGACAAATTGCTAAATTATCAGCCATTCCAAAAATGTTTGAGTCTATTATCTGTGATACCCTTTCGTTTCACTGTACATCTATTTTATGTGACAACCAACATGGCTTTGTAAAAAAGAAATCCACTGTAACAAACTTATTGCAATTTACTACATTCTGTACTGACGCTTTTGAAAACAAAGAGCAAAATGACTGCGTTTTTACTGATTTAAGTAAGGCTTTTGACAAACTTTGTCATAAAACTCTTCTTAAGAAATTAAGAAAATTATTGGTCTTAATGAGTGTTTCATCTTGTGGTTGTCGTCTTATCTTCGTGATAGATTATATAGTGTTGTTTTTAAAAATGAACGTTCTAAATGTTTTACAGTCAATTCTGGTGTACCACAAGGGAGTCGTCTTGGTCCATCCCAGTGGCAAATTTCATCCTTGATGAAAAATTTTGGTGAAAAGAGCAAGGAATTCATTCCACACTTTTAAGAGGAAAAATAAAGCAATGATTTCATAGGAATAAAGTAATCCCTTTTTTCCTCTGTACAATTTCTCTGTTCTATTAACGCTTTCGTTTCTTCGCATGCCTAAACGTTGTGATTTCAGTAAGGAAAAGTCCTGCACAGCTTCACGAGTTCGTAATTGGCATTGAGCACTGTGTGTTGTATTCATACGAAGAAGAATAAAAGAACAAAAAAGAAACAAAAATATTGTCTAGCTACTAGCGCAGCTGATAGTTTTTTAATTTCTGTTAAGGGTGGAAATGACCTGCAAGAATCCGTGTATATAAACATTATGTACTTTCAACTTTTATTGCTCGAGGACGACTCGGCGACGACCGGTGAAGACGCAATGTTTTTATTTTTTTCTATGTTCAATCAGTGCAATCGGAATCTTAGTTTAAGACAGTTGATGTGAAAAACGTGTAAGTTATTTTTAAAGGTGAATTAATAATAATTAAACAGCACAGGAGAAAACATGAGTGTAATCCTCAAAAATAAATAGGTAACTATTTTCGACATATATAGAAATGAAATTAAACTAAATATCTAAACATTTTTTAAAGATATTCTGGAATCTGGAATGTGGAGGAACTTAAAAGGAGTCGTTTAGCGGCAACAATTGAAAAAAAAAAAGTAGAAGATCCAGAAGAAGTTCTTTTCAGAAATATTTCAATAAAACAAAATAATTAATTTGTTTTGATATTTACATTTGGTGGTTTTTTGATTTCACAGCTGCATTTTCATAATATTTTTCAGTCACGAAAAAAGTAGTAGAAAATTCAACTTTCAAAACCGGGATGAGTTCACCAATGAACTATCATTTAACATTTCATCGGAGATAGAGAACAAATGAAAACACAGAAAACTTTTATTCAATTATTTCACTGATGCATATTCACCAAGAAATTCACTTGGTGAACTCCAATGACAGCCCTGTGTAAATTTCACCAAATGATTCACCTTCAAATTCATGAGTGAAGCTTCCATTCCTTGGTGAATCGCATAGTGATTCCTTGGTGAAAATTGGGAAATTTGCCACTGGGATTGCTGTTTGTGTTATTTATTAATGATCTTCCTTCTGTCTTAGTTAGTTCCATGTCACTTATTTATGCTGATGACGTGAAATTATTTCGAAAAATTAGTTCTATGCATGACTGTGATCTTCTACAAGAAGACCTAGAGAGATTTAGGGAATGGTGCAATATAAATAGTTTAGTTTTAAATATTGACAAGTGTAAGACAATGTGTTTTACACGCAAGAAAAATGTCTTTGTATATAACTATTCGCTTAATTCGTTGCCTCTATGTAATGTCTCTAGTTTTACTGACCTGGGAATAGTATTGGACTCTACATACACTAACCACTTTGACTACATTATTAATAAAGCTAACATGACACTTGGATTCATTAAAAGATTCCCTCGTGAATTTCGAGATCAGTATGTACTAAAGACTCTTTATTCTTCTTTTGTAAAGTCAATTTTAGAATATGGATGTGTTGTTTGGACTCCATACTATGAAGTCCACATAAATAGATTGGAGAGTATTCAAAAGAGATTTTTAAGATTTTGTCTTCGTTTTTTTTCCTTGGCCGAACAGGATCATCTTGCCTCCTTATATTGATCGACTCAAACTTATAAGCCTTCCCTCTCTTGCCAGCCACATAGCTTACTTACAATTAAGCTTTATGGTCGGTGTAGTAAATGGCTCAATATCAGCGCCATCAATTCTTTGTCGCTTGAACTTTAATGTGAGTAATTATTCCTTAAGAAGACAAATGCCACTTCGTAATGTTTATAGTAGGTCAAATTATGGTACACATAGTCCCTTAAATCTTTTAATAAATATTTTCAATAAAAATTTTAACTTTATAGACTCTGTAAATGACAATATAAAATCACTCAATTTTAAAATCAATTTCTTCATACAAAATTAAAACTTATAATTATAATTAGTTTTAAGATATTTTTTATATAAATGTAGTTAAAATAAGTCCTGACCGTAAGCATTTAACGAAATAAATAAATAAAATGCCGGTTCCCCTTTGTCAAGAATTGTGAGCAATCCATAGAAAAAAAATCAGGCCAGTGCTCAACTGTTTCCTCACTCTTATATTATTTTTGTGGCTGATTAACCTGCCCTTAAATATTGCAAAAGACTATTTTTAGCGTAGGAGAAATATTAAGCACTTCTGAAAATTGTCTTCAAATATTTTATTACATCCCAAAAGCTACTACTTTTTAAAATATCAAATTAAATCTCTTTAAAACAAAAGTCAGTTTAAAAAAAAAAAAATTAACCCCAGCAAAATATTTCTCCATCTGAAAATAATCGTTGATAAGAAATGTTAAACATTCTTATCTCTGAGGAACCTTAAAATCTACATTGTTCCAAATAAGTTCAAATAAAGGAGAAAAAAAGAAGCATTTCTATTGAATAACTTCAATTTTGTTCAATTGTTAACAACAAACTGAATAAATAATGTTATTGTGTAACCTCTGTAACCTTTTATGAAAAGTAAGTAGACTTCATCATCCACACAATGTGGTAATTCTAAGACTATTCACATTATGGCATCTATTTTTGTGAATTTCAACACTTATCGTTGTTTTTTTTTTATAAAGTGAAGACTTAGAAATAAAAGGTACTCCTAAAATTCTGATGAAATTTAAATCAAAACGGTTCAGGAGATTATTTTGTTCCTGCAATTCATTCAAACCTTTTTGTGTCCCCACACCAAATCTCATGTTGTCATGAGAATTTTTATGCACTAGAGAAAACAAGAATATCACTGACGTCAAACATGATGATTTTTATTCTTTCTATTCATTCATAACACAAACAAAAAAATCAAAAGATAAATCGAAAAATTAACATTCGATTGCTTGGGGGAGAAATAGATCCTCTCAAATCATATGCGATTTTCATATAATCCAAGAAGAATTTCCATTCATTCAGTTGCAAAAATATTCCATGCTCAGTAAATATTGATTCTGGAATTTCTATCATAATCTTTTTGCTCTCATGCTATTGTTCCTTTCAATCAAATTGAATAAAGTTTTTCTAGGAAAAACAAAAAACAACTTAAATAAGTACCTTGAACATATACATATATTCATTATATTTCTATATTGACTTTATTTGATATTAAAGACAAAAAGTATTTATCCTTTTTTTTCGTTTCAGTATCCGATTTCAACGAAACCCTTTCCCATTTATACGAAGAGCATGCAACCGCACTTCAAACGTTGGTTTCCAACTACAGAAAGAAAAACGGAGAGCTAAGAAAAGAAAGGTAAAGAAAAGAGCATTGCTATATTATTGCGAAAGTCTTTCGCTTTCAACGAGAAACATTTCCTTTGATTTTTACCCGAAAGCCACCCCGAGCCCATCCAGTTGTTAACACGAAATAAAAAATACATTCTGCGCTTTGAGGTTGAGTAAGCATTTTTTCTTTTATTTCTTTTTTTGTTTGTTTTTCTTATCAAAATGGAAATTCGATAACAAATCTTATGATAGCAAATCGGAATAAATACATATGTAGGTATATGAGAATGAAGCTTCATAAAACATTTTGGGAAACAATATTTTTGATCTTGTTTTGAATCGATTTAAAAGAAAAAGGGTACTTTACTTTTATGGTCAATTTTACAATAAATATGAACAGTTGATTTAGGAGGATTTGCACCTGTTTTTTGGATTTTGAATGCTTTAAACATGCAATATTTATAGAATGATTTCTTTTGGAAACTTTTACTGGATGAGAGATTCAACTTTATTTTTGTACTAACACTGCAAAAATGATAAAAATAGTAGCAAATTGTTTCGTCAACAGGGTTAGGAACTCAAGCAAATATTGGGTGTGAACATTTAACCCCCCAGGGACTTTTAATTGAACTTATATGCAGTTTTATTTTTAACTTTAATATTTGAATCATCAAATTCCATTTGCCAAAACAATTATTTAGCTACTTAGCTTGAAAAATGCATATGTAAATAAAAATGGTACGTATACGCCACAGTGACCAAATATCAAGTATGCCGTAAAACTAGCATTTTTAATCATTATTTTTCTTGTGAGAAATTTTAATTCAATTTCCATATCTCTCAATCTGTAACCGAAAGAAAAAATGTTTCTCCAATCAAAGGCGCAGAGTGTTTGATAATAAGTTTTGTAAACATTTTATTCCTTGATGTGTGTGTTTTTTTCTATTCCCGCATCCTCATTTATTTTTAGACCTGCGTGCCATTCGAGCGTATTCCAAGCATGGGAACAATTCCTTCAGGAAGTTGAAAGTGACGTTCAAGCATCGAATGATGTGGCTAGTGTGCTCTCCAGACAGGTAAGTTATCATCATCATAATAAATGAATGAAATAAAACCCTAAGCTTTACAAGTAAGATGCTTTTCGTTTTCATCCCAAAATTGAAACCATTTCGAAAATCAAATCCCATATGAATTCCCTTTTTATAAAATACAAATAAACATATATAAACATACACAGTAACATACCTACACATACAGACAAATAGGTATGTATAAAGCAAAACCTAGAAACAGGAAGCTAAGTGCTTGTTAGGGTTTCCTTCGTGCTTTTACCTTTCGGAATTTTAATGCTATTTGTCAAAAACGTGAAAATGCAAATCAACTTTCTAGACTGGCTGGGATGAACTGTGACATTTTGCTGCAAGGCGCCTTCCTGTCACTGATCCAACCATTAATATTCTTTCGTTATCATAATATATGTATGTTTAATAACAGCAATCTAAATATAACTTGATATTTTGAATATTCAAGTGCAAAATTACTTCTGAGAATTTGTAGACTCCTGCAAAAAGGCCCTATCTGCGTGGCATTATCAATCCACTCCTGAATTTTGCTAATGGAAGTGAAAAGTGTAACACATCGTTTCAATCTACATTATCTTCAAAACATCGTTACACACAGCACGCTTATAGCTGTCGTTCGAAGAAAATTTCATATGCTCTCGGTTAAGGCACCCTATTAGCAGTTCCTTTTCATATAAAAACAAAACACAAGACTATACGATGAGTGAGAATGTCTGTTTTATATTTTTATATACAAATAAACATGTAAGTACTAAAAGTGTGAGAAAAAGAAAATATATAAATCAACTTTTGAGAGAGCATTTTTAAGGGTCCCTTTTATTGTCCTTATGCAAACAATTTGACACCGGAAATTGTTTTTATTTGGCTGAGAGGAAATGTTTAAAAACGACAAGGAAAATATTCCCTAAGGCAATTTGAAGGGTCAAATTATTCGGTATTTGGGCTTCCGACGGCCCAAATAATATTTAACGGCAATGGTGTTGGTTGGCAAACAAGGAGTTATATGAAAAGAAACAAGCTTGAAACTAATTAAAATCGCTTTTATGGATTTTGTTCACATTAAAGGAGGGTATACATTTTTTTTATGCGACTTTTCAGGAGGCCAAGAGAAGTTTATATATGAATTAAACACGGAATAATGTAAGGACATCTACTAGCGATACTACACTACTGGTATATTTTTCTTTACGGGAAAACAGTTTATTAGAGTTGAAACAAATTTTCTTTGTTTAGCTCCATTTCAAGCCATTTACGTCTCGCTGTCAATGAAGGTTAGCCAAGGGAATCAGTTGGTTTTTCCCACCCGCCACGTTCATAAGTTTTAAAATCTTCAAATTCGCACCAACCACGCACATACAAAATAAGAAATCAAGATTTCATGACCTGAACGGATTCAACCAAAATACAGAGATAAATCACGTCTTTATTCGCACTGTTTGCTTGGTGTTTACTGTGAGAAAATTGAAAATTTCCTTTCGCAGTTTAATATAATGAAGTCGTATCCTTAATTTCAATGGCGTTGATTTGAAAATATCCAGTCGTGCGAATAATGTCACGTTTTATGAAATTGTCAACGATTAACAGTGGATGAATAAATTTAGCTCACTCCTAGTGCTTTTGTAATCAGTGATTTCATTTTCGGGGTTTCTAATTAATAAGGAATTAAAAGAAACGTTTATTTTTTCAAAGGAGAAGACATGTCTCGATCTTTTAAGAGGAAAATTTTGTAGCGGAATATGGTTTGCCACAATTAATACAATGAAATTGTATTTTTCTTTAATCAAAAAAGAGATAGTAATTTTTTTCTAAAAACTCTGAAAACTAATTGATTTGATTTGGTTTTGCTTAAAATGATTTTGTTTCTAGGAATAAGTTTATTTAAGGAACGAAAGAAGGGCAGTGAAACTTAGAGAACAGGAAAATGTCTGAAATAAAAATTTCACAATTAAAATAACCGCTTTGAACTTTCTGATTTGGCGTTTTAAATTTTTAAGATTCACGTTGCCAGGTTACACAAAAAAAGAAAAGGAAATCAGAAACACTGCATAAATTCATTATTAATATGGAATGAATGTTAGGTAAAAGAAGACACAAGGCACACCACGGTTGCCTGCAAACTGTAACCTTCAAAAAGTACTTCTTTATGTGTTAAAATAAACAAGTTTATCATTTCAATTTAAGAAGCAGTTGGGCTTCCTGCCACCTCCCTTGGTCCACCTGCTAAAATAGAAAATCAGGAAGACTCGTATCGGTGAGAATCATGGAGAACAAAGTAAGTTAATTCTTCGTCTTGCGTTAAGCGATTCGCTGTTGCGTTGTTGATCGCATCTGAATTAATGCAAAATTTGTCCTTTAAATATTTATTGCTTCCTGCCACCTTCCTTCGTGCACCTGCTAAAATAGGAAATCAGGACGACTTGCATCGATGAGAATCATGGAGAACGAAGCAAGTTAATTCTTCGTTTTGCGTTTAGCGATTCGCTGTTTTGTTGTTGATCGCACCTGAATTAATGCCAAAGCTCATTTTTTTCCTTTGTTATATTTATCAGCTCTCAGTCATGACAAGTGAAATCTGAAAAATTTATCACACCCTTTCTCACTTCTAATCAAAGGTAGGAACAAATTCTTGCATCTTAACGTAAGTACGCTCCAAAACCTGCACTGCATACTTTCCTAACAAAGAGAGGATATTTCATAATTGAGTTGTCTGCTTCCTTCCCATCACTTACTTGACATTCAATCAACAAACCAGTGTTCACTCACTCAAATAGTATCGTTTACACTCAGTTGCAGACGCAACTTTACCAAACCATTTATAATTTCAAAGCGTCTTTAAAAAATCTATGTCATGTTTTGAATAAACTCACAAAAACCCATTTGACATGAAATTAAATTTCGCTCCTTTAAACATCATTTCAGGTGTCAAGGCCAATGCTTGATAAATCTTTTCATCGTAAAGTTCAAAGCAGGAAAATATTCACCCACAGGGAGTCTTTTGAAACCATTATAGCAAAGACTGAAGAGAAATTATCAAAGGTAAGTTGTTTTTCTTTTTTTCTCCCCATTTTTCTAACGCCCCTCGCCCCCCCCCCCACTATCAAATTCAAATCCATACCCTTAAATGTTCCTTTGAATGACAGTCACAGACGCTCAGTACTTTGGAAGGATATTTGTTCATAATACTTGCAATAGTTTGTGTTCAGTCGATAAACCGATTTGAATCCTTTTGTACAAATAGTTTGGTGTACTTTTTTGAAATGTTCTTTTTCTACAACTGCAGTGTCGCCAGGATTACAAGCAGTGCTATGTGGCGCATCGACAGAGTCCAACTCAGATGTCCTTAACTGAGTATATTGACGCTCACAATGCATACGTGCAGCAGTTACATGCCACAAATGCTATGCTGGAGACATATCATTGTGAGACAGTTCCACAATTGATGCAGGAGTTGGAGGAGATACACAATGACCTTAGCAGTATTATTGCCGAGTCCATTCTGCAGGGTGCAGATGTAATTGCAAGCAAGGTAAGTTTGAGTTTCTTTGTATCCATGTGTACAAAAAACAGGGTCGTGTAGACAAATAGTGTTTGAGAGGGTATTGGGTTTTTATTCAAAAATAACAACCCCCTTAACTCTTACTCTATGTGACGGCTCTGACTAAATTGTTATGCAAAAGAAACTGGAAGAAACTTTCAAATGTCATCGTTGATCATTTATGCACAACAATGATGTGCACAGAACTCGTGTGACCCGCAATATGCACCAAATCACCTCAATATATTGCACAACAAGGTTTTTGAGGAAAATATCCTTCGACCTGTTTTTTATTCATTCGTGGCTGTAAGACATCTTTCTTTTGAATTATCCTTGTTAGAAAAATCGTTTTATTCACACACAGTGACAATGACAGGAATGGTAACTGTCCCAGAGGAATTGAAGTCAAAATTGAATGACAACAAAAGCAACTTCACGGTACTTGGAAGCATAATTCAACATCAATTAGATAATTTAATGAGACTGTGTATCCTGGTTTGGAACGAATAACGAGTTACCAAGACGCAGACCGCGTTGTAGTGAGTTGTTAGACATTTACGAGCGCAAACCTAATTCACATTTATCTCCGTGGACGTACCGTTTGCTTCCTTGGCCAGAGTCCTTCTTTTGAAATTTCGGTTTGCCTAATTAAGTTTACTGTCGTTAGAGGTTTTGATATGTACTATCAACAAGGAAGTACTTCTATACGACAAATAAATGACTGTAACATTTCACAACATAGCTAAATTGTTTAATTATACGTAGCGAATACAATTTAGTTGAAAGCTGTCAGCTTGATTATTTATGAACTTGTTAAATAATTAAATACTTCAACTGTCATCAGTAGAGAGTGCAATTACCATTGTTACCCCAGCGAATTGATGACTTAAAATGTCAGTCTTTCGAACTGAGTTAATTGGTTGTAAGGAGTGAGTCTTTGAATCTACGAAAATACAAATTATAAAATCGTTCACAATGTTGACATTTAAACAGGTTTATGAATACTACAACCAAGAAAATAATTTAATAAATTTAAAATTCCAAATTCATCAGAATTTATCGCAAAATTCTGGCTTAACAATTTTTTGTTTGTTTTTATTCAACTTTCAACGATATAATCTGCGTGGCATTACTTTATACCTCTATATGTTTCCCCGTATCACCCAAACAACAAATAAAAAAATTCAAAACAAACTGTCGCACACACATGCCTTTGACGTCTCGTAACTATGTGAAGAATATCGGATGTTATTTTTTCAAAGAACGCAAAAAAACACGCACCTTGTTTACGATATAGTCTGACACCATAAAGTGGAATCTCATCTCAATCACGCTCCTGACCCACAACTGCCAAGCAACTTATTTTTGTTTTTGTAGGTTAGGTGGCAGACAAGGGTACTTATTTTTTTGTTTTGTGTTTGCTCCTGGAACACAGGTAAACAACGAAGAGTGTGATAGTGGAGTTCAGTATCCCGATGTCAAAGAATCTTTTGCATATATCCATGAAACAACAAGGACATTCTGAACGTAATCCCATCCATTTCAAAGGACTTAAATAAATGTACATCTTCTTATCCCACATCATCTCACCGACTACAGGAGCTTAATGGATCAAAAAAGTGAAAGAGAAAAAAAATCGAATACAGAACCTTATCAAAAACAGCAAAAACAAAAAACAAAACATAGCATAGGGATATAACGGTTTTTCAGTTCCAATTTATCTGGCAGCATTCCATCATCATGAAAACAAAAAACTTTTACGCATTTTCAGTAACGGTAAATTATAAAATTTGCATACAAAGTTTTTATGCCCGACTCGACTGTCAGGTGAGACGTGGAAGATGCTGACTGGCACCTCAAAGTTTTAATTTGCAGTCATAAATCAACGCATCACAGACTTTGTTACTTGCTGATGAAGGTATTTTTTTTGTGTAATTAAAAAAAAAAAAAACTTTTGACGCCATCAATTTAACTTTAACAAAAAATATGCCATTTTTAATAAAAAGCTGACCCAGGGTGGGTTGTTCCCATCAATTAGGGTTAATGGAGGTTGTGATGTTTTAAATACTGATTCGCTAAAGGCCAGAGTAATAAAAAGTGATGATTGCATTTTTATACGAAGGACAGGAAAGAGAGACAACATCGAAGTTATGGAATTTAATTTACAAAGAAACAGTCAAACTTTCAAAATGTTTTACAAATGAGGGAGACACATTTTTAACGATCTTTTAATCTTTCTTAAAGCATTTTTATTTACTAATTTTTTTGTATACCTTCCAGGCATCAGAGCAATCAAAACGTTACTCGAGCCTGACACAACAATGCCATGTCGTTGCACCACAGCAGGATCTTGTAAATTTTGTTCGAATACTACCATCGCCAGCGAATGTACAAAAAGTTCCTAAACGACCATTCGCTCCACCTCAGCCCCCGGGCGAGGTAGAAGACGTTAACGAGTATAATGTAAGTGCACAAACACAACAAAAAATGTTCCTGCTCCTTGTAATCCTTTGTTGATAATCTATCTTACCATCAACAGGATATAACGCCAGCACTACGAAACGAACTTGTTTTCGAACGCTACTCATCCTTACAATTACGTCCAGCTTTGGAGTCTCTGAAAAGAGAGGCCGCCGACTTAGAAATGCAAATACGACAGCTTCAGGTTTGTTTTGACAATAATAAAAGTTCTTTCTTGTGTAAATCCTTTTTTTTTTTTGTTTTGTAAAAAAGGATTCCGTCGATTCACTGACTCGAACTCAACAAAGAGGTATTGAGGGCCAACTTTATAATAAAGTTAATGAGCTGCAGGAAGACCTTTCGATGAAAAAATTCGATTTGCGAGCGAAACAAATTCATTTTGCGGCTGTTCGAGCACAGGTAAGTACTTTTTAAGTTCATGTTTTGTTTTTATTATTAGCATCAAAATGCGGACAAAGTTTTAAGGTTTTAAGAAAGGAAAGGTGAAATTAGGGTGGTCGTAAAGAAGCTTTTAAATAAGTGTTTTATAGGACTGTCATTGTGTTTTTTTTTTTTTTTCTAGAAATAGGTAGTGGGGTAGAATAAAAAAAAAAATTGAAATTCATTCCTTTTAAAACAAAGAAAGTCGAGAATCCAAGATTTTCGATGTGGAAACCTCAAGGCGATTGTAATTAGCTCAACGCCTGATTGTTTTTCACAAATAAGAATTGACAAAAACTGTTTTAAATAGCATTTTTTACTCGATCGCAATGCAATAAATATAAGCATTGGTGTCCATCCGCTCTAAATGACCGAGCCATCTGAGTCCTTGGACCTTGACCCTTCTGGCTAGGTCCATGTCGTTGTACAACCCGTAAAGTTCGCTGTTGTATCTTCTTCGCCATTCCCCTTCAATGCCCACGGGCCAAAGATGACCCGAAGAACTTTCCTCTCGAAATAGCCTAAGGCACTTTCATCCGATTTTGTCAAGGTCCATGCTTCTGCACCATGCACGACTGGGATGATGAGCGTGTTGTACAACTTTGCCTTAGTTGCTCGAGAGATGGCTTTTCCACTCAATTAATTTCCTAGTCCAAAGAAACAGTGATTAGCAAGAGTTATTCATCGTCTGATCTCAGCGCTCGTGTTATTGTCCGTGTTTATAGCGTAGCCTAGGTAGACATACTCCTCTACTACCTCGAAGTTGATGCGTCTATTGTGACATTCTGTCCGAGCCGTCGGTGTTGGGTGTCCTTCCTCGAAGACAGCATATACTTCGTTTTTCCCTCATTTATCGCTAAACCCATTTTTGCCGCTTTTGTCTCACATTCTCACAAAGTTGCCATTGACATCACGCTGTGTTCTTCCCATTATATCAATACCATCGGCGTACGCGAGAAGTTGAACAGATTTTGGAAGATAGTACCTCTGGTGTTGACGGTGGAGTGCGAGATCTTTTCAAGAACAATGTTAAAGAAATCGCACGACAGTGCACGCCTTGTCTGAATCCTTTTTTGGTGTTGAAAGATTCCGTAAGATCGTTGGCAACCTTGATGGAACAGCGTAAGTTCTCCATCGTCATTTTGCATGAGCGAACGAGCTTGGCATGGATGCCAAAACTAGATATAGCTTTATACAGCTCCTCTCTGTAGATGCTGTCATACGCGGCCTTAAAATCGATGAAAAGGTGGTGGGAATCAATTTGGAGTTCATAGGATTTTTCCAGGATCTGCCGCAACGTTGAAATTTGGTCGATGGTTGGCTTTCCTGGCCTGAAACCACATTCGTAAGACCAATCAGATTGTTGACTTATTCCTCTGTAGTTGGCACTGATTAAAGCCGATCCTGCTGAAGAATAACTCAATTTAAATATGTGAAAAAATATGTTGGATCCTTTACCTTTTAGAAAACATTTTATCATTTATTCGTAGTAATTTTTTTGACCACAAATCAACAAAAAGAAAAATCAAATGAAGTTCATTTCACATTAATCAGCCAAATTACTTCATATGGTATTTCGTGGTCCTTCCCTGCTTCTTCATTGTTTTCCTTTCGAGAATTTGATTGAGTGTTGGGAAGGAGTGGTTCTGATGTTATAATTTTAATGAGAAACATTTCATAATGTCGAGGAAGTTTCTAAGACACTACGTGCAAAAGTTGCTAATTGCAAAATGTATCTTCATTTTCCTTCTGTTTTCCCGTTTTAATTTTGTTGGAATGAGCGTTTATTGCTTCATTATCGAAATTGGTCTTTGTTTACTTTGTCTGTTTTGTTTCTCTTGGAAGGGATCGTAAATTCATTTATTATAGAAAAAAGATTTATAGCAACATTTTTTCACGAAAAAAAAAAATAGAAGCTTGAACTATGATAGCAAATATTTTGACCATGGCAAATTATTATTAATGAACCCCTGATTTAAAATTCAGTTCATTATCTAAAATAATTCCCCTCTGCGGTCCAATGACTTTATTTGCGAGTGAACAATTCAGAAAGATTTTATTTCCACACCTAAAATAACGAGTTTGAAACTGTAAGCCTTTTGAGAGAATCCTGTGGCATTGTTTCACCCACTAAAAGCATAAGTTTCACAATTATTTCGGTTTCAGGCTTATATAGGCTCTAGACCCATACCTAATTTATTTTTGCCATTGTTATCGACGTTGTTGGCTTTATTTAATTAATGAACAGCATCAAATTTCCGTAAAGGTGACTAGTGAACGTGTGAGGGGGCTTGGGGATAGCTGTTCTGTATCATCATGGTAACAGAAGCCAGAGGAATAGTTATTATAGTGTGAGAGTTTCATATTGGTTTGATTGTAGTGAGCTTGTGTTTAGTCACTATCATCGTTCCAAAACATATTTAACTTACAACATTTATGGGATTTAAAAATTTAAATCACAAGTCACATTAAGACACTCTTATCTTTAAAACAAGAACATAAGTTAACATTTTAACGACTGAAAAACATAAAACTCTCCAACAAAATTCTTCAAAGTTTATATCAATTGGTTTTATCTGACTTTAGGCAAAAATCAAAACATTATTCATTGCTTTATCTCACCAAACAGAGAGATTCAACAATTTTTGACAAACAAGAAAGCAGTAAAAAAATTTAAAAAATCCTTGAAAGTCTCTGAAAGTCTTTTTTTTTATATGTGGGCCAGCGTCAATCTACATTTCAGAAGTCACGTATTTACATTTCATATTCATCCAAACAGCCACAAGATACAATTATACTTGAAAAATACATTTTATTTGGAAATCTTGTCCCAGGCCCATAAAAAAAATTCCCAAAAATACTCTTCACAATGAGTCACACAATCCAAACAAAATCAAGGGTCCTTATTCGTTCTTTAACAATTCTAACTCACAAAAAAACGAATAAGGAATATGTAAAATTTGATGTTTTGCATTTCGGTTCCCTCTTTTACGCACATCTGCTCGTAGTATTGGTCTTAACTTGTTCAATACAATTATGCCTTGTGTCATTTGCATTCACACAAGGAAAATCATAAAATACGCAAAAGTTCATGACATGACAATGAGTATGAGAGTTTTGAGAATTAAGGACTTTGCAAAAAGTTGAGAAAACTTCGAGCAAACCCCTTTTTCGACCAGCTGTGTTTTGATTTAGAAGTTTTCTTGCCATGATGGAACCATTTATTGTTTACATTTTTACACATTATTTACGTTGGAAGGTATTTTAGTATTTCCTATTTGTGTTTTGTTTTTACTTTCAAAACTGTTAAGCCTTGTTAAAGTTAATATTGAAAAATAGATTGTTTGTTGATAGAAGTAATGATTTTCGGATATTTCTTCATCTTTTGTTATAGGAAATTTGTCATTGGGTTACTATTCAGGATTGACTCTTTTGTAAATTGTCCATGCATGTTAGATAGATGTAGTTTCCGTGGCTTAGTGGTTAGGTGCGTTGGCTGCTAAGCAGAACGCCGCGTCGCGCCCTAGGTTCGAGTCCTACTCGTGTCCATAAAGTTTTGATTTCATCTTTCACGGGCACTGCCTCTTGCGAAGAACTCACAACAGTTCCAAAAGTATCATCTGTCATGGAAAAAGTGCTTCTCAACTTTGCCGTTCGAAATCAGCCTCAAATCGTAGGTCACCTCAATTCTTCACACGCACCTAGAGAATTGTTGATGAGAGTAAGCCACTTAGGCCTTGGCTTCTTCAAGAGCTACCGCGCCACTCCATTTTTATTTTTTAACGGTCTAGTATCTCAATTTGCAATTATTAACATTATTGAATGCATTCAAACAATTCAAAAACATTCTTAAAGTTGTTTAGGAGAAGCGTTACATTGCTCAGCTCTGCTAGCCAGCTCAATTGGAATCAAAACCATTTCCAAATCCACTGTAATAAAGACAAAATATTTCATATAAACCGGTCCAGTAGAGGAGTACCGAAGAATTTCGTATACATGAAAATGTGTAACATCAGAATGTCAATTGTTTGTAGGTATACGTGAATGGGTGAATGCTTCTTTTTTTCAGATCAAGAAAAATACCCTCTTCTTTTCAAGATAAGAACAGTCACAGTTTTGTCCAGTTTTATTCTTTCAGAAATGTCAATTGAAAACGCCATTTGTCTTTCTATATGCTAATGCTTGAAAAATAAGGTTGCATTCAATCTCTTTTAAATGCTTTTCTTCAGCACGAATTTATTAAAATTTCATTTATTTATAGATGTAATATGTATTCTACGTTTTTCATTACCTAGCTTTATTGTCTAAAATTATAAGAATTTTCTCTTTGAACTAAACTTTTACGTAGCATTGTTCTTATATTCATTACAAAAGGCATAATAACTTTGATTTCAAGGCCTGTTCATTGAGAACAAATGCATTCAGAGAAAAAGGCCCTCTAAGTCAGCTTTAATCAAGTCATTTGATGCACGGGACATTTTATTCCATTATAAGGTTTGGACTTTGCCATCAAGTGTTGTTACCCACTTTTTCACACAAATCGGGCGTCCAAAGTTATTGGCTTCTTCAATTGAAAGCGGTCCTTGCGTAGTTTTATATAGAAATCAGCAAAGCATCATCAAATCGCCCGAAATTGGAGGGTAATTGACATTACAGCTTTTACTTTTCTCCTCATATGAGATATAAGGATTCGTTAGAAACAGGACTTTTGTGGTACGTTTTTAATAATTTGTACTCGTTGTTCGATTAGCGATAGAGCAGAACTGGATTTGACAGGAGATAAGTGTCAACTCTATCAATTCGAACCACGAAATGAACGAATGAATGAACACAAATTAAACTCGAAAGTAGTTTTCTCTCTTTTATACAGAATTCTGATTTTTACTTGCGACAAGTATTGAATTCGTAAAAAGGAGAGAGATGAGGATGAGATATGACATTACGATGATATAGAAGTCGAAAAAAGTGGGTCCGGCGATTCCGTCTGTCTGTCTGTCGGGAAGTTTACAGGCATCTACAGCCTTAACTACTGGTCTCATATCCCAGTTTTTTTTTATTTTTCATTTAAGATCAAAGTTTAGGGTAGCCACCATACCATTTTTTTTGGCCAAAAACCAAAACTTTCAATTTTCTCCAAAACGGCTCCTACGATTTTTTTAAACTTCCTCGAGTTTCATTTTTTGAAACATTCATGCATTTTATGTCAAATTTTTTTTTTTATTGCTCCAAAACGGTACCTCCCATGGAACCGTTTTTTTGTTATTGGATTTTCTCGAAAAATTAAAGTACGATCAGCGTAATTTTTTTTTTTTTGAAGTACGTATATATTGTCCAAATAATATTTTGTATTCAAAAAAATTTCTTTTTGGATTTTCAAAAAATATTTTAAATTTTTT
This sequence comes from Sphaerophoria rueppellii, assembly GCA_920937365.1. Classification (NCBI taxonomy): domain Eukaryota; kingdom Metazoa; phylum Arthropoda; class Insecta; order Diptera; family Syrphidae; genus Sphaerophoria; species Sphaerophoria rueppellii. The sequence goes on along the minus strand of CAKKXW010000002.1, from coordinate 21,001,269 downwards.
TTCAAAATTCTGTACTTCAAAAACGGATCAATTTTAAAAATCCAAATTGAAGTATAATATGTATATTTACATGGTCTTGAAACCTGTGTACCCAAATTAATTTTAAGACATTTTTGAAAAATTTTATATATAAAAAATTAATTTAAAAAAAACGGCTCCGACGATTTAAAAAAAAAAATTCAATAAATCAAAAATATAGTTTGAATTTGTTTGGCATTTAAATTTTTGGAATTAAATGTTTTTGCGAGGTACATTTTAAAATTTTAATTTTTTAATAAATTCTAATTATTTTTATGTATTGAATTATTTTTCGTGAGTTAAGTACAGCCGGCTATAAGTAATCAAATTTTTAATGAAAGAACATTATATTTATTTATTTCAAGTAAATGTTTATCTTCGTAGAAGTGTAATAAGAATTGCTTAAAGTATATCTCTTATTTTAACACTACTTTTTGCAATTTTTGGAACATAAAAGTAATCATAAATATTTTAGTTTTAGCATGCAGGAGCTAGTTCGTACTACCCAGTCGTGCACATTTTTTTAAATTCGGATGCCTCATTGCTAGGTGTAAAGAAATCTGCGGCATAAATTGACTTTATTACCGAAATAAATTTGAATTTAATGCATATTCTTTTTTTCATTTAGAAAACCTCCTAACCAAAAAAGTAGCATCTGAAACAACCGCTAGTAGATTCATAGCTATTACTTAAAACACATCCAACTATATTGCATTCTAAAAATTCAGTAAAACATTTTTTCTTCACCTCATGTTTTATTTACCTTCATATTTAATTTATATCTGAATAAATCCATGTGAGGTGGGTATCCTTATCCTGTCTTCCATATTCACTTACATTTCCACGTTCCACCATAAAACCAAAAACCCTAACCATATTTGTATTTGCCTTGATGCCTTGCCAGAGTCATAGAGTGGCTTTCACAACGTCAAAATATGTAGACATCGTCAGACGAATATGCGGTGGTGTTGGCTGTATGTGAGAGAATGTGCGGTAACAACAAAACAATATCACAACATCACACAAATGGACAGACGGAAGGACATTGATGTGAAGATTAAATCAAGCTTCCCTCTTGCTGCTCGCACACGTCACATAAAATCTCATTTCAACCTGGCTCGTAAAGGTAGTTTGGTAATATTTATTTTTCCAACAAAGGTAACTCGTAAAAGTAGAAAAGGCATCATCACTAAGGACAAAAAAGGACAATTTCTAAATTCACTTTATTAATGGACTCATTTCGTCTTACGAGTATATCATTGAATTATGAATGAATCAATTATTCGGAGAAAATACAACGACCTGAACCCGGAGATCCTTTTATAAAAAAAAAAAGAAAAACATAACATCAACCCAGAGGCAGAGGTTGAATTTACTTAGGATCGACACAAAGTTGACAACGCTTAGAGTGGTAATTAAAATGTGGCTACACGTGAGAGCCAGGTTAAAGGCTTGTTGAAAAAAAAAAAAAAACGAAACACATCGTTTGGGGAAAATGTTATAGCACAACCTAGAGTATCAATGTTATTCTTTGAAATGAAATCACCTCAGAGTTAATTTATGACAAGCCAAGCTCTTCAATAGATATGTGTTGTTCATTGTTAAGCATCACTGACTTATCGTTTTATCTCATGTGCCTACTACCGACAAAGTTTAATGAATTTTCAGGAGATAAATGAAGGACCATCTTTATGTTTGCACTGGCTTGTTTTTATTTGCGATCAGGAGGTTTAGACATTCAATTTATTTCCAATGTACAAGACATGTTATATTGCCAATTGCCAAGATAGAGAAGGGAGATGTATTTAAGGGTATTTTTATGTTTCCTATTGGGCATTTGGGAAAATTTAATCTAGAAGGATTTCATTATTCATCGGTGAAAGTTCGGCTAGGAGTATAATGTTACTTGCTGTTTGTTCAAGGATTTTCGTTTTGATTATGAAAAATGTACTCTGGAGGATGTATGGAAAATATGTCATATTAATAACTTACATAACAACGGAAAAGTAAAAAAAAAGTCATTTCCATAAGGTGAAGCAATGCGACCATTCACTCATATTTGATTATGATCCCCCTTAAATTAAAACTTGTAAAAGACTCCAAAATAAGGAAAAAAAAGTGAATACAAACACAAAATAATAGCAAAGTTCTTCAAGATGTTCTTCCTGCATCCTGAAATGAGAGTAAGCCATAAGCCTAAATCAATAAATAAGTACCAACATTGCATAGTAAGACAAACGCCACAAACTGATTTGAAAAAAATCATTTTGTTGCTGTTTTTTCAACATACGACATATTGACCAGTCCTTGAACAGATTTCGAAAATTCAACAATAGTTGGATAATGCATAAACCTGTGGCACATACTTGCTTTTGTTGTGCGATTAGTTGTTTTTAAGTGACTTTTAAGAAAGACAAATGATAATTACTTTACAAAAAGATTATCCACTCCAAACTACTAGCCAATCGCGCAATCTGTTTAGGAAGTAGTGGAGTTCACAAACATTTAAACCAACGGAACGTAACGAAAATATTCTGGCAAATTGTTTTCACAAGTTTTTTTTACGTATGCAATTTTTTTTTCCTATATGTGGTGTCCGTCTTACCAATTTATATATTTCTAATATTTATTTTTATTGGACTAAAAATCCTTGTTTTGAAGATTGTACTAGATTTTTCGGTTTTAAAACTAAATAATGCTTATAGAAATCTAGTTAGAAACAGACCGATAAAAGCCCTTTTCAAAAGTTTAAAAAAGTGAATACACAAGTTCCCAGAAGAAAGCTTACTTTGAGTTAGATTTTTGTAGAAAGCAATATTTTCAATAAGCTTTTGGTTCAAATTTGTTTCACAAAAGAATTTCGAGGATACGAGGACTCAATTATGTATGTACGGTACGTACATTGTACATGGAGATATGAATGCTTTTAGCAAAAGTTTTACGTTTCCACTTTTAAATAATAAAACAAACACTTTTGGACGTATCTAACAAAGAATGTTGTAATACTTAACCATACAACTTTCGAAAAGCTTTCTTTCAAAATTAGTGAAGAAAAAGCATTCCACAAAAAAGCTTATTAAAACCATTAAAAGTCTCAAAAAGCGAATTTATAAAAAAAGCTCCTTCAAGCACTTGCTTTTCCCCTTTCAAAATCCAGCCTACTCCCACTCCCAATCACATCCCTGTTCTTTTTTTATTCAACAAAAACTGTTTATTTTCCTTTTCCTTTTGCTTGCTCTCGTTATCAAATTATTCCACTGACCCATTTACTAATACGGCTCGCCATAGATTCACTTTCACCCCGCACGAAACTGAAATCCTGGAAATATCCTTTCATAAGGACATAACTGTCAATGTAGGTCTTTGAGTACAGCTGAACTTCAAACTGGAAAGTTGTTAATTTTTGCGCAGGCTTACGAAATCCTTCTAAAACATCCATTTGTCTCTTTTCATCTCAAACAATTAAACTACAGATGTGAGGAGTTGAGCATGAATAAAATCATAGTGCAGCACCTATGCCAACAAAATATTTCTTCGCATTTGCCAAAGAAATTTCAACTCTCGGATCTGTCAGTTTGTCTAGCGGGCTCACCAAAGTGATTACTTCATTCTTAAGAAATATCAATTTTGTTCGAATTGTTTTTGACATCAAAGAGTTTAGATAAATATTCAAAATTTTATCACCAAAATTGAACATCCGAATCGGACGGATTGTTAAAAAAACAAAAACAGAAAAAGAAATACTGATTTGTTGATTTTCGCGAAAAGTGCAGGTCGAGTGAGAGTCGGGAAATAATACAAGTCCACGACTTGAGCACTTAATGCTGAGTAAAAAGTTATTTTTTTTCTGTCGTGTTCACTGGAAAACCACTCTCTTTTCGTTTTGTCACAATAATAGAAGTTATTTACGACGTATCCTTTGTGAACGAAATCGAAACCAAAAAAAAAACTGTCCTCTATCGTCCTAAAAGACTTTAATTGCAATTAAGCATCCAATTTTCCGACAAAATCAGTGACGAGTAACGAAGTCAAATAAAAAAAAATAACATAACTTACAGAGAGATAAAAGATATCGTCCTGTCATATTTTTTGAGAGAGCGAGAGAGTTTAGTTCGCATTAAAAAAAAAGCTGCCAGCTGCCATATGAACCCACCCCTAAACTTGTCACAGAAGTCACGTGCCAATACCTTAACAACTCTTTTGATGTATGGCTTAAAATTTGTTTACATCCCTCTCAAAGATAAATACTCTGATTTAGTATCCAAGCAAAGCAATTAAAAACAAACAAAAAAAATACCCAAAAAAACATCATTAGATTTCCAAAGATTATTGTGATAACAGAAGACAACAAATACGCACAAAAGCAATAAATCTTTTTTATTGTTTCTATTTGTGATTGTTAAATAAACTATTGTTAGTTTTAAGTGTTAATAATAAATTTTATCAAAGTAGTGAATACCAATTAAGACTTTTAGAAAAATCATTAAATTTGTCACATTTCAAACTGTTCATAGTAGTTTAGAAAATAGTGTTTTTAAGTGTCAATATTGGAGTTAGAATTGCAGAAAAAAATAGCTAGTTTTCAAAAATAAAAAGTTATTCTTAATCAAACACGTAAATTTAAAATTAAGAAATCTTATAAGTGAAAGTGCTTCAGAATCGAAACTAGATGAATTAACTGTGAATGCAGATCATCTCTTAAAATTTTGAAGGATTTGTTAAGACGGGACTTCCGAAAAATATATAAAACTTGGTTTTCTATTTTATTAAAAAGGTGGGTCTAGAAAATAATAAGTAAGTTCATTTTATAATCTGCCTGCATTTTCTATCTTCTTGTTTCTTAAATCTTGACCTCATTGCAAAGGAGAAAAAGACGCAGTCAAATTTATCGTCGTACTTTATAGCCAACCAATGTTTGAAAATAAAGGAAAACCCAAAATTTTATTTTTTTTATCTAACCACTTATATTTGCGAAATTCAAAAACCAGGAAAATAATATTAAACTGTCTGAAAGGTTTTCAATATTTGCGAAATCTTGCGATATTGGCTTTCTTCTAATAAACTTGTTTTTTGAAAAATTACAAGAGGTTGTAACGATGGTTTAGTGTTGAAGTAAAAATGTTTCAAATTTTTAATAGAGCTCACTGTATCTTACTTTAGAAAACATTGTAATTAGAGTGGTGCTTGCTAAAAATGCTGGAAATCATGATTTAGACTTTAATTTTCATTAATTTCGTACCTTAGATATTTAGTTTATATCTAAGATTTTATTTTCAGTAAGATTTTCTTCAAGTTTCCAAAAAAAACATGACAAAAAGCAATTAGAAATCGTTGAAGATCACAAAATGGTATGAAAACAAATAGATTTATAAAAGGTTAAGACAGCAGTTTCGTTGTAAATTACAATTTTTCAACTTGTGACAACTTGTGAACCTTTGCAGTTGACAAACTCTAGAGTTGAATTGTAAAGTCAAGCTGAGGATTTTTTTTTCAGGTACCTAACTTTCAATTCAGGGTTTTGATTTTGAAAGTAGTAGGTATCCATTGGGAAATTCATAACAGTTGATGTTTTATTTTTGCTTTTGGAGACGGTAAAAACAACTCGCGATGAAATTCTGAATCAAGAAGAAAAAAAGAAGACAGATACCTCTTCATGTTCATAATAAAGCATATATTGCTGAAATAATATTATAGTCTCCTCCGGAAAAAGTATTCTCTAGGAAGTACCTATATAATATATCTAGTTCACAGGCCAAAAAGACGATACGGGAATTTACTTTTGTGTTCGAAGACCCACCAATCAAAGAAATATCTCTTGGAAAAGAGTATAAACCCTTAAAAGTAAACACAAAAAATAATTGTGTTCATAGTCCGTTAGATTTTCAAATGTTTTCGTTCTATTTCCATTGTATCGCCTGTCCAAAACTATAAAAAAAAAAATGGAAATTAAAAATCTTGAAGCTCACTAACAATGGAAATGAAAACAAATTGATTTATAAAAGGGTTAATTGAAGTAAAAAGACTGCACAACGATAAAGAATTTTGTCAGTCTTTTAGTCTTCACGTTAGGAAAAACTTTGCATTTCAAAATTTGGTAACAATTGCTACAAGTTATAAATAACTATCCTGCAATTTGTTTTTAGTTTAAACCATATCATATTGTGAAATATACTTAAACCAAATTTTGTTTCAAAGACTCATTTTCAAAGACAATTTTAGTTAACATATACTTAAAAAAATTTATTGATTGATTTCAGTTATCGAGAAACTTGAGAATAATTTTCAACTTTATCACTCGTTTTCAGACAAAATAATATGTAGATATTATTAACATTTTGTCAAGTGGAACTGGCCTAGTAAACAAGCTTGTGAATTTCAGTTTACTTAACCGTCACGGTCAGCCGTTTTGGACTTACTTGCGCTAGACTCCGCTGTAGACTTGGGCTTCAACCCACAGTCTCCGCTAGCCAGCTTGGTCATTTCCCTACAGTCTTGCGCTCCAAGTTTATTGAAGTCTTCTTCCACTTGTGCGGACCACCTAAGTCGAGGTCTTCCCATAATTCTTTATCCCTTGGGAATGGTATCTAAGGCCGGAGCATTGGTGTTCATTTGCTGTATGTGACAGAGCCATCTGATTCGCTGGACCTTGACCCTTCTAGCTATGTCCGTGTCGTTGTACAACCCGTTATTTAAGCTGTTTAATCTTTGCATTCTCCATCAATGCACACGGGCCGTAGATAACCTGAAGAACTTTCCTCTCCAAACAGCCTAAGGCACATTCATCCGATTGTGTCAGTGTCCATGCTTCTGCGCCATTGAGCAAGACTTGGTATTATAGAGTTTTATCTTACCTTAATTGCTTTCTACGCCTTAAGAAACAGCCATAAGCAAGAGTTATTCTTCGTCTGATCTCAGCGTAGTTTTACTGTGCGTAATTACAGCGGAGCCTAGGTAGACAAACTTCTCTACTACTTCGAAATTGTATGCGTCTATTGTGATGTTCTGTCCGAGCCTTCGATATTGGGTGTCTTCCTCGAAAAACAGCATATACTACGTTTTGCAGCAATTAACCGCTTAGCCCATTTTTGCGACTTCTGTCTCAGTTCTAACAAAAGCGCTATTTACATCAAGTTGTGTTCTTTTCATTATGTTAATATCATCGGTGGCGTATGCTAGAAGTTGAACAGAATCTAGAAAGAAAGTGACTTTGGAATTGACTGTTTTGTCTTGCACTGTCATCTTAAGTAGGATGCTAAAGAAATCGCATATAGATAGCTTCTTTGCGAAGTCTATAAAAAAAAAAAAACATTAAGTTCTTGTAACTGTGTTATAAAACGACATTTTAACGAAAATGGCCAAGCTGCGATTTAAATTCACTGTTTTGGGAACTTAAGATGTAAAATCGAATATAATTTGCATAGCTTCAATCGAAACCCCTGTCTGACGCAGTTTTGATGTCACTGATGAGTAATAACTTGTGAGTAAACATGCTTCCCTTATTAGTCAAAAGTCAAAAATGTGTTTAAGAAAAGATATCAAGTACGGAATTTATGGAAACCACTGTGTGAAGAATAAGAGAGAGCTATTAAGATAAATGTGAAAATCTACAATTTAATGACACTTATCTAGAAGAAACAGTTGAAGAGAAACATTTGAAGAATAACAGCCGGCATCGGCAGAAAATAATGCAGCAACACCCATAAATTTATTGAAACTAACAAAATCAATGCTGATCAGTGGATTGAGGAATTTGAGAAAGAATGTGTAGGGTTTGAGATTCTACGAGATGAGGAGATGGTCGAAACCTTAAAACATCTACTTAAAAAGCAATACTGTTGTGGCATTATGTTGATTAAACTCCCTGTAAGTTTCCCTGGCATTTTTGGAAAAAAGCATTTTGTGAAACATATGGGAACAAAGGCTGGTCCCGAATCAAATATGTACTTATTTCCTTTTAAATTTCAAATTCAATGCTTGAGTATGCAACAAAAAAAAGACTATTACTAGAAGTAAACAAGTCTATCGACGACGAAACGATGATAAACGTGATTGTAATGCGCTTACCAGATCATGTAATCGATAGAATTGACAGGGAATCACTTAAGTCAATAATCAATTTGTATACAGTGAAATCAATAAATATGAACACTTGATAACGAAAAAAAAATGAAAGATTAAGTTCAGAATACAAAGACAAATTTAATCCAAACTAAACAAAAACCTTAAACCAAGTCGTACCATTTGTGAAAGACTAAAGAAAGGTGTCCGCTTTCACCCAGAAGTTTCATGCATGCTGGATCAAAACAGACAAAAAAGGGGGAAAGAAAAACCAAATTAAACTTGTCAACAACACAGAACTAGAATGCGAACTACAAAATGAAGACCAAAAAAATTGAAGTGCCAGCATTGATAAAAATGAAGTTAGTATTGAATGAAAAGCTTGAGGTGTTTGGAATTTATGACTCAGGTTCAAATTTTTCACTGAAAAACTCAAGATTGATGAAATTAAATGAAGACAAAATAGCCAACTCAAAGAATACTAATATAAAAACTATTAATAATCTGAAAAAAAAAAACTACATGTTTAATAACGTTAACTGGAAAATTTTGATTACGATTTTCTAATTGGATTTGATTGTATTAAAAGTTCTAAAAAATTATCCAAAAACAGATATTATTTGTGATAAAATCGTAGACAAAAAATCAAAAGATCAAGTAGACGAAATCATTTATGAAAATAGATTCTTAAAATTAATTAACTTTAATAAACACATTGAAGAATGCATTTATCACGTGTTTGAGAAGCACGATAATATGATTAAAATGCACCAACAAATTAATTTATTTTTTGCTTCACAATTGAAATATTTTTAGTCAAGAAACCTTCATATTTTAGCACGTCCGCGTTCACCGTCGTGGGTCAGTCGCTTTACATTGTTTTCATAATTTCAATATTACCAACAATATTGTGTTCTCTAAAATGTACCCAACTATATTAGAAAAACTTCCTAATTAAGTAATGAATTGCTACAAGCCTTGTTTGAAGAAAATTGTTGTTGTCCTTTTTCTTAAATAACCCGAAAACATTAAAAAAAAGAAGCAACAAATTTAATTAAATTTTTCCTTCGTGCTGTTTCATATCAACGTTGGTCTTGGTTTTGATGTTGTGTACTAAAAAAAATTGTTTCGTTCCTGATTTGAATTTTCCCCAAAATGAGGCATAATTAAAATTTTTAAGAAGTACCTATGCGAATTTTTTGTTTGCTTCATCATGCAAGAAGCATGATAAAATTTAATTTTGTTTTTTGTCCAGGAAAACAATAGAGTCAACCAGAACCGAACTAAAACAAACGAAGCACAATAGAAACTCAAATACTTTTCAACACAATAGACCATCGACCATCTTTAAAATAGCAAAAAACAAGCAAAAAAAGCCGAGCTATATATGAGCAAAAGCCGCAAATATATTTTCCAGCCTATAACAATAAATAAAACAAAGCAATCTTGCCTATAGATACGCTCTCCTGATTGAATGGAAACAATAGATTGGCAAAGAATTTCAATCTGCATTCGGCAGAAAATGAATGGCTGCCGTTTGCTCGTCCAAACTCAAAATTGCTTCGTTTTTTTGCTATTCGTATTCCTCCCAGCTCCTTTTGACTGGGTAATTTTTTTTTTCTTTTTAATCTTAAACGGTTGCAGTTTCTGCAATGAATTTGTGTGTGTTTCGTTTTTGGATTTGCTTTCGAATCAACTGCACAAAGCACACTCAATTTGAATAAGAAAACATTGTTACAACCAACCCGTTGCCAATGATGAGTTCTAGTTTAGAGCTAGTGCCGCCGCGTCGTTTTCAGTGTCTGCCAAATGCTAAAGAGACGTATTCCTAGTAACTCAACACCCGCCATCATCTCTCTTTCATCTTGTCTTAGACAAAATTAAATCCTGTAATTAATTGTGTACGAAAAACTGAAATCTCAAATTAATTCTTGCCTGCCTTTCGTAACAGGATTATGAAACCGTGTCGGGGAAACTGGGTATTCTGATTAAAAACTCTTTATCCGCATCCAATCCGCGAATTTTTGTTTCACTTTTTTGTTGTCGTTCTGTTGGAAATTACGTTTCCCAGACTTGGTGGCTTTTTTCATTATTATTTTGATTATAATAATTTGGAAGGAAGACCAATTTAGAAGAGACGACAAATTTGCCAAAGAATTAAAAATTTAATGTACTAACTTTAGTCGGAAAATGTAAGTTTAGGCACGTTAACGATTAACAGGGTGTCAAGTGTAAATGTTGAGAGTTTTAAAAGTTTAACACCTAGAGATTGGCTTCAAAATTAAAAAGGTTCTTATGAAACTATCATTTGTAAGTTTTGTCTTTTAGAACCACTTTCGGTTTAAGACCATTTAAGGTAATTTGACACAAAACTAAAATCCAACGTCGAATATCTCGGGAACGAAAATTTAGAATATAGTAGAGTTTAAAGAAATTCATTTCGAAACATTAACAATTTGAAAATCATTATATGTATTTTCAAACATGAAACTTTACCATCAGGCATCAATTAATTAATTGTGGACTATCATCACTCCAATAACGGCAGGTTTGTTTATTGAAGTATCCATTCAACCAAGCTAAAAAAAAGTTCGCTTATGAAAATGGAGATCAACGGCAATCTCGTTTTGGGCCCTTGTATCGATTCTACGCCTTGTAAGTGTGCCTTCAATTCTTGTACGAATTGGATTTCGTAGGCACACAAAGCAAGATAAGAATAAAAAATATATAGAGTGGCGCAACAGCTCTTGAAGAGCCAAGGCCTAAGTGACTTACTCTTATCAACAATTCTCTGAGAGCATGTGAAAAACTGAGGGGGCCTACAATTTAACGCCGATTCCGAAAATTCTATTACTCCAGTGATTTTAGTTATTTAAAACGCCAATTTGCGGAAAAATTCCCAGTGGGCTGAATTTTTGTGTACACTTTTAATACGGTGCTGTTATGAAGATGTATAGAAATCGGCATTGATATCGTGCCGGCTAAAAAGGTTATGGTGGTAAAACGAAATTCAGTTTTACATGAATATTTCGTGGACTTTTGCTCGGAGGTCAATAAGTGGTCAAGGACAAATTGTTCGTCTTGAATTTATAAAAAAAAACCTTTAACCATTTTCGAGAAGGGACTAGACCACGCTGACATTTGCTCTATTGATCTTTCTTTTTTCATATGAAAATCTTCAGTTCGATTTCATTAAGAGTGTCTGACACATCGAAATCTTCGTCATTGGTTGACTATGTGGTTAAGTATGATTGGACACGACAATGTCCACAAGTTTTTGAACATCTCAATCCATTTGTATCCACCTTTTGCTGCCACAGGCTTTTGTACAATTACAAAACATTATATGTGCAGTACATAATCGTGTGACTTGGCCCCTTTAGACTTTTTCCGTGCGGCTTTCTTGAATTTGAATCGCATGTCTACTCAAATCAGCTGCACACCACTACGGATTTTAACAACAACATAATCGATGCCATCGGTCAATTTCAGTCTGATTTACGCGCCAAATTAATCGAAAACTGGACGTTTCGAATGCGGGCCACCCTCCAAAATCTCGGTGGCCATTTGAACGATGATTTATTTCACACTTGATGTCATAAATACTTAATACCGCCAGCTAGCTCGGTCCTTAGCTAGTCGTCTCCAGTTTTGCACTCCAAGTTGATTGAGGTCCTCTTCCACTTGAGTGCGCCACCTGAGTCACGGTCTTCCTCTCCTCCTACGTCCCTCGGGAATAGTGTCGAAGGCTTCCCGGGCCGGAGCATTGGTGTCCATTCTCTCTCAATGACCGAGCCATCTGAGTCTCTGGACCTTGACCCTTCTGGCTAGGTCCATGTCGTTGTACAACCCGTAAAGTTCGCTGTTGTATCTTCTTCGCCATTCCCCATCAATGCACACGGGGCCAAAGATGACCCGAAGAACTTTCATCCCATTTTGTCAGGGTCCATGCTTCTGCACCATACAGCAGGACTGGGATGATGAGTGTGTTGTACAGTTTGATGTCATAAATAGGGTCTTAAAATAAAGATGAAATCTAATTGATATTTCGTTTTATCCCATTTCAAAATCGACCCGCCATTTTTCATCACAAAACACCCGAGTTTCAATAGAAGAAGAAAAAACGATAGAGCATATGAGCGCGTTCTAGTCCCTCTACTCCGGAAACGGTTTATTTTTGAGAAAATGATTTTTTTAGGTAATTTCAAGAAGAACAGTTTGTTCTTGACGACTATTTATCTCCGGACAATAGGTAGCGAAATATTGTATATCGAGACCTTTTGACCACCATAACTTTTTGTTTTAAGTCGGCACGATTTTTCACATTTTCATAACAGCCTAATAAGGGAGTACACAAAAATTCAACCCACTAGGAATTTCTCCGCAGGTTTTAAATTACTAAAATGATGTGACTCCAAGTGCAAGAGCCGGAAAAACCGCTCCTTTTACGGCCTGGGCTTCAAATAAGTCGAAGTAGCCCGTAAAGGTGTTCACCAAGTAGTTCGGCCTAACTGGAACTGGAGACGCCACCGTTGATTCCAAAGAAGAAATTCATTCGCTGCCGTCCCTCGGTGGGAGTGCTTTGGTGGGAACACTCCTTCGTTGTGGGGTAATTGGTAGTAACAGCCTACTCCGCTTCGACCTGTCGACCATGGGAGGCCCTTCTGCGAAATCAAGTTTCGCGATCGCATAGCTCTAAGCTTCATAGTAGTAGTTACCGTAAGCCGCTCCGCCACGTCAAGGCTTATCCCGTGGAGGGAGGCTACCATATCCCGCAAGTAAAAAAAGAGCATAGACTTTGGTCAAATTTAACCAATGTTGGTCACAATGGAAAGCTGCCAGACAAATCTATTGTCTTGTAACTAATCAAGACCTTTCTAATGATATGCCTTACAAAATATTTTGGATGGCTGGCTTTCAAAAAAAGGAGCAAAATTAAAATTTTCTCAAGAATTTCCTATTTTTCCACATTTAAACTTTAAACAGTCTGCCAGACTGATTGTCAAAAAAATTTGCGATGACACTGTCTGAAATATTATCTAACAAATGGCATCAAAAAATAAACTATGCAATTTACCTTTGTTTAGAAATTAAACTTACAAAATTACTCAAACGAATTGACTTTTTTCATAATTTAACACTTTGAGCCGAATTTCCCCCATGTTCGTCACACGAAAATGCTGCCAGACAAAATTATTCGTGACTACCACTACCAAGACCTTTCTAGTGATATGCGTTCCTTATTTGACTTCATTGATTATGTCGCCACTTCTAGATCTAGAAGTAGATTTCGTGAAATTTGGGATGGTGCGAAGTAGTAAATAGTTTAAAAAAAAATTCAAAATCGAAGTTGATCTCCTTGGAAAGAAGTAAGGTGGTAACGCTGATTAGCACTCTGCAACGACGTCTCTGCGAATGCGTAGTATAATTTAGAGCGGACGTGGTTGCAAAAACGTACCATATTTATTCGAAATGCTCTGATAGACCTCCAAACAAAACACACGTTAGTTATACAGTTTTTTTAGTATTAAGAAATCCTCAAACAAATTAGTATTTTTAGTTAGCACCACAGATTTGTGTCACCCTGTACTCAAAATCTCAATTAATATAAAACACTTGTCTTGAACTTAGTAGACCAAACACGATGCTACCAACAAAATCTAATTTTCGAAATTGCCTCCTGTTTTGTCCTTTCCTTGTCAGCCATAAACCATATCGCCTCCTTTCACCTCAATGCCCATCTACAGCATGCTTCGCAACCAACGCAACGGTAGCAGAATTATTATTACACCAAATAAAATATTCATGTGATTTCATTATCGAGAGATACAAATTTGAAGCAAGTCTGTGTTGTAATTTACACCGCAAACGTCATCGTTTTTTTCATCCTGTCGTGTCGTAAAATTTACTATCTCATCATTTGCGAGAGCAATCTTGTCTTAAAGATTTTACAACCTCTATCAAACTTCATGTCAAACGGTCCTTGTTACTCTTGAAGGATCTACTTTAGCAATTTTTTTATAAGTATATCTTCTAAGCAACTATTCAATTCATTGGAAAGTATAAGGAGGAATTAAAAGGCAAAAAAAAGCTGGTTGCTTTATATCTCTTAAGCAGATTAGCAGAATGCTTCAATGATGCATTAGAAAAGCACTAATCGCATTCTCTCTCTTGTTCGAAAATTGTTCAAATATGGACATGTGAATGGCAATGCCAAATGCACGGGATCTCATTGGATATAATAAATTGTAAAGTTTTTTCCTTGTCGAAAATATGGAAGGACCTCCTTTGAGAGGATAAAATGCGGGATCTTTTTGTATGCTTTATGTTTCGGATTATTCCGCTATTCAAGCTTGAACTTTTTTTTCCTGTTTTTGTTCGCTTTTTTGCTTTTATGTTTCTTTACTTGGAAAAATTCATGAAAACACATTCGGAGAAAGTTTACGATTCAGTTGCCTCGTCCGTTGAAGACTTCGCGTCGGTCGCATCGTCGAATCCTAGTTGTTCCGAAGGATAGATACTGGGAGAAATGTTGATACTAGAGCTGGAAATGACATAAAAAGGATTTAAACTTTGGAGTTTTGTTGGAGTTCACGGCCTATGGAATTTTGTTCGTGTTGCCGAAAAAGATTAATGGCTGGAATTTTTTGAGCATACGATTTCTAGTTTGAAGAGGAAAATATGAAGGTAGTAAAAAACGCGATATGGTTATTCTTTTTTATGAAATTTGAATGGGATACTGTTATTAATGAGTTTTTCGAAAATATGAGATAAAGTTGGGAATCGTGAAGAAGGCAGGAAGTTATTGAAAAGTTTTGGCTTGTCATAATTTCAACTTCAAAGTTCCAACTTGAATGAGGAAAAATGTGTTAAATGACAAAAGCAATAGTTTGTGGTCATTAGTTTTGCGAACTTTTGAAAGTTCCAAAGGAAAATGGAAAAGTACCAACGTAATTTGAAAATATCGATTCCCTTCGAATGAAATTAACTGACAGAGACAAGAGGCAATACCAGAACACAGCAGTTCAATAATTCCATGTGTTAACCTTCGACAAAAAATTCAATAAATTCATTTTTGTTTGTCCTTGAACCGTCAAGAAACAATTCGTGCGTGACAAATAACTCCAAGTCATTGCTTACTAAAAAAAAATCTACGACGATATCATCAACCACCGAATTCTGTCTTTTTTGTTCCTTTTTTTTCGTAATAATTAATGATTCCAGTAAGAAACCGTTTCACTAGGCAATTACGCTCCCATGCGTGCACCGCTGCCGTCGATAAAGTGATATAGGTACGATTCCTAACCATTATTTCTGCTTGAATAAGGAATACACTTTTTTGTGTCCCTCGTTTTCTCTGTAACTCGGTGTCGAACACGTCATGCATGTATGTACTCGTGTTGATGGGTGTTTGAATGTTTATTTTGTGTAACGTAACGTTGAAAAGCTTGTTACATTTAATGATACTTTTTTTTTAAAAAGAGATATATGAACGAATGAAAACAAAAAAGAACGGTTTGTGTAGTATGAAAGCGAACATGTCCTTCAAAAGAGTAAATCATTTATGATTGTGATTGTAATGCGGAAATTCTGATTTATTGTGATGTCTGGAGGATTAAAAATCTTTTCTAATCGGTTGAAAGTTCGTTCTGCATTCTTGCTTTGGAATATTTTTTTTTTAAATCGATATTGTCTCCTTTTCCAGATTCGTTCAGAGTGACCAGACATGATGTAATATCTTAATTTATAATATTTTACTGTACGTGTGTATGTCACTGCATTCCTCCTAAGCGACTGGAGCTATTTGAATGATTTTCATTTGTATGCGTTCAGGTCGCACCCTGGATGGTTAAGATTTACAAATCAGCCCTGCAGGTGCTCCTGCAGTCGGTATATATACTGCAACTACAAGACTGAATCGACTTGAATGAATTTTTTATTTCCATGCATTCATTCATCCATTATTAGTTTTTTTTCTACTTGCTGCCCCTTTAAATGTTGCTTTCCCATATAAATGATTTTTAAGAATGGCCGTATGTCACTGAACTCCTCCTTTACGACTGGACTAATTTAAGCGATTATTCTTATATGCGTTGGGTGGTGCCTAAAATGATTAAGAACTATAATCAGCAGTACTAACTGCCCCGGTAAACGTTGTTTTGCCATATTAATAATTTCTCGGATTGGTTGTACCGATTTGGCTCAAAATGGGTGTTAGAAGCAGGAGACAGCTATACTTTTATCCTACAAGCTGACAATTTAGCTGCAAGAAATATCTGTGGTGGCACTATAAACTTCAAAATACAACAGTCATTCCAGGGCAAGAAAATATTGTCTAAATCGATCGACACTGTTACCGAGCTATTTTTACAAACAAAGTAAATCCCTTATAGACTGAGGAAAACATATAAAAAAGTGAGTGTATTGTATGGAACTGAAAATCAATAAATTAAACATTTATACAAGTCAAATGTAGAATATGAAATTTAAGGACTCACAATACCAAGAATTAAAAAAAGTACTCATACGGCACAGTGTGTCATCGTCATCAGAAGAGAGGTGAGATGAGCACCGCAGGGTCGGCAAATTAAAATATGAAATTATGTTCAATTTAACTTTAACTTTAATTAGTCTTAGTTCAATGTTTGCAGATATTCTGATTGGTGGATACTTTAATGTGAATCTGCTTAATGAATGTACCACTTCACCATTACTTTTGTGGATTTGGTCAACCTGTTTCCAATCTGTTGTGAATCCCTCACTCATTGATATGCTTTTAATAAGTTCAAGTAGTAAAGTTTCATGTATTGCTCAGGTCAGGCCAACATCTGATTTTATACATGACTTTTTATTTTGTTCATTTCAGTTTTATGTAAATTACTCAAATACATCCAAAACTATTAGTTATAGATCGTTTCGTGATTTTAACTGTTCAGATTTGCTTAATTATGTTGGTAATAACTACTGGAATGATATTTTTTATACACTTAATGTTGATAGTAAGGTTTTAATAGCTTACTGGATAGACTTTTCAATGAATATGTTCCAATTATTACTAAACAAGTAAAAAGTTCAAACTTTTGTCCTTGGTACAACAAGGATATTGAAGCTCTTATTCAGGAAAGAGAACGTTTTTTTAGAAAACATAAAAGAAATCCATCAGAATACAAAAGGCGGCACCCATAAAACATATCATGAATACGTGCCTCTACAGCAGGGAATTTCCTGAACAATGGAAAAACGCTACTGTAATACCAATTCCAAAAAGAAGCCATCTGATTCCAGGCCTATTAATTTTCTGCCATTTTTCGGTAAGGTTTTCGACCGTTTAGTAGCTCTTCAAATTCAAGCCTATCTACAAACTAGCAACAAATGGTTTAAATGGCAGTCTGGATTTCGCAACAATCACAGCTGCGAATCTGCTGTTTTGAAAGTAACATCAGATTTTCGCTGTGCTCTTGATAAAAATCAATTGAGTATCATGGTTCTATTAGATTTTTCTAAAGCTTTTGATAATATTTACCACCAAATTCTGATTTCTAAACTAGGAAATAAATTCAATTTTTCGAAAACTTCTCTCAATCTTTTGCGGAATTACCTTGTAAATCGAGTTCAACGGATTACTACGGATCAAGGTTCTTCAAGTCCATACATTGTTAACTGCGGGGTTCCACAAGGTTCTGTTCTTGGACCCCTTCTTTTTTTCGTTTCAGTTGCCACATACACATGTATGCGGATGATGTTTTAATCTATAATTTTAGGAAGACTATGTTGCTCGAATTAATGAAGATCTACTTTCCATACAAAAATGGGCTGACCTTAATAAGCTTAACCTTAATCCATCTAAAACATTAAGTATGGTTTGCTGTCGAAGCAAAGTTAATCTTTCTGGTTTTCCAAAAATAATGTTGAATAGGCAAGTAATTGAATTCGTCAAAAGAGTGAAGTACTTAGGCTTTGCAATTAATGATAGATTAAGTCATTGTGATTCGGTTTCTGAATCTATCAGACGAATTTATTATGGTTTTCGCTCTTTAAGGTCTTCATCTCATATTCTGAACCCGAGTTTAAAGCAACATCTTGTGAAAAATCTTCTTGCAATACGGCATCACAACGTTATTGAATAGAGCGGAATTTCAAACCGTTGCTTTCATGTGCTCGATAAATCGTTTGTTGTACGAAAATTTGACAGTTCTATATAGTTGCCTAGCTACACACTGTCTGACTTTTTCTTCTCACGCTATACTTTTTCAATTTTAGGGTTTCGTATACACATTAGAGGTGAACATTAATATTATTAGATCACTTCGTTAATATACGTTCGTTTTCGCAAACGATTGCTTAAAAGCAGTTTAGCTAAGCTGATGGCAATGAAATTTGCTACACACGTTCTAAAATATAATTGTGTTCCCAAAATGTTGTTATATATAAGATAAATAGTTTCAAAGTTATTAAAAAAAGAAGAATATAAGCATGTGCACTTCTTTGATTGAATCGCCAACACCTGGTCACCTTGGTTACTTGTCGAGAGTCGTACAAAAAAGAACTCTCAGAAAAAGGAACTTATCTAATGCACGTCTATTCTCTCATTAATCAATGTTCTTTTTTTAGTATTTCCAGAGCTTTTTTTCGTCCTGAGATAAGTTTTAGGTAAACAATTCCGAAGGATTACGAATAACCATCCATCAATAAATAGAATTGATAAAAAAACAGCATTTCAATGTTATTTAAGGATACAGAAAAAATATCCTTCTAATTGGTTTGTGTTGCAAAATTGTAATGCAACTGCGGCAGACGTCAAAATTATTTCCAATTAAACATTTTCTATATTAATCGAGATTGGCTGAGCCTGGATCCTTAAACCAAAAAGAAGAAAACAAAACACATGTCGATGCATGTCGGTCGGAAGCACGAATACCAGGATGTGGGACTGAAGGCACATCCATACCTGTCTCTCCATTATGTATAACGTAGATGACACCGAAGATGCATTTTGTGTTCTTTTTTATTTTCCTCTGCGGAAAATTGTTTTCTTTTTCTCGCTTTTTGTTGGTAGCAAAATAAAATGTTTTAAAGCCAGTGGGTGATTTTTTTTTTAAATCCTTCAATATTTTAGAAAAAGAGTAGCAATAATCCACACGAGGAATCTACAACAAGATGACGAATTTTTTTTTTTTGTTAAAAGACTCCATATAGAGACGAATGTGACGCCATGAAGGATAATAATGGATAATATTAGTGTTGCTTCTCGGTTCTCGGTTGTCGGTTGTCGGTTGATGTGGATGACTGACGGCTGATGTTCACTGTTGACACAATGTTCTGGAAACAAGCTTCAACATACCAATGCATTCGGTTTGGATGGAGATGCAAGCACATACAATACAAAATTGTTACGAGATAGCAATCACTGTTGACAGTGAGAGAATGTTGGAAATCATTCGATATGGCTTTGGGTGTATGAATGTTTATACGAAAATGAAGGATATAGCCAAGCCTTGACTGTCCCTAGGGTATTTCAAGCCAATTTGTTGGATACCATTATTGCTTTTCAAAATAGCAATGGCAACAGCAAAAAAATATGTTAGCCCGTTTTGAAGGAAGTTTCTCTTTAAAATGCATCTGTTGCTCTGTTGCAATGCAGTGTTTCAGGTTGCATCGAGAGTGTGGAGGACTCGAAAATTTGAATGTTAAATTGGGGAAACGAATGAAATGATAAATGTGTCAACTGGTGTCTAAAAGAATGAATCAAAACAGATATAAACTTTTCATGGGCTTTAAGGCTTCAGAAAAATGCAGGAACAAGAATTTGAGAAAACTCTTTAAAATTTCCAATCTGGTGTGAAACAGCTAGCTTTCCGCTGACGCGACGCCGAACGCGTGAAACTTCGGGTGTTCTAATTTATTCCATTTTTCTAGCGCAAATCAAGGTCTCCTGCTATTAATTTTCCTGAAAAGGACTTTCCGAACTCAAGAGCTAGGTGTATAGCACACCAGAGTCTGCCAAGCTTGATTTTTAATATAGCTTCGCTTAAAATTGATTTCAATCACGTAGTCACAGTCCATTGAAAATGTTTGTAGGTCTGGATAGCAATTAATAAGGCTTGAAACATTGGTCATAGCCGGCATATATAGTCTCATAAGTTCATGTCGATGTTGAGATACCTCATAACATCGTAACATTTAACTCTGGCTTTGCTGTAATAGGTGTAAAGAAGTATCTGATCAATGAAATCATCAACCTCACTGAGGAGACTCTTCTAACGGCTTCTAAAGGAACACTATGCAGATAGCGAGTAGTAGAGATATTTTGTCAGTGAAAGTTCAGCGTCCAAGTTCAGTGAAAAGACTTAAAATAGACTGTGGAAAGATTTAAGGAGTAGAAGCTATTCTATGATATGAATTTGAATGACTGGAACACATCGAGCCGACGGACAACAACAAAAACGCGTTAGCCATGCAATTATTTCAGACTTCCAGGCAGTAGATGCTATTAATACTTTTTCAACTAGGTGTTTTGTTCTGTTCATTGCAATCTTCTGTCCCTTGATTTTCAGTGTTTCGTTGATATTAAGTGAAGTATCAACCAATAGCTTTCAAACTCCAGTTCGTGCGTCAAAAGGTAATATGTGTAGGTTGTTTCTCTTCCTTTTTGAATGTATTCTTCGAAGTTCAGCCCCCACACATTTAGCAGATATTGAATTCATATTTTTTCCGAAGAAAATCAATAACTGAATCTCGATTTCAGATCAACTTATTTATAACCTACTGATTACCTGATTATCTGCTCAGATTTACCTTCCAGCACAATTCGCAAAATATACACAATCAATGCCATAAATCCCTTCAAACAATACAATTCGTTGATTTCGAAACAAACGACGACGACGACGACGTCGAACAACGATATTATTTCTTTTCAAGTAGTTTCTTGATATTCCATGATTGTAAGTTCATATATCCTGCTCTATTTGCGAATTGGTTTTCAGTGTGCCAGTTCGGTATAACTCGAAGGAACAGGAACGGCAGCAGTAAATATCAACAATCGTTATCATCCGGAATGAAAATAAAATTACCAAGTCCCAGCATCCGTATTGTATACGAAACATCTCTTTCGACATTCATCTTCTGGCTGTTTATTTTTTTTTTTTTTTGTTTATTTGTTTGTTTGCCTTTTCATGCGGTCGGAATGAGAATTGAGGATGCATGGTGCTGGGGGTAAACATAAAACTTTTTTTCGCAGTTCCGTTGTTCTTGGGTTGTGTGTGGCTCGAAGGCTGCTCCTTCGCCTCGCATACAAATTAGTCCCTCAGGCTTCAGCACTTTTTAACATTGGCTTATTTGCCCTACTTACTTACTCACATATTGACTACATATTCAAACGAGTCAGTCAGTGCACATGGAATAAGATTGTTGTCTCGGCTAAAGCAAAAAGCAAGTAAATGAGAGTAATTCTCGAATGAAGTTACTTTGTAAGCATTGATCGGAATCAAAGTGAAGATATACAGTACTCCAGTGACATACTGCTTAGCTCAAAATATGTGTACACAAAGTAGACGACACACATACGTTTGACTGAAATACCCAACAAGCTGTGTGATGGGCTTGCATTTCATGTTTGTCTGTATGTCTTAACATTACAATGATCCTCTTAACCCATCCTTCCTATGCTACACCATTATGACAACGTAATTGCAGGTATTATCCTTGGCTCAGTGGTTTGAAATAAACGATGGCAATTAGCCAAGTCTGCAAATGTTGCAGTGTCTTGCTGTTGGCTGTTGCTGGACTCGGTGCAAATTGAACTTCCATTTAAAAGTTCTTTCAACTCGAATAATTTTTCATATAAACGAGAAGCCGCATTAAGGAAATGTTGGATTGCGAGCGTTGCTGATTGGCACAGTAAAAAAATATACCAATTAAACAAATAGAGAAATTTTCAGAAATTTAATTAAGTTTTTTACAAAGTCAAAACATTTACATAATACTTATTTATTACATTGAAAAACATTTTTCTGTCAAACTTTGCTCAGAATTGAATGTTGTTGACATAATAATTACTTTGAGGAATTTGTTCATTTTTGTAGAAAATTAATAATGGTTGTTGTATCGTTTCCAGTCATCGGTCATGGTCATTGAAAGGCTTTAGGCATCAATGTATAAGCTATATTTTTTCAAATGTTAATTCCAATTGAGCTTAAGATCTGCAGTGAATGTATATTTTTAGTGATGGTGTAGGTGCTTTTTAAGAAGTTTGCTAAAAAATATGAGCTCCCCACTTTCCCCATACAAATGCCCAGAATAAAAAAAAATGTATTTTATAATTTTCAAATTAGATCAAAAAGTTAAAATTTTGCTGAATTTTATTACTAGCCGACCTAGCAAACTTTATTTTATAATATGAATCTTTCCGATAAGAAAAAGCTACATTTGGTAGTAAAAGGTGATTTTTTAAGAGGTTTAGAACTTTTTTTTTTAAACACAAAAAATTCGAAAAATGAATGAAATATTTATTTGAATCGATAGTTTGAACCTTGCAATTTAATGTTTAAGGATAATTTCATGCAAATGTTGACCGCGGATGCGTCTCAGGTAGCCCATCCGCTGAGTCCAATTTTGGCATACTCTTTCATACATATCGGCCGGTATCTCACAAATGAATGCATGATGTTGGCTTCCAGTGCGTCAATCGAAGCGGCTTGTCCCTATAGACATAAGCCTTGACATACCCCCACAAAAAATAGTCTAATGGTGTCAAATCGCACGATCTAGGCGGCCAATTGACCGGCCCGAAACGTGAAATTAACTGTTCACCAAACTCGCCTCGCAATTGCGCCATTGTTTCGCGTGCTGTGTGGCATGTGGCACCGTCTTGTTGAAACCACATATCATGCAAGTCAAGAACTTCCATTTCGTTTGTTATCAGTGCTGTAACAAAGGCCTAACTGCTGGGAACGGCGCCGAATCGACATTTCGCGGTCTTCTGTCACACTAGCTGATACGGCTGCAATATTTTCTTCACTACGCACACTACGTAAACGTGATGGTGGTTTAATGTCCAATAAAGTAAATTTGGTGCGAAATTTGGTCACAATCTTCCGAATAGACTGCTCAGAAGGTTGAGAATGCCGACCATAAAATGGAAGCAGCGCGCGATGAACATTTCGAACCGAGCACGAATTTTGATAGTAAAATTCAATAATTTGCAAGCGTTGTTCATTTGTAAGACGATCCATGGTTAAATTGACAGTGACACAAGGTACTAAACACACGTCAGCTGTCAAAACCAGTGTTGCCAAAACCAAACCAGCTAAAAAATCACCCGATAGTAAAAGTTGTGTTTTACTGTGTAAAGTTGTTGTGCATAAGCCCACGAAAGTTTCTGAGATAATGCGATCATTCTTCGGTACGTACCACCACTGTCAACGAACTTAATGCATGTCTCAAAGCATCCAGTTTTATGGCGTTTGACGGTGACAAGATCACGGTCAGTGTTGCTTTACGTTCAATTAAGAATCAGACGGAATACTACAAATTAAAGAAAAAATTGGACCTTTTCCAATCCGTCGGCATCGAAGCCATCCCTTGCTAGAAATCGAGAATTGGATTCTTTATAATTCTTTCAAAAGCTGAAATCTTATCAATAAAGCCAACATTAAAAAACAAAATCTTATCTTGTTAGAGCTTTCTAAAAGTTACCATGATTGATAAAAAAAAAACACAGTTCATTCTTCAATGTATCCTTCAGAAAAATTAAGAAAATATCGATCCCTGTCCAAAATTGAAGCTGGCAATTTTATATTTTATCTTCTTTCAAACAAATTTTAAAACCAATTTTCATCTTTCTTTCAAGTAAGCTTCTACAGTCAGATAATAAAAATTAAGCTCACTGCGATGAGTACACTTGCAAATGGTCCTCAATAATAATACATTTTCATTTTATTATCCTTCATCAACAGTCCCCATAACCTTGTAAAATTGTGGCGATGAAAAATGTTTCCCTATAGGTTTTCCCCATAAAATAAATTTGAAAATTTACAACCACCAAATAATATCCGATTATAATCATCTCAACACCTAAAATTTAAAAATAAATAAAAATTAAAATACCCCCAAGACAAGGTAACAACATTATTTCTGCATTTTACAGTCTCAACATAAAATATCCTCAAATTTTACCATCAAATAAATTAAATAATAGTTCAATAATTAAAAGCGAATGCAGTTATAAATCTTTTCATTGGATTTATTTTCCAAATAAACACAAAATATGAGAAAAGAACCCAGCAAGCAACGAAGGATGCATTCAATATACACGCTTCACATTTAAATTTCCCAGACCATCATTTTGTATTTATTTAGTACCACCTCTTTACAGGTTAAAGTTCCAGCACGTGATGCATATACTCGTAAAGCCCAAATACGTGTGCTTGTGCAGTACACACGTAGGTGGTGATTGGTTGAGTTCCGGCTGCTCTTAAAATAAATGTATACATCGAAACAGAGGTGTGGGCAGTTGAAGTATTGCCATTCATACCATATGGGGTTACCTGGGAATTTTACATATCGACAGACCAACGACGACAAAGACGACGACAGATGGACGCAAGGATGTAAACCTGTTTGAGGAAAATCCTGTGCGGAAGAAGCTTGAGAGTATCTAGAACGTAAGGATATAATATTCTCGAAGTGCATTTGCAAAATCATAAAGTTAGTTTAGGCTGATGTCCTGCTTTCTGGTAACATAATATATACACAATATTTGTAATCCGATAAAGGATATCATTAAATGGGCTTGTGAGCAGAGGGATGCATATATACATATTATATTTTTATACTTGAACTGCCTAAATGTTCGCTCAATCCCCGTTTACTCTTTTCCGATCGAAGCGAAGTGTTCAATTAAAATAAAGTGCCTTCTCATGTTTCTGCATTTATATGGATAACGAGTGGTAAAAGCAAGAGCCAAAAATGAAAATAAATATTTTTGCACTTCTTGTATTCGATACTAGAGAGTTGAGAGATACCTACATACTCTGACGATAGTGGTTTTGTTCATAAATGGATTGATACAGCCATCATTATTACAGAAGTTATCGAGCACACATTAAAAATGGATGTAATATATCTCTTGATTGAATTTTCAAAAATGGTCAATTTAGGGCATTTAACAGGGTTGCTGTAAGGACTCTTAGTGTTTAAACAATGAGAGCTATAAACAGAGTCATTACTCTGGAAAGAAAATTAAGTTTCTTTTCTATGAATATAGTTTTTGAGTCAAGTAGTAATTATTTTGAAACGTTTTTGAGCTTTGCCATGAAAGCGTTTATAATAAAGTTATAAGAGACTGAAAGCAACGTTTGTCCTCAGCAACAAAAAGATTCAGAGCTCCAAATTCTTCAAGTTGTGGTTAAAGGCTTCAAGTAAATTTTTGTGCGCCATTGTGCTCTCATCCCACACAAATATTCGGCCATTAACAACTTTTTTAAAATATTATAATGTCAGTTTTATGTCTAATAATGTGCTCACAGCTCCAGAAGAAGAAAGTGCCAACTCTTTTTTTAATTTCAGATCATATTGATGCTTAAATTAATGATAACAAAAATGATTTCCCCATTCCACCGACTGCATCACAAAAATATATACCACCACTCAGACTGATCACACCTTGCTTAGATATGGTGTCATACACGATACACATAGGTACTTTTGTTGATCGTTTAACTTCAGCTCTATAGTTTGAGCAAATATTCTGAATCCAATGCAATTTTATTATTGTCCTTAACGTAGTCGTTGTCGAGCAACCAATTCAATTGTGGCAATGCTTTATTCGCAAAACGGATTTTTCGTAAGCAACTGGCACATTTCAATTTGAAAGCATTCAATTCCTCATCAGATTGGCATTTGCAATGGCTATTGACTCAAAGTTAAATATTGTCTGTTTGTGGCTTAAATTAGAGCACAACATGTTTTTCATTCAAACAATAATTAGCTATATGTGGAGTACTTCCAGTTCGTTAGTGTTGATTAAATTTTATTAATGACACATTCCATCAACATTCAAAACGTTATAAATAACAAATAACAATATAATTAACAAATACGTACCCACTAAAAATAAATAAGATATGAGTACATACATATTTTCATACTCTAGAAACTTCATATATCAAAACAACGTTTGCCGGGTCAGCTAGTTCAAATATAATTTCCTAGGTTCACTGACATTTTTTTTTGTCGGAGAAAAATTATATTTGTCAAACATTTTTTTTCTTTACTGACATTTTTTTTGATTTTTTTATTGAAAAAAAAAAAAATATTTGACAAAATTTTCAAACTAAATTGAGTGTATATTGATCAGTTTTTTTTAGTGCGAAATACAAAATTTTTAACATTTTTAAACAATTGAACCATTTGTGATTTGAAAAGTATACATTTTATTTTTGCTAAACCTTCTACCCTAAAACCTTTTGCATTTAGAGAAAAAATTAGGAAAATCGGTCAACCAGTGTGCCCGGTTAGCGAACGAACACAAAAATTAGGCTGTTCTTTTATATATATAGATTTAGCATTTTTTTTCGACTCATAAGGTCTGTTTAATGAATCTGCTCCGCACAGAAAAGTACAGAAAAGATCCAAAAAGTACACGTTTGTGTGTTCCATAAGTAAAAACCTTGTCCCAAAGTCTGCTATTACACGATGCCTCACGACTCACGGCTCACATGAGTGCGAAAAAGAAAGCAGATGTGAGAAAATGAGATGCAAAAAAAATTTCCGGTGAGTCTCGGGCAAATTTTTAGTAGACTCACTTTGACGTTTCTTTTTCATTCGATTTTCTTGTTGCTAGAATAAATACATCGGATTTGTTTGAAAACCAGAGAGGAGTTTCAGACAAATTCAAATTCAAGCCAACGAGAAGGAGCATTTAAAACAAACTAACTTTTTTTTAACTAATTGTCAAGTTTGAGGCACGGGGCACGAGTCAACGTGTAATAGCGTTTGCCTCAGCGAATAAAAATTTATAAGGAAATTCAAAAGTGAGACGTGATTCGTGAGTCAACGTGTAATTGGGGACAAACTGTTCTACAATATATCATTTTGTGTTCCATGAAGTTGTTCAGCTCAGTTTAGTACACATTTTTCTGCCCCTCCTTTTTTGCTGGTGTAGCTTTGTGAAAACTATCAAATGTCAAAATTACAAATGCCAAATTATTTTTATTTTTTTCCAATCAAACAATTTTTTGAAATTATCTCGATTGACGAGTTTTCCGAAGAAGTAAAAGTATGTCTACTATACTCCCAAGTAAAATTTCCTCAAAAAAAAAATCTAAAAAGGTATTCAGAATCTTGTTTCCAACAAACGAAAATTGTATTCAATTTGATTTGACCTGGAATATTTATTTAACAGCTGATTTTATTCTGTCAAAAAGACTAAACAGGGAGCTGATTTTTTCTGTTGTTACTTGTTCTGACAGTTTTCATTTACTTGTGCTGTTCTGTGCTGCTCTGATCTGTTTTTTCTTCATTAAACAGTAATATAGTATTCAAGGGCGATCATAATAGTCATAAGAGAAGGAACTAATTACTTAAAGTTTAATTTCGATCACCTCTTTATTTAGTTCCTAATCACTTCATCCCATAAGATTTTTCACTTAAATAATAAAAAAAACAAAACACGAATATTCATTCACTGCGGCGTATACTTACTATTTCATTAATATTTTAAACGCAAATATATGGTCAAATAAACATGAATGTCTCTATCCTTTGCTACTAGAAGATTAAAAATTGGTTGTTTCTTAGACATGACCTTGAGGCTGGTTGCAAGTGGTAAATAGGTATTTGAGGTATATTTTGTGGACATGGCATAAAAAATGAATTTGCTATATGCAAAAATGTCAAAATAAGAATCCCTTTGTCGAAATAGTTAAAAAAAAAAAAAGAAAACAGTTTTCTCCTGAAAAGAATGAAAACTGACCCTTCAGTAAAATATTTAGCAAACATACGGACTAATACAGCGCATTTTTTTTCGAAAAAAAGGCTGATTTAATAAGCCTGCTGGCTCTTTATCTAGCATTCAGTACTAAATATTATTTTTATTACCCTTCAAATCCAATGCAATATCTTTAAAACGTATGAGGTTTTAAAAGTTTCATTATTTGGGATGTGGACACTTGCGGTCAACAAGAAATCATTGTAAGCATTTAATAGAACAATGAAAATCTACTTGGAAATCAGCAATTGTTTGCTGGTGCTTTAAAGAAGAAGAAGAAGAAAGTTTTCAGAAAAACGAGTAAATTAGAAGAAAGCGTAGTATCTAGATGAAGTTTTGAATTCTCCGACAAAATTAAAAAAAGGTACACCGATCATATTGTTTCGCAACATTAATCATCCAAAACAAAGTAATGGGCCCGTGTTCCCAATTATCATTTCTAAGTCCTACAAACAATTAAAAATGCAATGCGGGCACAATGTACCGCGGGTTGGTTATTTTCAAATAAAAAAGCAATTTGAGAAAATATTAAATAGCTTTTTTTACAGCAAAAAAAACAGGAAGCAAAACAAACAAAAAATCGTAATCGTAATCGTACCTGCTACATGCAATATATTGACTTACAATTTAAAAATATGATGTCGTTGTACTATCAACAATTTGTCTGCAAACTAGGACACAAGATGCGAGAGTGATTATCCGACAATTTATTTGCAATTCAGCTATAGCAATCTAAGCATAACTTAAAATGTTTACACGGCTTTCGTTTTTAAAGCAAAATTTCATTTCGTTTTTGATTCGTTTCGATTTTGCTGGAAAAATTTGAAATAGTAAATTTATAAATACAAGTAATTTCAGAGAAATACGCATTTGTCAAAGAATTGAAAGCAAATTCTAACGAAAATTAGAATACAGCTTTTTTAGCTATGCGCGAAAATCAATGTCGATAACGAATTCAATTCAGAGCGAAAATCAGAACAGAGTTGATAATGTAGAATTATTAAACAAAAAATTTACAAGCTGCCAATTAGATACCAATAAAAAAAATATCAAGCCATTGCGAAGGGGTTAATTTGGTGAATCAGAAAATTTGTGCGAATTATTTTGTTATGTAGGAACAATTTCATACTTCATAATTTAGCTTCCTATGTGTATGTGTTTACTCCTGTTCACATTGGAACTCTGAAATTCAAAACAACTCTCTAGTTATATAAGTTATATTATTTAATACCACTCATTAGATCGAAAGAATTTTTTTTAAATCTTAAGGATTAGTGTGTAGGTGGTCAATTTATTTTGGTACACTACAGAATTCAGTTTTTTCAAAAGAAGAATATAAACTATTTGACTTCTTTTATTTAAACCCTTCACAAAATTCAAGTTAATTAATCCTTTCACTTTTTGGACTTAAATTTTACTCGAAATAAAACCCGGAACTTGGAAAGAAGAACTTAAACTTACTTTAATGGCTTTTTAACAAAAATTGCGGTGCGACTGAGGTTGTGCAACTAATTAAAGCAATAAAATAATAAAGCATTAATAACAGGTAAAAGACTTTTTTGAAAATTTTTACAAAGATTGTTTTTTTTTTTCTTTTGCTTTCAAAGAATTATTTGCCTTTATTCTTTCTTAAGATTACAAAAAGCCGAAAACTGGTTTGGAACATTCCGTAGTTTCGCTTTTGAAAAAGAAATAAGACCGAATTTCATATTTTGACCTGAATTTCAATGGCCATTTCTAAAACTTGCATTAGTTTGAATATTTAGTCGAAAATCAAGACCACATTTGCCTATGGTAGCATGATACAGAGAGGTCCTTGGCACTCAAAAAGATTGATAGCATTTGCTGAGCCGTGATTTTGAGGAATATCTCATTCTTTCTATCTCTCGAATTCGAATGAATGTTTTGCTAAGCAAAACGTCGTGGGTTCGAATCCTACTCGTACCCATAGTTTTTATTTCATCTTTCACGGACACTGCCTCTTGCGAAGAACTGACAAAACTTCCAAGAGTATTAATCTGTCATGGAAAAGTGCTTCTCAACTTTGCCGTACGAAATCGGCGTTAAATTGTAGGTCACCTCAATTCTTCACACGTACCCAGAGAATTGTTGATGAGAGTCAGCCACTTAGGCCTTCAAGAGCTGTCGGGCCACTCTATTTTATTTACTTAGCTCTTTTGTAAGAACATGAGAAATTGTAAGTATATTACTCCTCGAGATCTTTGAGTTGATCTTATTTTCCGTTGCAGAATTCGCAAACGTGTATATTCTGTCTCTATTCTTTTAACTTCAGACACTAGTTATCATTCCACGAGCTTTCGGAAAGCTTCTAACTCTTCGGTTGTGCATTCATACACTAAAAGAAGGTTCGTACTTCCCACGATTGCTTCCTTTCTTTGAGTAAACAAAATAGTTCTCAAATTGACTTACTGCTGTTAAAAGCCCTGCAATAAACCAAATTTACGGGAACCATGTGCAATATTATACCTCATACTTTACAACCACCGATACTCTACAACACTACAATAGCCTATAGACGAACTAATGTTTTGGAATTACTCTACTAACTTGACAAACGGCTTTCTACATCAAACCTCCATCTTTCGATATATTGTCTGGCAAAACTTCTTCTTCGCAAACATCCATAAGAACTTTTCCTTCAAAAAACTATAAGAACACCTCCTCACGAAGAGGCAATAACTTTTTTCATATCTCATGCATCTCTCGTTTACCTCACAAGTCCTTAAAAATCTACAAAACTTCCCATCCTATCGATTCAAGACACTGAAAATTTATACATCACAACTTCTTCTCTACAAACTTTATGCACTGTTCTGCCTGCAATCCTTCTTAATTATTCAAAGGTATAGATTCTCCATCCCCTATAATTTACTGTCTGTCTTCTGTGACATGCTAACCTGCTCTTACGTAAATTGAAAATAAAAAGAGGTCGATATCATCTGTAAGTGACTGAAAGACAGATAGACACGCTATTCATTTTTAATTTGAACTTATCGTATGCAGTTTAGTGGAGCGTTTATAAAAAATTGCATAATTACAGAAGAACACTGCAACATTTTATCTTTATTGCAACATCATATTTCCAATTGACCTCCAATTACTGGTGGATGCTCTTCAGCCCATCACATTATCGCATGAGAAAAGGGTTGACAATTTTACTTAAGATATGCAATTTTAATTATGTAAACAAGGTGAGCATTCCACTTGTAACTGACAACATTTTAAATGTCAAGCATTAATCCGAAGTCACCACTTAACATATTAAAATTCCAAGTGGCAGCGCTTGATGCTTAGAAAATAGATGTTGTCCCAAGATCTAAACCCAACTAGCCTCGTCCTCCTATATGCCTCTAATTAACTTTTCTTCAATACCTTCGTCAACACAACCGACCGTCAACATCGTAGTCAAAACGACTGTAAGTTGACGAGACGACATGACACGAGGTTTGGATTAGCGGAAGTGAGGTACCGGGTACGTTGAGTATACAAACTGATTATTCTCGAGTGTTATTCAAAAAATGCATCTATTAGCTTAAATATGTAAAACCATCTCATACGTGAGTGCTTTCACAACCCCATGCCATGGTCACCCAATTCAAATGCTCCCCCGCGCACCTTCCTACTAAACACCTTAGAAGCTCTTGCATTGCATCCTATTAACCTCGGTTATGCGTTAGTGCACTTTGCAAAACTAAATTGCAGCTATATGTGAGCATTTGCCATTTACAAAACTTATAGGCGGCTGATGTCTAGAGGGCGCAGAAAAAGTATTCTGTTAGTGGCGTGTTGAAACAAATATTAGTTTGTGTGTATTTAACAACAACACTATAAAACCGTAAATCAGGTCGAATAAGGCGGAAAGACTGCTACACAAAATCGCTTGAGGGCAAGCTTGATGGCAAATTTTTATGTGTCAAAGGGAACATTTCAAACATTTATGGAAAATTGTGTTCCTTGCTGGCAATCAATCGTTCGAGCCTTGGTGGCTTTGGGTTTCTTGCAATTAACGTGTTGAAAAACGATTGTATTCTTGGAGTGTAAGTGTTTTGTTGAATAGAGCAATGAGCTGGTTGCATGGAGGTCAAAAAGTTCAAGACTCAAGGGAAGATTTGAATGTATTATATAACGATAGGTGCAAATGGATGAATAGCACAAAAAAAAGCTTGCAAGTGTTTCGTTTCATTTCACAAAAAAATGGTTAAAGTGGCGTCTATGTTGATATGCTGTATGATTCTTGCCAAAACAACTTGCAAAAGGCAAACATGGCTTTTTAATGAGTAAGCCATTCTTCCAGTATAAATCTGTTCCCCCTCAATGAATTTTACCGCAAACAACAAGCTAGCTGTCTAGCTTACTGAAGACTACTTAACTTGTGTCGTTATATCGTCTGAAGATTCGTCCCTCTTTACAAATGGGACCAACTATTTCCATAAAACTCTTTCTCTCAAACAAGTTCAAAATGCCTTAGGCTAAGCACTTCATTCACGGATCGGTCGGTGAAAAGCAGGCACTAGAAATTTCAGGATAAGCGTATTCCTGCTTACATATTGTCTTCAGCAGCTATTTCTGAACGAACGAAATAGAATTGCGCTCATCCCAACGTAACTGTTAAAGCTGATCTCCTTCTGTCGACGCGACGTTTTGCCCGGACTGAGCCAAATACATTGTTTTTTCTTCTGGCCGGATCCGGATTATTGCAGTTTGTACAGATTGTTGGTGTAGTGTCCGTAGCTTAGTGGTTAGGTGCGTTGGCTGCTAAGCAGAACGTCGCACACTGGCGACACTCCTATAGGAGTGCGGAAAAAATTCTATAAAAACCGAACCACTTGATGGATTTGGATGAAATTTTCAGAAATGATAACTTGGCACGTAAAAAATCAAAATAATGAATTACTGCCCACTGCCACGCCCCCTAATATTAAAAAAATATATTTTTTTTTCTCAGAATTATAAGAAATTTAAATAAATTAATTAAAAAAATGTCAAAAATGCTATTATAGTAATATTAGTCATCGGAAATACAGATTATAAAATGAAACACAAGAAAGTATAGTGGAAAAATACAAAAAAATCCACTTTTATTGCATTTTATTGAAATTTTAGTCTTGTAGAAGAGCCATAACTTCTCCAGTTAACTGATCATGCTTTTTCATGGTAAAAGAATGGGTGAGGTTTAAGATTTAGGGGTCAGATGTCACCATCAATCGGCTCATTACATCCTGATTCGTTGCAATGCGGCTACATTTCCGACAATGTCTAGGTAGGTATTTTTTATAGTCCTTATTACGACATTCTTGAACCTCTTCAGACAATGTTCCAACAAGAAAAATACATTTATTTTTCCACTATGGATCAATAATTATTTTTAATCAAGAAAATCTTAAAATCACTTTTCCACAAATTATTGACTTCAAAAGATTTCAATAAATGCGTTTGTATACGATAATGGACCATTTTTTCTGTGAGCCAAGGTCAAATTATCATGAGTAAATTTATTTGGTGGATTTGAAAAAAATGAAACATTACATTCAACAATTTTTTGTTTGGCAAATCTACTCGTTTTTACTTATTTTGTATTATATTCAAATTCATTAGCAAAAACTTTTCGTTGAATTTAAGAAAAAAATGTGATTGAAAACCAAAGATGTGCCATAGCTTTTAAACGATAAGTTTTAAGAAAAAAGTGTCTTTACAAATTCAATAGGAAATTACATTTTCTACAACTTTGTCGAAGATGATTTTTCACTATCATCAAAATTGAGCCAGCTATGAGCAGCTTCTCAAATTCATTAAAAACAAAATGGCGGTTCATCCGGTTAAATTTTTAGTGAATTTTTTTAAAAATATTGTTTGACTATTGATGTACTTCCATTTTCGGTCAAAAATGCAAAATAGATTTTGTAACACAAACAAAACTTTTTTTTTATTTTGTGACATTTTTAGTTTATTTTGTGACTAATTGCAGTTTTCCATCTGCAATACTATACAGATTGGCACCTGGTGGCACCTAAATTTGGTACCTATCGAAAGATAAGCTTGAAAGGATTAAGATGACACTAGTCTCTGACTCCAAATATATAAAAAAAAGTACAAACTTTTGAGTGCTTTCTTAAAATATACACACAATGAAAACCAAATTTGAAAAATCATTTTTTTCTTCGGTTTAATATTGAGACAATAAAATTCGTTAAGAAAAAAATAAAGAAAAATATTGGGGCTAAACCAAAAAAAAACAAAAACAAAAACTTTCACCTAAGTGCTTTTTTACCATATAATCAATAGCGCTACCAAGTTATGTCCTTAAAAAGCTATAAAAACGAAACCAATAGTCCAATTTCAATAATTCTTTCTGACTTAGGTGCATCTTTGTTCTGGAATCTGAAAATATCATTAAAAATTTGGTTTTCAAAATTTTATGTTTAAGACTTTTTTCCGCAAAATCCCCAGTGTGCGTCGTGGGTTCGAGCCCATAGTTTTTATTTTCATGCTTCACGTGCACTGCCTCTTGCGAAGAACTGACAAAACTTCCAAGAGTATCATCTGTCATGAAAAAGTGCTTCTCAACTTTGCCGTTCGGAATCGGCGTTAAATTGTAGGTCCCCTCAATTCTTCACACGCACTTAGAGAATTGTTGATGAGAGTAAACCACTTAGGCCTTGGCTCTTCAAGAGCTGTCGCGCCACTTATTTTTTTTTTACAGATTGTTGGTCCACATAAGCTAATAATGGGATGTACTTCCTGACGATAGCCGTTCTTGTTCTTGGAGTTTCCATAAGTCCATTCTATAAAATGAAATTGGCGGAAATGTCCATTTCTCTTCAAAACCCGACACTTTTGATTTAGAACTTATTGCTTCCTCTTCATCATGGGGTACGAGAGCGACTGCAGGTTTTGCTGGTGCCTTCAGTTTTCAGTACGCAAACATACTGCCATTTTCATTCCAGTCTGAAAGTATTTTGTCTCTTGTTAGAATAGGAAATATGTTAATGGACCAGGCTACATGCTTCAGTTGTGATGAGACTTATTAACACTTAGTTGGCATCAAGATGTTCTTACGCTATGTTCTCATCCTTGCGTTACCAAATAATACTAGCAGTGAAGGTCAAGGTGCTAGTAGGCGAGTTTGTAGTAGGCATTTTCTTTACCATGGGAAGCATTTTAGAAACGTGCAAGTCATACTCTAGAAAATCTCCCTAAACCTTTGTAAATTGTTCTGTGACGGTTAGATAACACTGTTAAAATGTTAAATGTCTTTTACTATTGTGAAAATAAGCTTCACAGTATTTTACGAAATTTAACCATCCTCAAGATTTTCTTTTAAAAAAATCATTTTTACCTGATCCACCGAAAACCCGTTGGAAACAAAAACACATTTACCAAAGTTATCTCTACTCGAAGTCCATTTTAAGCCCATTAGCCAGCCCGCGTCGCGGTTTAATAAATTCAACCCTGAGCTAGGGATATCCTCTGCACAAGGCTTAACTGACAAAAAATGTGAACAAAGTTTGTTTGTGTGATGCGCTTGCAATTCAAAGATAAGATGCACTCCAGGCACACAGCGAACTTACACAGAGAGAGTGTGTGGGTTGTCAGTGGTTGCGCGTAGGTTGGAATATAGGAATTAGGAATCCATGTCAAAAGGACATCCTGCGAATGTGGAGTGACAAAAAAGAGGAGAAAGTATAGTCGACGACGACGAGCCGACCGATAGTGTGCTAGTACTCGTTATACATACTTTTATAGTCATGGAACGACGAACTAAACATGTTCACATGTTAAGGACCGTTTTGTAGTTGAGATTAATTATTCAAGATATACTAGCACGTAGGTGGGTATAGTTTCATATACTCGTTCGTAGTCAGAAGGGATTGTTTTGGAAGTCTAATCCCAAATTAAGTTCTTACCAACGAACGAATGAGGCCTTTAACAAAACGATACTCTCTGGTAAACAACACAACAACACCAACATAAACTCTGTTTTTGGCTTTTTTAGATAATATAGGAAAGGAAAGGAACCCTTTTCTTGTGGAGGTGTTATGTAGCAATGGAAGTGTCATCTTTAAGTCTCTAACTATTTATAGCACAGAGACAGAGAGACAAAAATTGAGTGTAGCCTTAAAGAACAAAAAAAGGAAGTGAATGGTGTTATTGCGCGAAGACCAAAGTGTAATTTACATAAATGACAGGAAAAAAGTAGAAAAGAAAATGTCTTGAGACCTTGAAAATGTTATCATCCTTCCCTATTTGCAATATTCTCCTAACATAGAGACAAAAAAAAAATTTCCAAACATTATCTCCCAGCAGAGGAAAAAGTATTTGCTTTTCGTTCATTCTCTTTTCTTTGCAATAAGTATTCTCGAAGAAAAGAAAATTATTCTTGTTATTATATTTCTGAAAATTGAAGAGGATTTTTTTTTCATAAGCGATTCAATTGAATTTTAAATTTGTCTAGGATATGAAAAGAACAAAAAAAAACGTTTATTGTTAATCGTATGGATTTACAACGGTCATTATACGTATAATTATTTTTTTGAGGACTTTATTTTGAGTGGCTAAGCTCAGCTTCAATAATTCATCTAATTCAAGAGGTATCCCTTACATTAATGGGAAGTATAACTAGCATTTTCAAAAACCTCAATATTCTAAGGAATCTACATAATGGAATAACATTTCGATGACAGAAAAGTTGAAAAAGAGCACCCGGCTCATAACTTTTTGTCAGTCTCTCTGTGTTCACTCGCATTTCTTGCCTGATGAAAAGTCGGTACTTATAGACTATGCATTTGAATATTACGTATAAATAGTTTGAAACCCATTTGTTCTGCCGAAACGAACAAGGGAATTATTCACTGCAATCCACTAAGGTGCTGTTTGTAGAGTTCATATATTCATAAATGAAATAAGAACTTTTATGGAGGAGGGTGAACTCCTTCACCATTTGGGCTACTAACACGGACGTTTTGTCCTCGGCGGTATTGTTTTTTTTTTTAATTTAATTTCAAGTTCAACGAGTTTCGCCTGTTCAGCAGTTGCTCTTTCAACTTAGAGGCTTCTCTAATTGTTCTTTTTTGTTTGATACTTTTCTTTTACTTTTGATGTCATTAGCCTATGCCTATGGGTCGAAGAGTTCATCAGGTCATTGTCCATACTTGTTGTCTATGTCAAGCTGGAGCAAAATCAAGTGTCGAAAGCCGTTATCTGAAATCCTCCATGTTAGACTTCTCATCATACTTAGGGCTTCACGATACGATACGATACCGATATTATTCGTTATGTATCGGTATCGTATCGAGTAACAAATTATTTTATCGTATCGTATCGGTATCGGCGATAATTTTAAGACAAATTTATCGTATCGTTATCGACTTCGATACGATACCGATACGATACTCGATAAAATATCGAAATTTTATTTTACTATTATAGAGCGGCAAAAAGTGAAACGCAAGCTATTCAAAATTAATTTAATTTGATTATAGACTATCCGAACCCGCAATTTTAAATCGACATTTGTTGAAAGCTCACAATCGCATAATCGTTCTAAGAGAAAAATATAAAACGGTGTGCATTTTCGCGTGATCTGTTGTTATGGTTTCGGCTTGATACTCCAACCCCTTACAGACTTTATTTTTATAGGTGAATTTATATACATATATGACTATTGATGAAGACAACCTTTCAACCACCTATTACATGAAATAATAATCAACAAATGACGCGTTTCGTTCCAGTATCGATGTTCGTTGGGTTCCCACAAAAGACGATCGTCAACGAAAGCACGAGCGAACGCATAAAAAAACTATCAACTATGTGTATTACTGCGAGTAAACTACTATTAGCAAATGCTATTGAAAGAAAATTTGAATTTTGAGCAAACAGTGTCAAAAATAGAATTCTTTCAGTCGATACGGTAAATTCGATAATTATCGGCGATACGATAATATCGACAATTTTATAAACACGTTTATCGTATCGATATCGGTATCGCAGGTATACTGGGTATCGTGTCGATTATCGTATCGACTTTCGATACGATACGATACGATACGCCGATATTTTTATCGAATATCCTCAAGCCCTAATCATACTCAGTAGGGATATGTGCAAATATCAAATTGGTGTTCTAAATGGTGATTGTAGGCAGCTGATCATTAGTCAGCTTCATCAATGGAGGCTACGGTACGACTATTTCCGATCGACGCACGGCCTATACGCATCCAGGCAGGTAGGTAGAAATGGCTGTCCCACTTCCGTGTAGGACACAATTAACGCTGAGTTCGCCGTTCTGATACCATACCTCAGGAAGGATGTATATTTCGCACGTACAGTCCTTTACCTACATACTGTAGTATTAATTTCCCTACACTACGGCCTATTGTCTCATAGTGTCATAGTGCCATCTAGTTTGGGAGAGAACAATGGGGGACGCTAAAGCCAATTAATGTTACTGAAGTATGAGAACATGTTCTTTGATCTTGTACGCACCAAGCAATTGTGCAATTGTGAGTCCTTTGGATGGAAATGCCAATATGCCTTTGTCTTCGTGATATCATCAAACACGGATGACGATTATAACTGCGTTATGCCACGTGCCGAAAATTCGGGTTTTACAGTAGCACTTAAAGTGTTACCTTCGTTTAAGGTACCTATAAAGTCTTATACAGTGATTAACTATGTTTTCTTCGAAAGTTTCTTGCTCTTTAGAAGCACCTATATCAATAAAAAGTCTCTACTATCACATGTTTATTGAACAAACTTTATGTTCATAAGCACGTCGCCGTCGATATGTTCATATGAGTTAATGTTGGTATGAAAGCTAGGGACATCATAAAGAGAATAAAAAATAAAACATACCCGCACGCCTCTTCAAACAAAACAATCTTGACGAACATAAAAGAGCATAAAAGCATTTTGAGCAATCGTTAAAAATTATTGCTGCACCCAAAACACCATGCGAAATGAGATATTGTCACACTCATTCAAATTGGTCCTTGATGTCCCGCTACCAGCGGCTATAGCTATGCCGTGTCGTTAAGAGATATAACAAAAAGACGCTTGCTGCCTTGCAAACTCGAGTCCTTTTTGCAAAACTTCACTTTTGATAAACTGAGCCAGAAATCACAAACCTTTTTTTTTCCTCAACTTATTTGCCATGCATG
The DNA here is from genome assembly GCA_920937365.1 of Sphaerophoria rueppellii. Classification (NCBI taxonomy): domain Eukaryota; kingdom Metazoa; phylum Arthropoda; class Insecta; order Diptera; family Syrphidae; genus Sphaerophoria; species Sphaerophoria rueppellii. Next base: position 20,962,023 of record CAKKXW010000002.1, on the reverse strand, counting down.
AGCGAATGTTCGTGTTGAAATTTAACTTTCAAATTGCTATAGCTTTGAGTGTGTGAAATATAAGCGTGGGAGCAGGACGCAGTTTTTCAAGAAACGATTCACACGCTTTTTATAAGGATTTGAAATATAGCGGATTGCTATTGAAATGCAGGGTATTCCGGTTCAACGAGCAGACACAACCAGAGCGTTGCAGACATTTTATTCTGTTCTGCAGGCATATCACTGCCAAGTCGCTTCAAGCTAGTGTGGCAAGAGAAATCGTTATTCAAAAACGATACAGAAACTTCGTTTCACTCGATTTCATTTTTTTTCCAAAAAAAAAAACCATTTAACTGATTGAAAGATGAAATGCATTTCGCAAAGGCGCGAGTCTTAAAATATCTTTTGCAGTCTAAAATCCGCATATTGGATTTATGATGAGAGAAAAAGTTCAGTTTTGGACGATAAAATTATTTTTGAGAACGCGTTCAAGCGCAGCACCCTCATCCTCGTCGCTTGCCTAAAAACAAGCTTTGAGAAGTTCCGTAAAACGGTATATCCGTGCGAGAAAAGTTTAACGAATGTAAATAAAACTTTTCGATGGCTAAGTTCCTCCGGAGGATATTTTTCTGCAACTTCTTGTGGATGAGATTTATGGTGTGAGGTGAAAGTGAACGAAATGCTCTTCAGCACCATGTTGTGATTCTAAACTTTAAAGGCGTTCGACTGTGTTTGCTATTGGATAAACAATTTTGTAAAATTTTTGAGCAATGATGAAATGTATGTTTGACGCGTTTGTATATTATGTACATTATACTGGATGCATAGCAGAGAGGAAAAAATGGAAAATTTAAATTAATTTGACTGCAAAAGGTTGACGTTAATCTTTAATAGCTTCTTGGAAGGAATTTTAAAAGCCCTGTCTGATAGTTCAGGAATAGATAGATAGCTCTCATTCATCAAGATTTTTGATGATACCACTCTAGTTCACAGCTACACGGATGATCACGGTAAAGATTTTTTTTTTGTATTTTGCTTAAGTCCTAGAGTTTACTTAGAGCCGCTCATCCGCCATCATTCAGTGTATCAAATCAGCAGAACAATGTCTAGCAGTGCAACCATGTGGCTGCTGTAGTGCTGATATTCTCTCTGCCACTGTTTTTTTTTGCACCCAAGATGAAGAAATTTCGTTTTAAACTGTACGCGCCGAAACTTTTTAAAAAACGATAATTATTTGCTGAAACAATAACGAAGCTAGCAAATTGTTCGCATTCAATAGCTTAGTCAGTTGGCCTTGTGAGTGGTTTATCCAAGATGTTTTTTTTTTGTTCAGTACTGTTCAAGTGATACGCAACTTATTTTCTTCTGTAGAGGTGTGATACTGACTTTTTGTTAAGTTTTCGAGTTAGAAACAGGTGTCAGTTTCTTAAAAAGCTATCATAGAAAAAGAAATCATAAGGTGGGTTACTCTGTAATAAGAAAAAAGCATTATATTTTAAAGCAAGTGTGTCCAAATTAAACTTTCGATGTCCATTGATTTATTCAAGCTAAATTACTTGTTTCCTTTACAAAATAATTCAAATTCTACTTCACTTCCTGCCGGGACATTTCTTCTATTAAAAGTCTAGCTCACTTGCCAAATTTAAGGAACAACCAATTAAGATCTTGACACTTTTAAGACTAAACATTAAATACAGTCAAATGAATTTGCAAGTTCTTCCCAAAGATGCACCTTGCGTGCACAACTTAAAAAAAAAAAAAGAAAAGAAAAAAACTGTGCAGACAATACTGGGTTTAATTTGCTAACCAATTAAGGTCGGGAACTTTGCCAAAACAATACACATCTCTGCCATGCTGTGTTTTGGACAACATCATCTGTCCAATGTACACCCTGTGCAACCAGAGAGAGTTTGGCATATCCTTCAGCGTTGTGCTGAAGGACCACACGACCACATCCAGCTCAAGTGTAGTGGCATCACTCGCCGTCACAAATAGTGACGAAGTGAGTTTAGCCGATTGTGCGATGGACCAAGCAGGGTGCGAGTACGACAATGCGGACTTGGAAACCATTTTAATGGGGGTGTGACACCAAGAGAAGTACCGACCTAAGTAGATATAATGTACATCTGTAAGCTCAAATGGCACGACAAAAAACACACATCGTGACTTTTGTCTCACTTGTTTTGATTGCATTTTCATTTTGGTTTGGTTTAGTTTTTGTTTTATTTTGTTTTCGCAGCATTGCCCCTAACACCCACACAAAACCCATTATTTCATCTTATATGATGCGTGTGTGGCCTAAATGTCTACCCAAATGGTCAATCCATTGATATTCAAATTCCCAATCGAAATGATTGCGATTCAAGAGCAAAGCATTTCTAACCGGATGAACCAGGAAATAATATCAAGCCCAGGGATGTTAATGAAAACGATCGATTTTTTTTGTCTGCTCTTTAATTCAATTTGTGTTTTTTTTTTTATTATTTGCTATTTTGGTTTCCTTGAACGAAGGAGCTTTGGCGTGAATAGACATCAGAAGCAAAATGTAATTTATGTGGTTTATGCTGTCAGTGTTGTTTCGGAAATTTCAAATTGCTAAATGAACGAATTTATAAAATTGTATAAATAGAATATTCGTTCGTGGACCATCGCATGCATGTTGCTTGCTTTGTAGGTGTAGGCGGTGTGTGTCTGTGGAGGCGAGTTGGAAGGTTGTATTTTGAAAAAGTTTTCCAATTTTCATTTTCAGGATATTGGATTTTGTGTTCGTAGTAATTTTTTTGATTGAATTACGGTTTACGCCATAGTATTAAGTTAAGTAGATAACTTTTTGGCTATCCTTATATCTATTACGTAGATTTTATTTAGACACTGATGTTAAGTCGAGGTTAAAATAAAATTCAATTTTGTAACATTTATCCGGCGATTAGTTGAGTTTAATTTCGGCGTTGAGTTTAGTTTCAATTACTGTCAAAAGTTGTGTAAAGCAATATATCATTATTATACACATTTATATGTTTTTTTTTTTTATAAACAGGTAATAAATTAAATGTATTCAGGTGAGATTGTGAGCGTAAAGTCGAGCGCCAGTCAGCGTTACCACCTTACCTACTCCTTTTGAAGTAGATCGACTACGATTTTTGAGTTTTTAATTTTCCTAAAGTCTACTTCCTACTTCACACCATCTCTAATTTCACGAAACCTACTTCACTTTAAAAAAAAGATTACTTTGATTTCTTTCTATGTATACCATCTACTATATAAATATGAAAGTCTGGAAGGTGTCCGAGCATTACACAAAAACTACTCAACCGATCATCATGAAACTTTGAAATATAGTTCCCGTGGGATAAATTTGTCTTATATTTTGCATAGAGAAAAAGATTGTCACGATTTTTTGCATAGGTAATGGTAGTTTAGGGGTCACAAAGGCTCCTTGTATCCCAGTTATCGCGGGTAACTCCACGGGCAACAATACAGGCACAGCTATGTGTCATAAATTAGAATCACCATGTATATCTGAAAGTTATAAATAGTGGAATAGAGGATGCTCGTGGGGTCATACATAAATATGAAAGATTGTGCGGGTAGATTGGGGTCCACCGAATAACGCAAAATTGTAAACAGTTCTACATTTTTCCCTCAGAACGGTGTTTTTTTACAGCAAATGTCGACTTTTGTATTGTCCGTGGCTTAGTGGTTTGGTGCGTTGGGAGCTAGGCAGAACGTCGTGGGATCGAGTTGTACTCGTGCCCATAGTTTTTATTTCATCTTTCACGCGCACTGCCTCTTGCGATGAACTGACAAAACATCCAAGAGTATCAATCTGTCATGAAAAAGTGCTTCTCAACTTTGCCGTTCAGAATCAGCGTTAAATTGAAGGTCCCCTCACGCACCCAGAGAATTGTTGATGAGAGTAAGCCACTTAGGCCTTGGCTCTTAAAGAGCTGTCGCGCCACTTTATTTATAAATTTCGACTTTGAATTGCGGGCGAGACGAGGTTCGCGAGGTCGGCTAGTCTCTATACATATTAAAATGGATGAACAGGGTTTTGAGATAAATGATCGGATGTTTTTTTCATTTTAAAGAGGAAGGTATGCCGTTCAAAATGGAATATAACATCAGCCAAATGGCCGCCATGACAACGCTTACAGGACCATATCCTTTTCATGAAATTTTCCATAACCAAATCGCAAAGTGGCTGTCCTCTTCGAGAGATAAACGGTCTGGAAACTTTTCCCGTAAAAGATCGATGGTTTCATTGCTTGTGTGGCACGTAGCGCCGTCTTGTTGAATGTAAACGTTGTCCAGATCAAAACCATCCAATTCCGGCCATACAAAATCAATAATCATCTCTCGATAGCTCAATCCATTGACCGTAACTGTTGCTCCAGCCCAGCGTTGTTGAAGCCTGTATCGTTCCATTTTCATTAATGGCGTAATTTTTAATTGTCAAATGTCAAAAAATTAGAGCTTCAAAAGTGACAGCTACCGAAATAGCGGGCTATTCAAAATAACACCTCTTATTGGAAAATCCCTTACCTATGTTTGCATGTCCGTAATGGACTCCGAAATGGCCCAACAGATATTTGTGAAATTTTAATGGTTAATACTGTTGTTTTCAGTGATGGTTTCTGTAAAAATCAAAATTGAAAAACTTTACGAAAAAGTGCGAAAACTAAAAAAAAAAACAAATTAGGGTGGGAAATTTAATTTGTCTGCTTGGAATTTTGTTTTTTTTTTTTTGTTTAATGGGTTTTCGAATGGAAAATAGATAGTTCTTGATGAAAAACTCGGAAAACTCATTGGTTTTCATAGGGAAAATTGCATGTAGGTAATTAATGTACCTACATGCAAATGGAAAAATGGAAAATTTTTGATTGGGAACTCGGTAATATAGGGTGTATTTTTTTCTGTTTGTATGTACGGTAGGGCCTATAAATCCGTTTAATGCATGTTTATAAAATGTTCATTGTAGATATACCCTTAGTAAAAACAAATTGTTGGGACAATCTGACACGAGAGTCAGATAATAAAGGAGACATTCGAAAGCTGTATGGATTTTAATTTTTTGAAAGTGACAAAACACAACGGAAGAACGAAAATTCGTGAAATTTTTTTGCATTTTACTACATGCTTTAATGAATGTAGAAAAAAAGTTGTAAAGCTTGGAAGAATTCAGATATATAGTGCTCTATTTCAATTGGATTCAAGCATATCGCATTGCATTTTACAATATTTGTTTGCTCTCGAGGCTTGCAGCGTCGGCTAGTCCCATATATAAGGAATATCTGCTAATGCAAATATCTCGACAACCAATGCTCGAAGATGAATTTGGCTTACAAAAATAAGCTCTGAATATTGACAACTATAAAATATGTTAAATTTAGCGAAATCGATTTCTTTGTGATTTTCGAAAAATATCTTTTTCCAAAATTTTGGACAGAAAACAAAATTCCTCCAAAACCCATCGAATGATGCATAAAAAAATAGCTCTGTTCAAACTCTATTCATCTTTGGTAGCCAAGATATTGATTAAAATATTAATTATACTCAAACATTAAATTTTGCCGCAATTTTAAATTTAAATTTTTCAAAATTTTCTTAGACAACCGATACATATATAGTTGTTCTTCAAAATAAGGGCTTTTAAGTATTCCGTATCAACCATTGAAAGTGAATATTTTTTTCAGCACTCGGTTAAAAAGTTATTGTAAACAAATATTTTTTTCCGCCATATCTCTCAATTTTCTCAGGTAGACTATATCGCAAGATGCACGACAACAAAGGACCGTTGGCTCTCTATCAGTTACTGAAAACAAAAACTACATGCCAGGTCTGGTTACCAAGTTATGATCAAAAAGCTTTTTTTTGTTTTTGATCCTTAGGTAATTGTACTGGGGCAATAGTTTCAGATTAAGTTCAATAATGTTCTCCGGTCTCCGCTATTATCATCAAATGCTACTTCGACAAAGAAACTAAACTAGAAAGTGTGTGTTGTCCTCCTTCTTTTATACACTTCTAACAATTACAAGACTTTGACTTGACTCTTTGACTTTTTTGTCGGCATTTTCGAGGAATTTGAAAACAAAATCTAGCGGTGTGGCATCTGCCAAAAAAGTTTCCGCAGAAGCCTGATAACTTAAATAACGACAGCAAGAACAAATTCAAAACAAAACACCAAACCTCCACATTATAATCTTTCATTATAACCAACAAATTTATTTGAACATTGTTGATAACTAGCAAAATGATGTCATTACTCGACAAACATTTGTGTTTGAGTTCCATCTTCTATTTCCATAAACTAAAAAACTGAGTGCTAATTGGCGCATTGGCTTTCATGATGGGTAAAGTTTTTATTTAACAAAAAAAGAATAACCACTGACAGCCCTGACAAAGTTACTTAAACTTTTAATTAACACTCCAAATAGTTATGGCCACAACCACGATATAGTCAACTATGTTGTCTTAAATGAACTTACGTCCAAACAGATTCAAATATTTCAGCAGTAAGTATTTAGTAACAGAGATCCCTACGGAAACAAAAAAATATTTTGAATTCAAATGTTTTGATAAGGAACATATTTGTGCAGAGGCAGACATACTTAAACCACAACATGCTCAGATACAGAAGACAAAACTATAATTCGAGGGATGTTCACTATACAAGCACGTGCAGGGATGGATCCTGCTTTAACTTCTTGTCATTTTTGCCGTCATTTGTGCTGTCAATGTTGAGAGGATACTCTGAATTAATTTCACAAATGTTCACCATTATTTTAAACTATCTTTATCATCTTTTCTCTGCAAATTAGTTGACGGAGTTTCGTTGCGAATAATAATAATAATAAAACCTTGGGTCTGATGAAATAATGTTCCAAGCTGGAGGGAGCATGATGGAAGTCAGCTTATGAGACGAAAAGCAAATTGACTTGATTACTCAAAAGGTTTTGAGAAGTTTGTTTGTTGGCTATATAGTGTGAGAGTCAATTTATTTTCTTGGAAAATTAAAGTAATACAATATGGAGATTGTGAGGGTATGAGAAGCTTTTTAAGGAGAATTTTGATGAGTTTTTGAAAGCCTGTCGGTTAAGAGATGATTTTCTGTCCGTTTATTGATTGAAAATTGACGTCTTACTTTATTGGGTTGGGTTTATTTTTACGAGGTATTTATTTGATGGAATAAAGTTACACTGATTATAATATCTAGAAGCAAAAAATATCATCAGATTAATTTCAACAGACTAAGCAAATTAAATATACAAATATATCCTTATAAACCGCCATTCAACTATTTTGAAAATGCTAAAAAAAACTACTGAATATTTTCTGAAATTTCTTTTTTTATTTGAAAGTGCAATCCTCCCGGTTAATAATGGAAAATAATCTCATTCAAATGGTTGCTTCGGCTGGCTTTTAAGGCGTCAATTGTCTCTGGCTTGTCGGCGTTGCTGAAACGAAAGATTCCCAATATCCTCCTGTTAAATTTTTGTGAAGATTCGTTCAACATGGCCCGATAACGATCGTCATTGACTGTAACGGCCACTCATTGCTAATTTTTGAAGAAAAATGGCCCGATTATGCCTCTGGACCAAAAACCGAACCAAACAGTGACGCGTTTTGGGTGCATCGGCTTTTCAATGTATGAGTGTGGGTTTTCTGTGCCCCAAATGCGACATTTTTGCTTGTTTATGTACCCGCCAAGATCAAAATGAGCTTCATTTGAAAAGTTATTTTTTTTTGGCAAAATTGGCATCTTCTCTAAGTCAATTGCAGGCCCACTTAGCGAAACGAAAACGCATTGGATGGTCAGGTGTCTTCAACTCAATAACTAATTGGACTTTGTATGGCGTCATACCAAGGTCTTTATGCAAAATTCGTCTTAATGATGTCTCCGAAATGTTTAAAATAAATGTTGATGGCCAGCGCCGGCTTTAGAGAGATTGTGTTTGGTAAAAAAAACATTGAGTATCGTTAGGGCGTTATGGCAGTGACAACGGAGTCACTGTTATATGTAGCGACCAAGGAGAGCCTCAATGAAAAAGCTATTGTTGCCGTTAAAACGAGGTAAATTTGATGTTATGGAACGATATTTATATGATTACTTTGTGGTATGGCGATGTTAGACTCAAGGCACGTTATATCTCTACGAGCAAGCCCAATTGGCCATGCTAGGTGCCTGCCAGCAGCTCACCCCAAGTACAATCTACTCAACATAGACCAAAATCCTTGAGATCCTGTGGATCAAGGGTATAATGGTGTACTTGCATATGATCGCACGTAGTTGAATAGGAAAACCTTAAATAGGTACTGTTCTCACCCTTAAAACTCGGTTTAGTGAAATTTTAGAACTCATTTGAGTTCTTAGTCAATTCTTCACCAAGTTCTTAGGTTCTAGAATTTCTATTAAGAACTTCGATACAACTAGACACCGAATTCGGTGGTCTTGTGCCTTAAAACTTGGTTTATTATACGATAATGGATACAATTTTTGATGAATTCCTATTTACGGACGTTGACTTTGAGTACGATACGAACGTTATCCTGGAAGAACGGCGAATTTATCGAATGGCAATATGTGGCACTATTATTACATGGGACGACACCGATTTTTTTCGGCGCTTCGGTTTAACAAAGCAAAGGTTCTTTACAGTCCGTCAACTGTTGGCAGAAAACCTTCAACATCCACAACTACGGTAAACATTGGAATGAATTTAGTATCCATAGTTTATGGACACGAGTAGGATTCCAATCCCACTTTCTCTGTAACAGCCCACGCACATGAACACCACGATTTCCAAATATTCTTAAAACTAAGTTCTAACGTTAGACCGAGATTCACTAGATCTAGTTTTAAGAGAATTTGTGAAGAAATTAGGCGTAAAATGAAGTAGTGTAAGCATAGTAAATAGTATTAAGAGCTTCTAGTCTTCACGTTATATTTCGGTTCATAGTTGAAGCCATTTCACGCAAAATCAGCACTCTGACTGTGTAAGCCGTCAAAATCTCAGCCATGCTTGTATGGAAATTTGTTGTTGTGTCTACAGAAAGACAACAAACCAATCTTAGTTTCTGGAGTCGCTCCAAATCTCAACAAGTCACCTGCAAATTCAGTCCAAAAGTAAAAATTTGAATCCATGAAAATCTCAGCCATCCTTGGATGAAAGCTTGCTATAAAATTTCTTACAATGAAATGAGAATCGTTGTTACTTCTAAAAGGAAAATAGATTGTTTTGCTAGATTTTGCTGTTGTTATAATGAAGAAAGGATAAAAGGATTGAATGTTTTGATCGGTGGTGAAATAAATTTGATTTCTTTAAGTAAATTTGTTTTAGACATTTTCAAAGTAAAAAAAAAATAGTAAATCAATACTAACAGAATAAAAACAATTATTGTTTAGTATTTAAACAGTTTAATGAAAAATACATGTAAATATGTATTAATAACGTGTAACTTAGTGACTTGAAATGTTAACAATATATGCGTAGGAGAATTACAAGCAGTTATTCTTTCAAGCATAAATTCTACTTTTTCATCAACTTGCAATTTTATAAGTGAGATACAAGTTCCACCCTTTTTAATCCTATATAAGGAAGTTATATAGTTTATAATAAAAAAAGGCGCCAAGATGGCTAAGGTGGGCCCTGTTGATGGCGCTTCACTCACACTTTCTGCCACAGCAGCAATATTTTCGGGTATACGCACTATTTTTGGTGTTTCACGCTTTGGTTTATCGATGGTTGATGGTGCTTCTCTTCTTCCAAAATCCGCAACATTACCATGATTTTCAAAGTGATGTCACAATATTTCCCAGCGTTGTTCAAGCGTATTCACAACCATATTCGTTTAGCGGAAGGATAAAACTAATTATTTGTCGAATCAGATATGACCTAAGTGTAACCATTCACGTAATAAGCACTAGTTGAAAAAAAAGTTAGATGGCGGAAATAAGAAATATATCTATTGATATATTTCAATGAAAAATACATTTATTTTTTTTTTTTTTCAAAAATTAAAGACGAAATGAAAAATAATCACAAATTTAAATGAAATAAACTTTACATTCTGTGAAGAAAACAAAAACTACAAAAACAATTTTAACTTATTCTTTTCAAATTAAACTCCTTTATGCACAACTTACTTACATATACAAAATAAAAGAAACGGGAAACATACTCGAAAAAAAGCAAAAAAATTATTTCCATCTCAATTCACAAGATCCCACTTTTCCTAACATACATTTTATAAGCACACTTGTTCGAGAAATTTCACAATCCCATTTGGCATCACACGGGCTTTGCTTTTGATATTTCAAGAAGCTCTCAGTTTTCTCTCTCAACATCAGCTCCAGAGATATGAAATACTCCACATAACACAGATTATAACTTACAAAGCATAATCTACTCCTTAAGATAACTTCACACCCAGAGTATCAAAAACAACAGAAGGAGAAGGACAAACAATAATATCAACAGCTCTCCGTGTTGAGTTGCATTTTTTTTCCTTAGAAGAACTTGAATCCCGAATACCCAAAGCAGCAGTGGGAATGCAAGGGAATGCACCAAAACTGGAACAAGAATAAAATTGTCATCAGGCTTTTAACTAAATTGTGGTTTAATCTTTTCCCAGATTAGATTCTGCAATAGAAAGAGAAAAAAATAATAAAACAAGGAAAATACATAATAAATATAAAGAAAAAAAAAACAGGATAACGCTGCTGTGAGGACAATTGAACATCTAAAAACAGAATTGAAGTCCATCGCAATCCGACAATCCAACGAATAATACAAAAAAGTTATCTTTATCGTAGAAGCTTCGTCTTCGCCGCCGCCGTCTATTATAGCAAAAACGAACACGGATAGACACAGTACCTACACGCCTACTTCAGTGTGCTTTTGGGTTTATAGCAATTTGGTCCTTGCTCGCACAATCAGCGAAATGGATTTCCACCATGAGGAGCAATCCTAGCTTAAGATTTTTTTGCGTTCGTGTTTTATTTTTAAATTGAAAAAAAAAGAAGAGGAAAACAACAAATTAAAAAAGTTTACGACTGCTCTCGCACATGAAGGCCAGCAAGGATGACACACAGAGGCTCAAGGAGCGAACACGAACGACCATTACTTTTATTGTACCGATGCCGATGCCAATGCCGAGGCAAAAAGTGCCACAGGGCCCAGAGGACACTCTGCCAGTAGATTCAACTACATCGAACAGAACATTTATACACAAGGCAACCACTCGAGAGCTTGTAAAAGAGTGGGGCACCGAAGACCGAATGGATCGTCTATTAGTAAATTTCTTTGTTTGGTGAGGCGTGATTAAAATTCCCTGTTCTCCGGTTGCCTATATAGAATTTATATACGGTTGTACCATTATGCATGCATGGATTTTGCGGCTGTCTATTCTTTCAAAGGGGCGGGCGGAGGTGTAAGGCTCTGATGATACTTCACGCCCGAACATAAGGGTATGAGTAGGGCTTCCGGTGGTTATCGTGATGGCATTCACATGAGTGGCTTGTGGTCCTTTTGAGGGTGACGGTGGCGGGCAATGTGGTTGTTGGTGAGAATGGGGCTTAACGTACAACACTTACACTTTATATGCAGCCCAGGTGAATCCCCCGGTTGCCTGGACTGAACAGATTGAAGACTTAATTTGTTCACATGCCTTCCCTTTTGTTATACGAGCAATATGGTTCGGGCAATTTTTTTTGTGTGTTTTATCTCGCCTTTGATTGTTGTAAGGACGATATACCTGTGCACTGATTGTACTGTCTGTGTTGTTGACTACACTACCGAAGAGGTTACTGTATTTTTTCGAGGGCTGCATTGTTTTTTACAAGAGGGCGAAATTGCATCGAGGAGTGTAGAGTTTAAAATTTTAAGCAGTCGATGTTTCGATAAGTATAGTTGACAAAAGTGGCTTAGTGCTATCTGCCAATTTATGATCACTAGCCTTCGGTTATATGAATATATCGATACTTTTTTTTGTTCCTTTGAAATGGAAACTTTGTCTTCTGAAAATTGATTAGGAAAGTTGTATTCAATAGCTCATTGAAATTCAGTGCACGAGTTTTCTAACATAATGGCAAAACTTTTTTTGTTTCTCAAAAGTTGACACAGAGCCATGTTGTGTTGCTGGAGGTGAATGTCCTCGAACGACCGATAACTTTTAGGCTAATGGAGAATCCATAGATGAGTTTTTCATTAGTTTCAGTCTGTTGAGAGAAAGGCATTCCGTTATTAATGTCTCTAGGACCAAACATAGAAATATTAGATTTTAATATTGCTCTGATGTCCAGTCTGACAAAAGGTGTATGAATATTATTTAATGTTCAAGCCTTAAATCTATTGAATTTGGATCGAACGAATTCAACGCTGATCTAAAGAGGGTGATTTTTTGCTGAAAAATAATTATAATAAAATTAAGACAATCCCCAAGACATGAAGATTAAATTTAATCGAATTTTTTACTTCGTTCTCCATGATTCTCATCGTTTCGAGTCTCCAGAACTTTCAATTTGTTAAAGGGTAGATATTCAGGATGGTTGTAAAGTGAAAAATGGTAGGAAACTTTCGTCCTACTTAATTGTAATGAATTTTAGTGCCCTTTATAATTTCCTGAATTGAAAAAAGTGAGCGTTATTTGCAGGCAATCTTGATGCAGATGTTACAGTATCATAACAATGCTAAAGAAGTTAAGGTTATCATAAGCCTTTTCAAGTTGTTCCTTGTTCCTAGAAGGCGTCTTTGTTGTCTAATAACACATTGAAAAATTCGTCTAAGGTCTAGTCTGAACTATCAACTCGTAAAACATTGTAATTGCAATAATATGTGTGAAAAAGATGAAGTATAATTACCAAATATACCAACCATTAAATTAAATTTAATCAAGACTAACATATTTTTTTCTTTTCTTTGCAGGTGAGTTATTTCCACGTTTATACTTTTTATGAGCAAGAAGGGTTTGTTTATGAAAATTGTCGAAATCAAGGTAATATCCAAATGAAAATTATAAAAATGTTTGTAAGTCATAAAATTACATCATTTCTTTCAACTCAAAGGCAAACTTTCTGTTTAAGTCCTGAAAATGTTTGTTTTACAGCAAAGAGATGTTTTTTGTATGTCAATAAAAAGTAAAAGGTACAAAAAATAAACGAAATTAATTGCAAAAAAATGTTATTTCAAAGCTATTGTAACAATTTCAGCACAATAACAGTCAACTTTGGCATTTCAAAAGCTCAGACATTCTTCACAAAAATACAAAAGTCACTTCTTCGAAACAAATGTAATCCAATATATCAGCTCCTATAATTGGGAATGCGAAATGTTTGATTTTTCATTCTTTTGTGCAAACACAAAAGAAAAAATCGACAAGCAAATATCTACCAAGAAACGATGAACAAATTCCTTTAAAAAAACCAATTTGTAACATTCAGTTTGTGATTTGTTGCCAGCAAAAAAAAAACACTCCCTCCCACAAATCTTTTGAAACCGAACATTTTGTTCAAAAGTATAAAATCAAGTCACAAGTTGAGTTGAATTCAACAAGGAAAAAATATTGCAGATATTTGCACTTTCCACATTTCTGTGTAATTTTTCTGATTTTTTTTAGTTTTGATTTCTTCCCGGCACATCAAAGTCATAAAGTCAAAATCGTTTAACCCTGCATAAACTTTCCCACAACATTGTATGCAGAATTTTTGCTGCAACCACTGGTATTTACATTTAGATTGAAATTCCCCGTGACACCTTCTAGTCCTACTCGACTTAACTCGCCAACAACACAAAATTATAACCATCTCCCTATTGCATGCATTTCGCCTACAAATGGAACAAAGAATAGAGTTGTTGGGGGTTGTATGAAAAAAATATACTTACATAAGCGAAAGCTTACGTTGTTCACGATTGGATGCTTTTATCTTGTTACTAAGAGCTGACAAGATGAGGAAGGTAGTAGCAGTTGGTATTCCCATCTAAATGGGAATATTTTCTGAGCATATAGCCAAGCTGTTCCCATGTGAACATGAACGTCAAGTGAAAGAAGTCTCACTGTACTTTTCTGTACCACAAAAAAATATGTTTGTACGTGGGAAAAAATAACTTCGCATAAAAAGAATAAAAGAAAATGGAGAAATAACCCAGCGACATAAAGGACAGTATTTTATTTAACACTTTTGCATACTCACACTCGGAATTCTTGTACATACACTTGAACTTCCTGTTGGCCAACACGACTTTTTTTTCACTTTATATTGAAAATTACTCCTTTGAAAAATAAATTTTGAAATACCAAAATGTCAAAAATCGCTTTATACAGTCTTAACACATGAAAACCCTAAACAATAATTCTTGAACAGGAATTAAGAACCAATACACGACTATTATCAACCGACCTTGAGTGTACCATGTTCTCTAAATTTAATAGTAACAAATAGAAAAAAGCCGTTGGTAGATTTTCTCATCGAGGTTATTGCCATGTACCGTGTCTGTCCGCAAATGCAATAAAACAACCCAGGCATACAGTTAGTGGTGAAATTTTCAAATTGAAATGGAAAATATGTTGCTAACAATTGCCACATTTTCGGAGCATGGTTAACACCAATGAGAAATGGGATTGCCATGGACGACGACGAACTCATCGATGCGTCCTTGTTTAGAATTTTTTGTATACATATGCGCTTTTTGTGTCTCAGGAATTCATTTGGTTTTTAGGTTAAATCTGAAAAGTTTGAAAAAAGCGTTCGCGACTCGAATGAATCTATGAGTTTGAAGTTTCGGGATGTTTGGGACTTTAATTGGAATATCCGTTTTGGCAGAAATATTAGGATCGATGGGATTTGAAACTTTTTTTTATTCAATTGATTTTATTTTTTTTGCTTTTTCATTTCTGCTAACGAACTTATTGTCTCAGGTGAATTTTTGTATTCGATGGTTTATGATCTGTGTTTTAGCTCACAAAAAAAAATGTCGATTCTTTATGCTTTCTATTTAATCCAAATTTGTCACTTTCTTATAGGAAGAATACTCGACACCTATCCCCTATTTATTCAAAGAGATTTCGGTTTCATATGATTTTTTTTTTCCAACAAAATTTTGTCTCTTTTGTGCAAATCACACAGAAAAAAGGCCAGTTCAGGCCTCGTTTAATTTCTCTTAAGATCCCTTTCAATATTTTTAGAAAATTTATCATCGCATTATCTTTTGATTCACTTTATTTTTCTTCGGGCTCGGGTCTCAGAAAACGAGAAACCTACACAAAAGTCAGTCGTTTCCTTTTTTGGGGCGGCACATTTTTATAGGCATAAAAATGCCAAAAGCCCCCCCAACGAAGATAAATCGAGGCATTAGGGCTTTTGCTTTTGCTCTTGCTTCTTGCTTTTGCTTTCAAAGGCATTCAATGAAAACCTCTTCGGAGATTAATCAATCATATTGGCCCCCGGATCTGGGGGTTTGGTTTCGGGTTCGAGTTGCGGTTCGAATTCCACAACTCACACCAGAAATCGGGTAAGCTGAGTCTTAGGACTTTTTAGGTGTTGCTTGCCACATTGGTAATTGGCGCACGAATGGGAATTCATGACGCTAACCTTTTTGACCATGATGGTTATATTTAGAATATGGTTTTTTTTCCTCTCGAAACATTAAGTAGCTGTCACATCGCCCATGGCCATAACAACTCAGAATGATTTATCTTAAGACATGCTGCCATTTTCTGTTTGAATTTTTTCACACCAACAGAAGTTTCATCATTAAGGGCAAAAATTTAACAAAAATTAGAAGACCAAAGACGAAAAATTGACATTGATCATTTCAATCAATTAAGAACTGTCAGATTGTTGTATTACGAAAATTCGATTTGACTTTTGTTTGAGATCCAAAGTTAAGGACAGAAGATTGATTTTTTTTCCTTGCTTAGATATTTTCATTATAGAGAGTTGCTATGGCTTTGCTTTTGGATTCTCAGAAGGAAGGATACTTAACTTTGACTTTTGTATCTAAATCCAAATCCACTTTGGGTTCATGGGGATTGATTTTGACGAGTGGGTGGTATTTTATTTTATCGACTGATATCGTATGTGTAGGAGTTAGGAACAAATAATATTCTACTGCGACTAATAACCATGGAATCATTTCAATTAACATTTTTCCAGCGATTACTTGCATGAGCATAACCTTATTTTTTGTTGATATCTGGACGTAGTCATCTTAAGGAGATTAAGTCTGTGATTTGTTGGCATCGAACATAACATACAGGGTGTCATTGTTTCATATACGAATATCCTAAAAGAAAAGGAGGTGACAAATCAAATAAAAACTGGTTCCAAATGATGTGAAACCCTTTTTCCTAAGAGATATAAAGAAAGAAGTGTAGTTTTTGTTGATTTTGAAACAGTTTTTTGAGACATCTTGTTGGGGACTAGGTACTATAATTAGATTTTCTGAAAACAGGTAATTTGGGGAAAAGAAGACAAAGAAACCTAATTATAGAAATGAATCTTCATTATAAGAAACAAAACTTTGATGAGTTTTTTTTAGAAAAACAAGATAAATTAATTTGGCTAGTGTTTTCCCCGGGTCTATAATTTCAGTAATACATTCTTCTCAAAGTAAACTTGAACATTGAAATGGTGAATTGAAATGTCAAAGTGCGGTCCTTTGAAAACCTTTCAAAGTTATTATAATAAACACTTTCTGCAGTAATTTATTGCATATCGAAAACGTGTTTTACAAAAAAAAATCCAACATTCAAAATGAGGAATGTGCACGACTGGGTCGTAAGAAATTGCTCTTGTATTCCAAAACTAAAAATGTTAATTGAAAAATGCACCTCAAAAACACATTTTATCTGAATAAATTGAATGCCATAACATTTCTTAAAAAATTGTTATTTTTCAAATTTTCTTTGAAAAAATTTTGTATAGTGTTTTTTTTTTTAATTAATTTCTTACACATAAACTTTTTCAAAAATGTTCTAAGATTAATCTGGGCATGCAGTATTCACGACCATGATAAAATACACATTATATTTGAATTTTTATAATGGATCTGCTTTCGAGATACAGAATTCTGAATAAAAAAGTTTAAAAATATTTTCTTAAAAATCCAAAATATTATTTGAGCGTGCATATATATTACATACTTTCAAAAAAAAAAAAAAAAAATTACGCTGAGCGGTCTTTTATTTTTCGAGAAAATCTGACAACAAAAGAGAACGGTTTTATGGAAGGTACCGTTTTGGAGCAATACACAAATATTTTTTTAATAAATAATAAAAAAGAAAGTGAAGAAAAAAATCATAGGAGCCGTTTTGAGAAAATTGAAACTTTTGGTTTGGCCAAAAAAATTGCATGGTGGTTACCCTAAATTTTGAGCTTTAAAAAAAAGACCCACGATCTCAAATCTCTAATTTTGAAGTTTGAGTGCGTTCACAGACAGACAGACCGATAGACGGAATCACCGGACCCACGGACCCACTTTTTTCGACTTCTCTATCATCGTAATGTCATATTTGATCAAAACCTCAACTTTTACGAATCCAAGACATGGCATATAGGTCCCATGTGAAAACGAAACATTCAATGTTGCAGTAAGGTCCGTTTAGCTCGTGATTGTATCTCCTTCTCCACTCTCGGAATCTTTCTCTTAAAGCAACCCAGAAGGTACTCATCCGGTTTTTTTCAAGTCATATGCCTCGCCGTTAGCTTGAAAAGGGCTTTTCTCTGAAAGAAAAGAACCGAGGAAGCCCTTCTTCCCCCGAAGAAACTAGCTGATTGCCTAGTTTTTATTTTCATACGTATGTATACATATGTACATATGTATAGAGAAATTGAAGTACATTTTATTCCAACTGAAGTAGATTTGAAGAAATTAGGGAGGATGCAAGATAGGAAGTAGGTTTTCAAAAATTTTCAAAAGAGAAAGCTAAATAGGCTAACAAACTGGACTAAGCAATGTGGCTTGGACGTCAACCCACATAAAACAGAACTAGTACTCTTTTCGAGGAAGTACAAATTGCTCAGATTAGTCCACTCAAGATTAAAGAAATACCATTAAGTTTTTCCGACCAAGCCAAATACTTAGGCCTCATTTTAGACAAAAATCTAAATTGGAAGGCAAATATTGATGAAAGAGTAAAAAAAGCTACCGTGGCGCTTTTTACTTGTAAAAAGGCCATAGGATCAAAATGGGACTCCTCCCCTTAAATAACACTTCGGTAATCAGACCGATATTCATTTATGTATTTGTCGTATGATGGACCGCACTGGACAAGATGATAAACCTAAATAAGCTCATCAAAGTCCAGCGGTCAGCAGGTATGCATCACAGGAGCACTTCGCTCAACACCAACCGCAGCCCTGGAAGTGCTTTTAAACCTAACACCTCTTAACATCTTCTCCAAAATGGTGGCAGCCAACTCATGTGTGAGGCTTAAAGCCACCTCTCAATGGAACAGTAACAATACTGGTCATACTACTATTCTAGACAATTTCAGATCTATCCCAGATCGCTTAGACTATTCCACCCCAAAAATGGTATTCGATAAAAGCTTTCATGTCTTCCTAGGAAGAAGAAAGACCCTGGAAGAAGTGAACCCTGCGTACACTTCTATACAGACGGTTCAAAGACCGATTACAGAGTTGGAAGTGGTATCTATTCGAAACAATTGAATCTCAGTCTATCATACAGACTTCCCAATCAATGAAGTGTTTTCCAGGCAGAAGTAATGGCAACTAAAGAGGCTACCTGTCTGGTTATATCTGCACGATAACAATCTCTGGACAGCCATAGCCTCCACGATTGTCGATCATCTCTGAATGATATGACGGAACAGTTTAATATTCACCTCACAGCCGATGAGCTCGCCAAAAACGGAACACTACTGCCTAATGTTAGACAAAAACATAACATAATAACACCACTTGCTACATGCAAGTGTCCTGTTATAACTCCAATTGTAGAGCTTATATTTTGTCTGCTCAGTGCTCAGGGATATCAAGCCTTTTGACCGTTTAAGGTCTATGCTTGGCTATAATTGCTTGGTTGCTAGGCAGGTGGTATCCTGTGACCATCTAGCATTTGTTGATTCTAGAGCATATTGTTTGAGAAGATATTTGCCTCATATTTTGCATGCTCTGAGGCTAGGGGTCTACACAAATGACTTCTGTAGAAGCTCCATGGACGAGGAGGAAGAGGAAACAGTCCAACACCTTCTATATGCATGTCCAGCACTCTCCATTAGAAGGAATAACTATCTCAGTAATCCCTTCTTCCATAATACCAGCGAACTGGAAACGATCGACACAAAATATCTCTCTAACTTCATTAAAAGCACGAAGTATTTTGTGGTATCACAATTGATCCTTGAGGTCAACAAAAACTAGACACTCACTACAACATAACCTAACCTGAGCTGTTGTTGGTCCCGTGTATGCTACATGTCCAACAATTACGATTATTACAATGTATATTGCAATATGCCAGATTTTTAGCGCGCAAGTGAAGCTTTTCTTTTTCAGATTTCAAGTATTTGGTTTTATCAACTTGATAGATAACAAAATCCTTATCATAATCCCTTAGAATTGTAAATCTTGCAACACTGAAACGTGCCAATTTAGAGATCTCTCCTACATTTTCCAGATAGATAACCTTAAGATTCATACGCGAATTGTGTTGTAAGTTTGTTCTTAACTCTTACAATTGATGAAACTCCACCCACGTCTACGGCAGAATAACAATTACACAGCTTCTAAGAATTCAGGAACCTTTAATTTTAGATTTTGAACACAAAAATAAACAACTCTTTAATTAGTTTAAATTTTAAGACATTTTGCCATTTCTCAACATTTCTGTAGACAACCATTTATCTTTGTTCTCTGTGTGGGTTGAAAATTAAATATAAGGTTGAATTAACTTCCAACCTTTGACAATAATCGTCCCTAAAATTGGCAAAAATAGGAGTTTCCATTAATGTTTTTTTTGAGTGGGCATATAAAAAGTTGCTCTATCTACCATTCCACAAAAATAAAAGAAACAAATAACGACTTTATTAATGATAAAATAAAGAAATAAGTAGGTGAATATAAACTCATTAAGAAATCCCTCCTCAAGTCGTCAACAATTCAGCTGTCGTACAAACCGCATACGTAGTCAGATTGTTTTAAAACATCACGACTGTTGCGGTGCAAAGGATAAAACGTGTCATCATCAACAATTTTCATTTTACCTCCATCCCAACAACCAGACCAATCCTTGTCTGTCTCTTTTGAGAAAAATAAAATAAAAAATAAAAATAATAATAATAAAAAAAAGAAGAACAGAAGAAAGCACAGCCCCTATAGCGCCAAAGGTATTAATCCGAGACAACATCACGGCTGACATGGAACAAGACAAACAACAAGAATTTGCTCCTCGTGGCAGATCTGCGAATCTGTGGATCTTATATCCGCAGAAAAGTTTATTGGATGATGGCGTTTCGTTTTTATTCTTATGAAGTGATATAAATCCTAGTTTTTCTATGAGCTTAGGATAATACGATAAAAATGGGTCAAAAAAACAAAGCCCCCCAAGACGAAAACAAAGTATTCTTCGAGGACAATAATAATAATTCAAGAAAATTCTAAATCTTCAAAGAAGCAGGACGAAAAAAAATAAATCACGACACCGACCGACCGACCAACGACGACCAGGACGACAATGGAATGAGTATTAGGTGTATAGAAGAAAAAAAAATATTTCACCCCAGGTTAAGTCGACATGGGATATAAATTTGCAAAAATATCTATCCACATTGCATCCAAACATTCAAAAGGATAAAAAAAAGGAAAACAACACTTTGGGCTGGTAGATGGGATTGGAAAAAATAAAAAGTCATAGTGTAAAAAAAATTCCCTTCTGTGCAGAAATTCTTAAGAAAATTTCCGCGCTTCGACGACGTTCGCATTTAGAGGTGTGTCCTTGCGGCAAGTTTCCTTTCAAGCGGTTAAGTGGAATTTATTTAAGAACAAGAGGAGAAGACGCTAGCCAGCCAAAATGCTTCTCTTTCAAGCGCATATATGGGAGCAAGTGACATTGTTGGGTAGTGTATAGGGGGAGGTATATATGGCTTTATGGATGCCTGACCTAAATAGGCAAGATGTTCTTATTATAGCCGTATCAGAGCAGGACTGTGTTCAAGGAGTTGGCAAGCTATGTATTTATTTTATCTCGGAACACTTTGAATGCATTTCCTGTAGGATGCTAAAGCTTCTATTCCTCTATGCAAAATTCAACAGAAATTGTTAAAGCAGTTTTCAAGATTTTAACGATATGAGCACCTATTAAAAAGAAAAAAAAAACAAGTAACACCTTTTCTATTTTTAGATATTACAGTTTATTATCAAGTGTAAAAATTCAAGTAAAACAGCAGAAATCAGTTCTTTTTCAGTGCTTCTGAAAACTTTGAACTCATAACATCAATCTGGTGTCAAGAAAATATTAATCAAGGCTAACGAGAAAAATCACCATCAGGACAACTACTTTAAAATTAGTTTTATGGATACAAACTTGACAAAAAACACACAAACTTTCAACAGCTTGCTTAACCTACATCACTTAACCTTGTTGATGTGTCGCAAAGTTTTATTAAAACAAAAATGTTTACAAAATCCTTTGACTAGAAGGATTTCGTCCTTCCGTTCTTCGATATCAATTTAATTTTAAAATTAAAACGATTTTTCTGTCTCTTCTATTTTGTTGACTTTGTCCCGTCTCAAACTACTTGCAAACAACTCATCGAACACCAGTGAATCTATAACAGTTTACAATAAAAAAGAACATCCTTACAAAACTTCTTCCTGTCCATTTTAAATATCGAGCACACCTCCAGGGCGTACTACTTTGCTTCTTTTTTTTTGACTGTTTTAATATTTACTTCAATCTGAACTTCATTATTTCTTTCTCTGCTGCTCTTTCCTCTCTCGAACATCAAGAATTATGTAGCTGCAAGGAAAATTATAACACCAAACACCTTGGCTAGGGGGTGAATTCTTGGAATTATAAACAAAAGTGGGTAGGGGAAGTGTGCTACTTAAAAATACAAGTACCCAATTTTGTTGTTCTCTAACATCGTGATTTATTAATATGACCAGCAATTTTTAAGATCATTTAACGCTTCAAACACGTAGCTAGACAACTGGAACTGCTTTGGGGTACGGTCGGGAGGGAAAATCAATTCAATTAATTATGATTTTATTGACACTCACACTACACAGCGCACGTTGCACACCACCAGGGGCTACATTTTCACAGGACAGGACTCATAATCGGTGTTTTTATTTCTTTTTGCTTTGCTTTGGTTTTTTCTTAGAAATTTTTCGAGACACTTCAGGCAAGTATGAAATTCTTTTGGAAAGATTTATCAGTGGTAATTAAGGACTTTTTTTCTTTGTGTTTTTGATACGAGTGAAAAAAGTCGAGTTCAAAAATTTTCCAAGAACGTGTTGATGCTTTTAGGGGGTAGCTCATAGATTGTTTGGTTGATTAAGTGGATCTTAAGTGCTTAAATTGGCTCTGACGCAGCCAATAGACATTGCCAACGCGAAATTGCTGCACAACGCATCGAACGTAAATAGTTTCTCCATGATTCTCAGCATTTCGTTTTTTGCAAAAGGGAGTGGCCTATAGTTCAGGGCCGCTAGAAAAATCGAAAAAGGGACCAGATTTAGTTCTCTTTAATTCTCATAAGTTAAATTGACAAAAAATAGTAGTTTCTCTTGAAATAAAGCCAGAATTTCTTGCGGGCATATGTCGTGCGGGAAAGTACTTTGCTGGAATGTGTTAGAATGTACATAATTCACACATTCAGCAAATTCCTAATTGTGTCGCTCGAAAATAATTACATTTTCGCAATGACTCAAATTGTGCCTCAATCATTAAAGAAAAAAAATCCAATTTAGATTACAATGTGATAACTTTGCCATAATTTAATTTACTGAATCCTAAGAGGATGATAACTCTCTGCGCCATACCGCTGACACATATATCTTAATTCCTATTTTATTCATCGAGGTTCCATTACGAACATAATAAAACTCTTACGTCTGTCTTATAGTTCGGTGAGTGGTGTTAGAATTCTGCTTTCAACTTAACCACAAATTGCTTAACGAAAAACCCTCCCCACCGCAGACTATATTCAACATATGTTTTTTATCTCATCTCACACGCCATTGCTCAATCGACTTGAAGCATACTTCACCTTTCCTTAATGCGTCTCTCGCAATATATTAACATTTTTATGTGCGTGTTAAGACGCAAAACAACAAATCATTCCAGTCAATTTCATCTTAAGTCCCTTATCCTTACAAGATACTACCGTCAAGGAGAAAATATATTCTTCTCTACTACACTTGTAGTTTATACTGCTCACTTCTTTGCCTCTGTTCCATAAAATCAAAGGCGATGGTGTGGAATAAAATTATCTAGGCAATTACATCAATTCCTTCAAAGTCGACCTTCATTCAAAGTGACGAGGGGGTGGATGTTTTGATGATGATGGCGATGAGACGGTGCATAGCAACCATCGCACATAAATTCAAATTCCAACAAAGGTAGGAAGCCCATACATCCTCACTCTACTGATATGTAGAAATAATCCATCAGCACTTAACGATAGCTTCGCGGCGACAACGACGACGCGACGCGACGACCTTCCTCTTCGTGAAGCATTCGTATTCATGAACACGAATCCTCCACATGGTACTGGAGGAGCAATGGAACAGCACTTACATCCCCAATTCTATGTGTACAACAGAGGAGATTCTTAAGGCTTTGCGGATGTTGAGGTATCTTTCTGTCTGTCTCTCCGTATCTGCAGTATGTGATGAATCTAAAACTCCTGCATGAAGATAACTACTTGCTAAAGCTTAGTTACATTACAAAAGATCAAGGACTTCCCTTTTCGCTCCAAAAATTTCATTAATCACTGTCAAGTGATATTTACAGATACCATCTGCCCTGGCTTCCCTATTGCTCTTGCTTAGTTTAGTTACACTATTTGCTGCAACGACAGCGTGATGTGTTATTTTTTTCCATTTCACTGTAGTCTCGGTAGTAGGGTAAGTCGGTACTCGGGTTACTCAATACTCATAAGACCGTAATGGAGTTTGCATATAATTTCAAAGCAATTTTTTGTATTCTTTTTGTAATTCCGTTCTTAATAGTCATGTACGCTTACGTACGCAATTATGTGGGGACGTGGAAAAATTCCTATTCAACTACTACTACAACTGATGAAAAAAATAATGAATTTGGTTTGAAAGGATTGCAAATGTACGAACGTATGTTGTGGAAATTATTTTATTAACAGCATTAGGAATGTGTGTGCGAGAAAACGTTCATCACAGATTTGCAGAGAAAAGCAAAAAAAAAAAATTAGAGAAACCATAAAAGACCCAATTAGCTTACGTGGATTCATTACTTCTGTAGGCGCGCACTGATTCTAATTTTGTAGAAAAAAAGGACCTCATATGGTGGATTCTGGATATAAAGGATACATTTGTGACTGAAGTGGACTTTTTATGTATGAATATAAAAAAATAATATTTAACCAACAGCTGTTGCTCTATGGTTTTGTGAGTGCCCCGTTTTGAGTAGTTGTTGAATTTGTTAATATGACTCGGTTCAGCACATGGCCATTACCATGGCACTCAGGCATATTACAAAAATTCGCATATAAAGGTTTTATTTTCTTTCTGTATGTTAACCTTGTTGATGAGTCTTAATAGGACGGCTTATATGAATGATGTTTTCTATGGCCTTTAGCTTAATTAGTTCAACAAATTTAACTATGTTTATATTTCGTGGTTGACGTTATTTCAATGAATAAATGTCGTTGTAAAAGTTTTTTTTTCTCATGATAAGGTCGACAGATTTTTGCATTCAGAAATTTTCATTGGTGGCTAACTGAATTTGAAAAGTAAATAATAATCAAAGCCAAAATATTTTCATCTAGAGGTCTGTGCGTTAGTTTTTTTTTTTCTAAAAATGCAAAAAGCGGGGTATGGAATACTTTCTGAAGGTGGCTAATTTATGATTGGTTTTTATTTCCATGCTGAAAAGAAAAATTTTAGTTTCAAACAATTTGTTTCTCGTCTTCAGAACACAGAAGAGAGGATCATTCGCCGTGGTTTTCTCCCAAAACCGTCCTCATCGGCTTTTCGTTTGAACCAATGACGAGAATCTTTTTAAACTTAAGACAAATTTGAAAAAAAAACTATAAACTGTTTGTTAGCACGCGGAAATCTACTGTAGTGGGCACAATGACCCACAACTCGTGCATTCAAGTTTTCACATTTTTATGGTCTTTTAGATCGTAATATAATAAAAGGCCTATTAGTCTTTTGGGCAGTTTCAGCTCAATTTAAAAGTTGTTTCAAGTTATCATAACATTTTTCCTGATGAACTATTTGGATTTAGGCCTTTCACAGCACATTTCTTCAAATTAAAAGAATTTGTGAATACAGCTCACAAAGACACCATAACAGTCAACAGACGTGTTTCTTTGGGGTATTGAAAATTCTTTTGATCCCGTTGGGTAAAATAGGCTAGTTTCCAAAATGATCATTTTCAATTTCCCATCTTATCGGTGTAAAATTGATCTAAGATTTCTGTCCGGTAGGACAGAATTAGCAGCCACTATATACCAGAGATACAGTGAGTGATTTAGGAATTGGTTTTTAATTCCTGAACAGTTCAATAATTTGTAAAAGCAGAGTGTGGAAGGGAGTTCCAAATTCGTGTAGTACGGCTAAAGAACGATTCTCTAAACTTGAATCTTCAGCGTAAGTCTGTAGTTGGGCTCGATCGTAAACTGATGGGCACTCCTGGAAGCGCGAGTATTACGGGCGAATTCTTTAAGGAGAGGAATGCAACTGGCACAACAGTGTAAAGGTAAAGATAAAACAGGGGGACACGAAACGTTAAGACGGTGATCTAAGTAGGTAAATGAGTTAATTATGTCTCTATCACCAATCCTTCTAAGTGCTCCTTACTGTATGCCGTCCAAGAAGCTTATATGTATCTAGCTGTAGCACGAGACACGATATGAGAATTGTACTTAAGCTTTGGACGGATATAAGGCCCGTTTGCTCATTCGAAACATAAATTTATGTTCAACATAAAATTTTCGTTTTTATATGGGACGTTCCGGAATTCAAAACAAAAATTTAAGTTCTACATAAAATCCCCATACTAAAAATGAACTTTATGTAGAACATAAATTTATGTTCCGAATCAGAAAAGGGGCCTAAGTCTTATAGATAACGGTTGGGAAAATTTCTTACACTACCATAAAGAAACCCAAACGTCTTGCGGC
Organism: Sphaerophoria rueppellii; assembly: GCA_920937365.1. Taxonomy (NCBI): domain Eukaryota; kingdom Metazoa; phylum Arthropoda; class Insecta; order Diptera; family Syrphidae; genus Sphaerophoria; species Sphaerophoria rueppellii. The sequence continues at coordinate 20,935,695 of CAKKXW010000002.1, read as the reverse complement.
ATCTTGGCGACATTGAATATGTGCTCGTTCCACAAAAGGTGGTCAGTGATGCATATACCGAGTATCTCGAAATGTTCGGGCTCATTGACGCAAGTGCCACTCATGTGGACAGTGGCGAGTGGGGTATATCTCGCTTTAACGATATAAGACAGCTTTGATTTTTAAAAGCATTAGACCCTATGCGATTTTTTATTCCCCATTGTACAATGTGTTTAATTCAGAGTTTAATGAGCTTATCATATTTTGCCTTTGCAGTTCCAAAAGGCAGGGATGTAGTCTGGAAACCAAAAAGAAAAGCTTAGGGTACTATCGTCAGCAAAACAGTTTATCAGATTAGAAGTCACAGACAAGAGATCATTTATAAAAATGAGAAAAAAGGTCGGAGACAAAACGGAGCCCTGGGGCACACCAACATTTATGTTGTGGGTCTTAGACAACTTGTATTAAACGGTTCGTAAGAAAGTTTCTAATCCAAAGAATTCAAAACGATGTAAAGATTTATTCCACTGTTCGATGAGATAAACCATCAAATCACCAGTAGGCCTGTTGCTGCGAAAGCTGTACTGCCAGCCATTAAGAAGCTTTCGGTCTTCGAGATATTTCATGAGCTGATAGCTTATCAGCGTTTGCATGATCTTAGAAAGAAGAAGATTGGGATTGGCTGAACAGTACTGTTTTCCAACTTTTCGGAATAAGCCACAGCACGAGTGTGAAAGAAGATTTGTTAAATGGAATAATTGAGGCACTCAAGAACCGGGACAATCATGACACTCTCTAGCAGGCGAAGAGTTGGAAGCGAACTGCCTAGTAAAATGGTTAGCTTTCGCGACGATGCTGACAACTGATATTCAAGTTCATGTTATAATCATAGTGTTTATCATATTATCTATTTTGAGTTTGGTGTTCCTCAATGTTCTGTCCTGGGGCCATATGTATATAACATGTATACGTATGACCTTGCATCATTTCAGAATTTTGAATAAGCTATTATTTCTGACGACACAATCTTCACTTCGCATGAGTTTGTTCAGAACATTGAGAGGAATTATAAAGTGAATTGGAATTGTGCAAACATATCAAACTTAAAGGAAAATAAAACTTAATGCAGTAAAAATGCAAGCCATCTTTTTCACACGAAAAAAAAAATCTTGCCTCACCCAGCAACTCACGTCACATAAGCGGACATTAGGTAGCATGGATAGATTCAGTGAAATACTTACAGATAAATAAATTCTTAGGGAAAACACTAATACAGGTATAGCTTTTATCCGTTTATAAATAGGAAACCATAGTTGACAAATTAAAATAAGATCATAGGTAAGGTTATCAGTATCTCTTTTGCCTATGTTGTGCAAACATTTTCGAAAGTGCCACCTTTTTATTCGTTTGTCGCCGTAGCTCGTAGAAAGCTTCAGCAGTCGGGGTAGACCAGCTCCCGATGCAGTTCTTACTTTCTTGCAGATTCTCAGGTCCGACAATATTTCGAGTTCGTAATTTCAGATATCAGACGTTGGGTTCTGGTTAAATGTAAGGGTTCATTGCACCAACTTCGGTTACAATTAGGCTTATGTTATTAAAACTAGAACCTCTACTAGAAACCATGTTCCAAGTAAGAGCGGTAGAAGCAAAATGCAAGAAGGATCATTGCGATTTTAATTGCAAAACTGAGAAACAAGATTTGTTGAGGCATTGTTGCCTCTTTCCTCTTCTTTAATTTTTTACATTGCATGAATTTAATACGGTGTGAGAAATATAATAATGCTAGCTTGTTCGTTTATAAAACTGCATCGAACCTTGGTTGTTGCTGTGCACTTACGTACTGAAGCAGTGTGCAACACTATAGAACTTGAACTAAAAACAAGGTTCTCTTTATAATTTTATAGAAAAAGCAAAAAAAAAAAGCCTTTCAGTGTCAGGATTCATTAACACACTATAAATTCTCAAGACATGATTTACCTTATGTTCACAATATCCATGGCACTACACATAAACAAAGCAAAAAAAAAGTCCTTTTTAGTGAAAGTACCCAACATAGCGTTGCCATTACCATTAAAATCTATGTTTTTGTGTCGTATAGTCCTTTAAAGAGAAACAATATCAGCGCACACATAGTGCATTAAGCACAAAGAGGGTTCTTCTTACACGTTTAATGTTGCATGTCGCTGTAATGTAATGCGAATACAATAATGTCTTGCATGTGTTTGTGTGTTGCGAACATACTCCAAACAACGACCGGTCGGTCTAGGTCCCAGCCTTTTGAAAGCCCTCTATGATGGATTCTCACTAATGCAATATCTCTGCCCACCGCCAACCTATGCCTCCGCCACCATTACGTTGCAGGTTTCCCTTTCGTATATACTAGCACATTCATAAGTGGGTAAGAAGGATATTTTTTTCCTTCTAGCAAATTTATGAACAAAATGGGTTAAGTACTCAATACCAAAAGTGAAGATGAATTCTGTGCTCTGTACACAACTCCGGCAGTTGTTTCTGTTGTTGTTTCTTCCTCTCTCTATAGTTTTCTCGTACATACTACAACTAAATGATAAACGCCATTATTTTCTGGTATTATTACTGTGGGAGAATAGTGGCGATATGGCGTGTTTAGGTGAATTCGGGCGGTTGGTACATGCCATGGGAAGAGATGATGGGATTTCATGACTTGCCAGCAACAAGAATGGCCTCATTCCTTTAAGCTTATTGTTTTAATAGTCAGGCATACTCGTTTATGTGAAAAAGGTCAGAGTTGCATTGAAAAGCATCTAGCGATTTTGTTCGACTATTCATAGCTTGGGTTTCATTGTATAGCTTGAGGGTGTACACTTGACTTGTAAGCCGATAGGTTCCTTTGAAAACCATAACACAACAGGTTTGTTTTAACTGTCACGTTCAAAATCAAGAGAGCGGGAAGTGCCACAAGGCTGAGTTTGTCGTTCAGTCAGAAAGTAGATAAATTATTTTTTATTATTTTTATTATTTTCAGGAACGCCGAACTGACTTTGTTTAACTTTGAAACCAAATTAAAAATGTGCAAAATAAAAACAACCAGAAAATCATTCCATTTCATTGCAAAGTGACCAATATATAGTCATATTGGTCACTTTTGATAGCCCGATAAGACTCCGAAGCAATATTTAACAGTATGATGTTGCCTCTCTTCCTTCCATCTTCATCCTTCAGACCACATAATTTTCAATCTTTCCGTAATAGCTTTAAAGTTGTTATACCATAAAACCAAATTTCATGCAAATCTTGTTGAATGCATATCAAAACTTATCACACGTGTTCTAAAATCTCCAGCATATCAGGAACAGTGCCAACTAACTAATTGAGCCATAAAATAGAGAACTACTAATTTTCCCATATATCTTCCATCTCTTAACTATTCAAGCTCGAGGACCCTTGAAATAACTCCGAAATCAAGCAAACACCTAAGTTTGCCAAAGTGCTATCTGTGCCGACGCATGATATTTCCGCACTCATACCACACCACAAACTCAGCCATCAGGTGCATAACACTGTTCACCTTCTCCATAAATTTACACACAATTTTGTTTGCATTTTCATTTTGAATCCTTCACAACCCAACAACTGCAATCAAATGTGCAGTCGAAAAACCAACAACAACTGTGCATAACAATGGTGCAAGTAGAAAAAACGATTATCGTTCCATGGACCGATTTAAATCACAGTCTCTTTGCTGCTTTCAAGATGGAGATTGAAGGTCTTTGCATCAAAGTACTGACAATCAGGTTAAATCTTTGTTGATGGCATTTATTTAAATTGAATCGAGATGATTTAACTTAATCTGAGAGGAGATTTTAAACGAAAATCTTAATTTAATTTCCTAATAGAATGGAAGAAAGCTTTGTTGCCTTTTTGTGCTGTTGGCATTTGATTTTTGTGTATTTTTCGTTAAAGGATTATTTCTTGACTGTAGGTATTATAAAATTTGGAACATTCGCAACGTTGATGATAAAATAATTAGTAAAGTCACGAGTTTGTCGACGTCTTTGACATTAATTTGACAGACTTTAGAATTGAATAAACAAACGTATTGCTTGTCAGTCTTTAATTTAAGACCGAAAGAAGATAATTTGATTATGTCCTTCGAAAAATGATAAATTGTGTATAATGTTGATGAGTTTGTTAAAAACACTTAAATATTATTTAAGACAGAATTTTTAGATTTAAACAATTTTGTGCATTGTATGCCAAGAGCAATTTCTTCTGTAAAAAGTAATTCGTCCATTAAAATGTTGCCTGAAGTTCAAAACATTAATGTGTATTTCACTTTCTTAGGAACATGTTGCTAAGACAAAGAAAGTGTTTTCTCTTTTTTTTTCCAATTTAAAACCCATTTCAAAAGAGATTTCTTTAATATCCGAAATTGACCCCGAGGGTAAGCAAGAACTGCACTCAATCAAAACATGAACAAAAGCAAAATCATCGGTTCTATCCAATCATCAAGAGATAATATTTTTGGATTATCCTCCATTATCCTGTCATGAAAATGACACAGTTTGACTTGAAGCATGAAAGAGCTTAAAAAAGTATTAGCTTGATGATTGGCTTGTGTTGTGGGAGAAATAATCTGCTTGTTTTATGTTATGACATAAAAATGCTTTTGATTTTTTAATATTGAAGAAGGAAATAGTGTTAACATTACATAATTAGTTTCGACAACATTCTATATAGATTGAAAATGGATAAATGAATAAATATTTTAACAGTGCCTATGAATTCTAAACACATGGTTCGGAATAGGTTTTTTTTTAATTATTTCTTTGAATAGAGTTTTAAGAAATCTAGTAAAGGGTCATTCATTTCGTGGTTTCAAATTCAAAGCACTGCCATTTCAGTGTGTAGAATTTTTGTCATTTTCAGTTTTATAACTGCTTACATTTTTGCAGTTTACAATAATGAAACGCTTAGGAATCGAACAGATCATCAAAATGTTTGAAAACTAGCTGTTTCTACGGCTTTTGCGATTATTCTGGTCATTACTGTCGACTGATACTGACTACGCAAGTAATTGGTAAAATTTTGAACAAAATTTGAAGAAAGTCTAATCGCTACTAGTGGCGTAAGATCCAATATTGCTGATGTTCCGAATTATGCACTTTAGACAGTTCGGACTGACAAGCTGCAATGCTAACCGATTTCTTTTTTTGTTGACCATTGAGAATAGTGATCTTGAACGATATATTTGGTAACCTTTCAATAAAATCGGTCAACAGTCCACCCTTGAGACCAATCATGGCCTTATTTGTCGTGAGTTTAATGGCCACGTAATTTCACTTTTTGATAAATTCTATTACCGAATACGATCATGCGATTTGACACCTATTGAGATTCTTCTGTACAACTGCCCAAAACTCTAGACGCATTGAACACTTTCATTACTCAGATATGTTCGACCGAGATTCTTTTGGAAAACGCCGAAAATATGGTTGAAAAAATTCACAGTAAAAAATGTATTGTAGTGTACGCAATGATACGTACTCCTAGATACATCAATGGGAAACTAAAAGCTAAGGCCACAAAACTACATATGTACTTATAATTTGCATTTCAGATCCTTAAAAATTATTACTCTAACGTCCATTTTCTTAAATCATTAATGAGTCGCCTTCACCATAAATGTTATAATGTTGGTTTTCACCGAAAACTTTTTTATCCAAACAATACATGCTCTGTAGAAATATTGAGTAAGAAAAGTACCATTTTAATTTGTTCATTTATCCTTTTCGAAAACGAATGTAAAACGTGTTTTCTATTTTCAAGCTTACTAGCCGGTCACCCCCGGGACGATGATGCGATGAAACATAATGTAAATGGTTTAGAGATAAGTTTGGAGTTTATACTCCATAAGATTCGCGTACGATATGAAAAATAGATCAATAATAAAATCAAATGTTAACAAAAAGTAAAGGATAACATTTTCTCTACCCAAAATACTCGCCAAATCTGATAGAGGGCAAACAAAACTTTGTTCTCGTACGATATTTTTTTGTAGGCTTCCTTGGAAATTTGAGGGATCAGTCGATTTGAAAACGCTGGAATCTTTCTGAAGGCAGAAATGGAAAGAAATATTTTTTTTGATTTTAACTTCACAACCAAGTGCTGAAAAAAATATTCGCTTTCAATGGCTGATAGAATACCTGTAAGGCCTTTTTTTTTTAATGTAAAATTGTATTACTGTTGTCGAGGAAAACAACTGTGAGTAGTATCTATTTGAAATTTCGGGAATACATTTGCGAATAATTAATTAATTAATTAATTAATGTCAAGCAGTGCTTGAAACCTAGTAATGGTTTTCAATTGTTTTCTCACTTGGACGACCACTTAAATAAAGTAATTGGTAAAGTATACGGTAGCCTCCGTGTACTTCAAGTTTCATACCGACAAAGACCAAACTCCTTCTTGCGAAAACGCTTATACTACCGATTATGCTATATGGATGCGAAATTTTCTGCAACTTGGACTCCGCTACGAACCGCAAATCAAATGTCACATATAACAACATTGCTCGTTATGTCTTTAATCTACGTCGCTATGATCACGTTTCCTCTTATGCTGTTCGGTTTATGGCTGCAGTCTAGACAATTTGATAAAGTTTTCTACATGAAATCATTCAAACAAACAACCTGACTATTTACACGGCAAGCTGAACTTCCCTCATTCAACAAGGTCTTTTGCTCTTATTCTGCCTAGATACAATTTTCACGTTACTGAGCGTCAATTCTTTGTCCATGTAATTCGCCTTTGGAAATCCCTGCCAATAAGTATGAGAATTGTAGGAAGCACAAGAAAATTCAAATCTTTACTATTCAACTATTTGGCAACTAATTGATAACTTATAGCATTCGTTCATCATTTCCTTTTTAATATTTGTTTTCATTTTCTTTTATGTTTTTTAATCTTGTTTGTTTTTCTTATATAATTGTAAAGGTAAAGATTAAGGTATAAATTAATTACAATCTTAAATTTAAAAAATTATAAGACTCTTGTCTTACTTTGTAAGCGATATTCAAATAAATAAATAATAAAAATAATAATTATAATAATTATTATTTTAACCAATTTCCCGCATTTCAGGCCTTCAAACAACTTAAAACTCATTTCAATGAATAGAGATCGACCAGATCTTTCCTTTGATTTGTCTTTTCGATGGGTTTTGGAAGAATTTTATTCCTGTCCAAAATTTTGGAAAGGCATTTTTCGAAAACCAGGAGCAAATCGATTTTGTTAAATATAAATACATATTTGGCAGTTCTCATTATCCTGAGCATACGATTGAAAGCCAAAATTAATTCCGAGCCCTGGTTGCCGACATATTTGCATCAGATCATTCTTTCTATGTGACAAGCTTATCCCCGCTGTGTTACTTGCCATAACCGGGATAGAAAGCAGCCTTTGTCATTTTCTAACCCCTCAACTATAACGTATCCCATGAAAAAAATCATTTTCGGTCTATTCAAAATTAATTCTATCCCTCTGCAACCGTTAATTTTACGGTGATAAAAAATAGCCAATGTGCTATTCTAAACTATAATCTATGTGTGCTTAATTTCATCCTGACCTGTTTCGTTTGCCATTCTTTAGTTATTGAGCAACAAACGTACATCCATCCATCTTAACTTTCACTTTTATAATATTAGATTGTTGATACAAAATTAATCCCTTCTTTTGCAACTTCAAAACAAAATACTATCCATGCCACGCACTCAACAAGACATTGATGTGAGAAAAAAAAAACCAACATAAAATTGTATCCGTTTTGCCAACAACCTATCGTTGGAAATTCAAAATCTTGGGGATTACAAAATTAAGTTTTTTTAATCCAACAGATCCTTATAACGCCATAATTTTTTAATTCTCGGACACAGGTTGATTATTCTCTGAATTTCATTTGAAGCATAGTACTGATTTTCACAAAAAAAAAAATAAGCTTCAATAGTTCACTCAATAATGTCAACTATTTTATTTACTACGTCTGCCAAAAACCACTCTAAAGTCCATAAATTTCAGTCGGCATACAGGCAAAAACCTCCAAACCATCACCATTTATTTTGAAATGCCGCACTTTTAACCGATTTATGCATCCCTTCATCCTGTCAACTGCAACTTTGCTCATCACAGATAGATTTATAATTTCCTCACGTATTGATATATTCAACCGCATTGTGATGGAAATAATAACAATCGATGTCCAAATTAACACGTATCACGCTGCCATTCCCATGAATACCACATCCCGTTTAGAGGACCAGCAAGCAGAAAGCATGCATTTTGTATGCGATATCCTTGCTCACTGTTATCGGCATTCAATCAAACAGAACCTTTAAACCAATACGCTGCCGCATCCCACTGGACAAACCAGAGATACGGTAACAATTGTTTCTACAATCACGAAACGCTTGACATGCCTAGCCTAGGTTGGGTTAATATTCTTGAAATTGACGGTATGACTCTGTGCTTTGTGGCTCTGATGGGAATTGATCGATTTCGTTAGTTTTATCATGTCAGATGTTAATTGAACTATCAGGAGAATAGTGAAGCTGGACCATGGCATTATAAAATGTGATCGAGCTCTCTCTCTGTCGCTTGACTTTGTTATTTTTTTAAGTGGAATAATTGGCGGGCCAGTTGTAAAATATGGTAAATTGTGTGTGGCTTTCGACAGTAAGGTTGTGCCATTTCTAGTTATTTATTTAAATTCTATCTGTGTTTACTGCATCCTGATGGTTTTGATGAATCAGAAAGAAGGTTAACGTTAAACCAAACCGCCTCGTTAATATAAGTTCATGAATGCCACTTCCCGACGAGTGCGTTGTGTTTGTGGCAAGGGCACATCGGTTTTGTTCATTAATGAATTGTTATAACAGATGCAGTCAGGAAAATCAATTAGAAACAACAATCACAGCTAAGTGATGGCAGCTTATTTTGAATTAAATTACTTAGCGGAGGATGTGAATCAGTTAATGGAGATGAAAGGATGTTGAACAAAGCACATAATTATTTTAATTGTTTTCTAACTGAAAAACAAGAAGAACAATACAAGTTTTTTCTCTAAATGGGTTATAGTTAACTCGCAGGATTAATTTTATTTAGTGAACCCTTCGTAACTTCATGAAGTCCTCTTCAAGCTACCAAAGCTCAAGGTCCAAATTATTCAAAACGATAATAAAAGGAATTGTCGTTGGTTAAATTGCGCTTGTATGGATTTATCTGAGACAATTGTGCGGAGCTGTGTTTTAAATTTTAAGCTGTTGTGATAAATGGCTTACAGTCTCTGCTGTTTTTTTTACAAACCAGAGTACATCCGGCACAGGAGAAGCTTCATTCCAGCCAACAAAATCTTTAAAAAAAAAGACGCACTGTTTTGGCTGCAAGGCACTCATAATGGAAATAAGATTCCCAAATTAACCCGCCAGAGAATGTAATGACTCTTTCAGTTCTATTGGGTTCATCTGTTTTCGTAGTTGTTGGATAACAGCATTAGTCCAACCAAAAAAGCGAATCTATTTTACCCACATATTAATTATCTTTTTATAAACTCTCAGCTTATAGAAATATCTCGAAGGCCTAAGATTTTTAATGACCATTAGTACGGCTTTCGCAGCAATAGCTCCACTCACCGATGAATGGAACAAGTGTTTTGAGGAAAGTAAAATTATTATATTTCATACATCAAAGGCATTTTTACAGGAGATTCAAAAATAACCCAACTTCATATAATAAAGCTCAATATAAACATTCACGCAACAAAGTTAGTTCTCACATACGCAAATGCAAACGCGAGTATTTATTGAAAAAGATTGACTCATCACTCACCTACAATGATTTATGGAAAAACCTTAAAAACATGGGTGTGATAGACAACAAAAATGAACAAAAGTGTCCGTTTAGTCCACAAGTAATGTCTGATGTGTTAGTCCCACCTTTCGTTAGTTCACCTATCCCTCAAGATCTGTTTGATGTTCCTGAAAATGAACATTCTTTTTCGTTTGATTGCATAAGTGCTGATGAGTTACTTAAATTAATCTTCTCAGTCAAATCTAATGCTATCGGCCCTGACGAAATTTCTCCTAAGTTTTTAAAATTGATTTTGCCACTAGTGATGAATTATCTTCTTCACATTTTTAACTTTTGTCTTTATAGCAGTAAGTTTCCTGATGAATGGAAAAGTGCAAGTATCATACCTGTTCCTAAAAAATCGAATCCCTCAAACCCCTCTGATTACAGGCCTATGAGTATTTTTTCTTTCTTGTGCAAAGCCTTGGAAAAAGTGATTCATGATCAAATACAGGGATTCTTAAATGCTAATTATTTGCTCTCAAAATTTCAATCGGGTTTTCGTAGCAAACATAGCTGCGAGTCTGCTGTGATAAAAGTGACATCTGACTTACGATTCGCTTTAGATTCTGATAATTTTGGCGTTATGGTTTTGCTTGATTTTTCTAAAGCGTTTGACTGCATCGATCATTCAATCCTGCTATGTAAACTCAAAAGAATGTATAATTTCTCGAACACATCGTTGAAGCTTTTGTCCAACTTTTTGTCCAATAGAGTGCAATCTATAAAAACTGAGTCGGGTTCCTCCAATCCAATTTCAGTTAATACCGGTGTACCTCAAGGCTCTGTTCTGGGCCGCCTTTTATTTTCACTATTTATTAATGATATACCTAATCTTCTATCTTCTATATATATAAAAATGGATATGTGTTTGTTTGTATGTCTCTTATAGACTCCGAAATGGCCCAACAGATATTTGTGAAATTTGCATGGTTTATACTGTTGTATTCAGTGATGATTTCTGTGAAAAAAAAATATAGAAACACCTCATGGAAAAGTGGGAAACTAGAAAAACCAAAAAAGGCGGAACAAAATTTGATTTTTTTTTTGCTTGAATTTTTTGGTTTAAAATGGGTTTTCGAATGGAAAAAATAAAAGTTTTGATGAAAAACTCGGGAAACTCATTGGTTTTCAAATAGAAAATTGCATGAAATTGTGGATGCCAATGGAAAACTGGAAAATTTCAAAATGGGTTTTTGAATGAAACTCGCAACTCATTGGTTTTCAAAGTAATAATGTAATGTTTCAAAATTACATGGGGTGCAGTGGTTTTCAATTGGAAAACTGGAAACAGTTTAAAAATAGAGTCATTTGTGCAGAAGAGAATAGAATCAGAGAAAAATCAAATTGAGCTTATTGCAAAGTATCAACGTTCAAAGCACGTGAAAAATCAGCAGTAAAAGAAAAGTTATTCGATCATTATCAATGTTTTGTCTTATTTCATCGACTACTGTCAGCAAAGCAGTAATACAACTATGTTTTTCCCGAAAACCAGATTGCAACGTGAAAGGGCATGAGTACGTATAAAAAAGAATCATTGAGTTTTCATTATTTTTCGAATGCTTTCGACAAAAACGGAAGTATGGATATGGCCGAAATCCTTTCCACTTTGAATTTTTCGGAACCGGTATAATTTTCGCTCTCTTCCAAGCTGTAGAAAAACACTGGTTGTTAAAATACTGTTGAAAGCGTAAGAAATATAGGCAGTACAATCGGAAGTAGTATTTTTAAAAATTTGGATGAACACCATCGATTCCAACAGCGTTCGATTTGATGGAAAGTATGCTTTCAACTACTTGAACCTGGTCTATTCCGTTAAATCCGAACTTTTGACTTATTTCACGATATTATTAGTAAGTTTGCCAGGATGGCGATCGTATTGCATCCGAACCGATGAATGCGTATTAATGATATGTAATTCATAATTGCCAAATTCATCTATATGCGGATGAAGTTGTTCTATACATTTGCCGCCCAATTGGCCTGATGGATGATTGTATTGTGAGGTTAAATGCAGACTTAAACGAGATTCGAATGTAGTCAAACGACAATTGCATGAAACTAAACCCTACTAATCTGTGCCCTTTATGCTCTAGAATAAGCTTAATTTTGAACAATTTCCCTCGGTGGTAATAGGAAATGAATGTATTCCTTTCGTTAATGACGTTAAATATTTAGGTTTCAAAATTAATAGTTACTTTAGCTGTTGTAGTGCAATATCTAATTCTGTTAGACTTATCTATGCTAGACTGCGATCCTTGAGATGTTCTTCAAGCTTGTTCCCGCCTTCTATGAAAAAGTACCTTATAAAGACTTTAGTTATGCCGTACTTTTCTTTTAACTGTACAGTCTTCCCAGTCCTTGATTGTGAGTGCAGGCGTAAGCTCAATGTTGCTTTTAATGACTGCATTCGGTTTATCCATAACATTCCTCGATTTACTAGTGTGTCACATCTCCAAAATACTCTAGTTGGGATGAATCTCGACTCGTATCTTAAGTATAGACTTCTTATTAGATTCCATGATGTTGTTCACAATAGATGCCCTGACTACTTAAGTGAAAAGCTTCAATTTTCCCAATCCCAAAGAGGATTAATGTTTATCCTTCCGCGTTTTTCACACACCATATCTGAACGTTCCTTTTATATATCTGCAGTTTGCTTGTGGAACCTTATTCCTTTCGAACTGCAAAGAACAGCCTCACCTATAACCTTCAAGGGAAAATTGTTTTTACACTTCACTAATAATTAATTTTTATAAGGTTTTTTTTTGCTAAATTGAAATTTAATCATTTTAACTTTGCTTTTTCTATATAAATTAGTCCATCTTCTATTATGTTTATTTTGTTTATTGTAATTATAATTGTTCATTGATTTCATATTCTTGATACTTTAAAAGATTTATATCTTAATGTATCGTTGTCAATATTCAGATGTTCTACGAATAAATAAAATAAATAAAATAAAAATAAATTTGATAAAGTCTGGCATATTGCTCTCAAAAATGTGTGCTCTCGGTATCGATGATTGGATGACACACTTTCATTTTTGAAACACACGAGGGCTTAATTTCGTCTACGACCCTCTTCATTTTATTTATATGTATGTACATTTCCGCAACTTCTTATCTTATAAATTGTTTCGCTGACAAAAGTACCCCTAGCATCTCATTCTCATATTTTCTCTCTCTGTACTCTAGTGAACTACAAATTGCATTTCTCCCCTAAAACACTAATAAACCCTTCAGCCCAACTTCTGTCGCACTGACAAGTACAGAGATTGTTTTTTAGGGGAACAGCTAACCACGATCATTGCAATTTGCAGAAATGTACACCTGCACCCCTTCTTACCCTTTGTTTTTTGCTGATGCTCACACTATATCTATCTCTGGCAAAGTAAGGATACAAATTATATACACTAGCGGTTGACAATGTTCTTATGGTGACGAATTAGTTGTCTCTAACTCTGATTTTAGGGTTTCGCATTGACGAGCATTAATTTCTGTTCTTTTAAATGGTTTGGGTTCCTTTAATACACATATCCAACTCCAGTACTTCACGAAAGAAAACAAAAGAATGAAAAATGTTTGGTATCCAAGTTTTTTGCCGTTACCTAAAAAAAATGAACCAAATAATTTTCCAGACCATTGCTCAACGACAAACAATACCAAATTCAAACCTCCTCATTACCTCTAATCCTTTTCTCGTAAATCCCAACAAAAAGAAAACATTCAATGATTAATCAAAAACCCCAATGTTGTGCAGAATAATGAATTGAAAAATTGAGGTTGGATTCGATTTCTCATTGATTTTGTGCTCGCATTAGGGATTTGGTTTTACATTTGCCATTGTGTGCTCAATCAGCCATGAAATGAAAAAAAAAAAAAAACAAAGAAAACACAAAAACTGTTCATTCTCTGCTGCAGTTTTCCGCAGTAAAGTAAAAATTGATGAAAAATCCTGATTGCAAACGATAAAGCGTAAAGTACAGAGTTAAACACACATAAACTGCTTGGCATACTTGACTGGAAATCTACGATAATAGCAGCTAAGCTATACCGGAAGGATATTAAACGGAAGACCACAATTCCTACTCATTTTATACGTACATATTAAGTTTATCTTCTGTCTGCTCAGAAGCACCCAGGAAAGTTAAGATTTAATATTGAAATTAAGAAAACTTTTGAGAAAGTTCACATGAATCTCTTAGATTTTATTAGAAATTTTGAAAGTTATTTTTCCCTCTTACTGATATCTTCGTTTTAGTTTTAGTTCACATCCTCGAAGCAGGGAGGTGTGAGTTTTATTTTATTTTTTTTCTACAAAATCGTTTTGAGGTAACTGCTTCTTTGCTGATGGCGCAAATTTAGTAAATTGTTTTTAAATGTTGTAATTTTGCAGTTGACCGTTACGATTAGAGATATTTTAGGTGAGTTGAGGGACAGTGGGTGGTCATTAAAATTAATTAACGAGTGTGATTTGTTGGAATTTCGAATGATGACAATGCAATTAGTCTTTTCTGAGAAGTTAATTTTTTCCATCTTAATATTTTTAAATTACATTTGAAATTACATAATTAAATTGGAGCTAAAGATTTGTATAATTCAGAGAAATTTGATATTACCTGCTGGAATAATTAAATTCATTCAAATGTACCAAGAATCAACTCAAAATGTTTTTTTCACACATCGATTAACAGTATCCGTTTGGCAGCTAGGCGGTCTTTGTTGCTATCTCAACGAATGAATGTTGTCCTTCGCTGAATGTCCAGTGCCATTTAATTTATATTTGCTCTAGCGTTTCTTATAATTTATAGCCCATTTTAAAAACAGGCCATCGGGGCGTATACGTGCTATTTTTGTATGTCAATTCTATATTGACATTAATTGTCATTTTAAAATATTTTCACACCAAATAATTGTCATAGCATTTCAAAAATTTCTCCTTCAACTTCTTTTAATCGAATGACTTCATTCCATGTATTCTGTCTCAAAAAATTAAAACCACTGCAATCGACTTAAATCCCGTGAGTTAATACCTCATAAGAGAGAAATAAAATAAAATGAAACAACCTCAAAATGTCCAAATTAAACATTCGATTTATTTCACCAACATAAATTTTCCGAAAGTCAGTCAACCTCTACGGGGACAAAATTTAATTTCCTTGGAAACCAATAAAACTGTCATCCAACCCACAAAACCACCATATATACTCTTCCAACATATGATGTACACTACAGCTTTTCATGAGCAACTGCTTGCTTGTCCTCGATGTTCATACCACTTGAAACTAACCTCCCTGAGTTTTTGCCACTTCCTGCTGCCATTTTTCCATTTGCAGCATGACGTTGTCGATACGATGTCATTAGTGCCACCAATTGACTTGAAACTTAATGCTTTTGGTTCTCTAAGAACTTTAAAACTAAAACTGTCATCGTTCGTCGTAATCATCGGTCGGTTGGCTGAAACCAATTTTCCGAGATGTTGAAAACTTTCCTTAGCGTTAATCGGTTTCTGTAATTAGTGTTGCCCAACCTACTTTACAGACACATATACTTGCATGCATTTTTGTGTGAAATGCCTTTACAATTGTTTTTTTCTTTTCTTTTTCTTACAGAAAGATTTATTCTTAAGCAAATTAGATCCAGGTTCACCACGAGGGGAGCGTAAACTTTCTGCGGCAAGTGCGTCTTCGATGAAAACAAAGTGGCTGAAAGCATTTAGAAGCCTAAAGCCGGCTTCTGGTTCCGCAGCACAGCCAGATAGGTAAGTCATGTTCGCTTAATCGTATATTGATAGTTTTATCGTCCATATCGTAAACGTGTTAAGTTTTTTCTAACATATCAGATAGGAGTTTAAAGTGTGCCCACGTACGATTTTTTTTGTCTATCCCCAAATGGAAAATCGATTTTGAACGTTTTCAATTTTATTTCAATTTCATTTTCAATTTTGTGTTTTTCTTTTGTTTTTAATCGCCTTAAAAGTGTGCATAGCCAGTGCACTTGCCAATCTTTCATTATTTTTTACTTTGTATAGATGATAAAAAGTGTATAAAAAAATGTATAGGGACAGTTAAATTGGACTGGATTTAATCTATTTTATTGGATTAAATATTAAGAAATTTAATGGAAAAGTTCAATTTAGTGAATTAATGGTAAAAGGAAAGAACTAACTAAGGAGAATCGTGCATACAATTTTAATTTAAACCCAATAAAACTAAGAACGGAATGGAAATTTAATCTTTGTGCATTCACTTAGTTTAGAAACAAGAAGTTTGGCAGTTGTATATTTTATTTTTTATTTTATGTTCAGATCAACCATTGGTGGGTTTTGTTCCCTAAATATGGCAGGGTTACATTGATAGAAGCAGTGGCGTATTATCCTAAAGGCAGAGTAGGCATGTGCCAAGGGGCGTGAGGATTCAGAGGACCACGCGGGCGCAGTGATTTTTACAAGTGGTACATTTCCACTTGCCACTTATTGTGAAATAAAAAGCGGTCATGAGCAATTCCACTCACAGAGCCAGCTTGTTTGAATTTGCCAACTCAGTTGGCCAATTCGACTTGACAACTCGGTTTGCCAATTCGAAAAACCGCGCGGTACAGTAGTTTCGGTCAAAGAGATAGATGCTTATACAGTGTTGTACATTCACGTAGTACGGCTACGGAATACATGTTTGCACTTAACAGTGTTACCGGGGATGAGAAGGAGAGGAAGTATAACCATGGAATTGCTTGCAGCAACTATGGGCTAATATGTGTTGCTCAAATCAAAATTGCTTACATTACCATCTTACGCGAGCTCTCTTTACCACGGTCAGCCTTCGCTCTAACGAACGTCCTTCCGGCGATTTCATGATAAACTTGTCACGAACCCATGCATTTTGTGGTTCTGTTTGTTACAACGTTTAATCATTGAACTCGACCCGGAAGGACGTTCGTTTAGAAATGTTTGTTTCGAGGTGTTTCAAAGTATTTTCATCAAATTGTTTGCATATTCCGTGCATTTTCAATATACATTAGGTCACTTTATCAGGGCTGTCGAATTCAGTTGGAACACAAAAGTTGTATAAGAAACCTCGACCAACTTTGTATGCAAATCTGAATGCTTTTGTTGGATTAGAACCTTATCAAAAATTTGGGAAAATCATTTCTAAATCCTACGGAAAGTCTAAATTGGTGCATCAAACAATAACTGCAGAAAAATTCCAAGTCAATCATCAAACCGTTTAAACTGTTTAATATGAACATTGGTTGAAACACGTTGATGGACTTCATATTGTGTGATCAAGCGGACTTTCTTACAGTTAGGGTATAAACCAACACTTAAGTTAACCTTTTCTCATCCCATAAACCAACCTTGGACTTTTCTTTTAATTTGCAAATGTGCTCTTTTAAGTCCCTGGTTACTCAATAAATTGTTTACTCTATTTAAGTCCATCTCCAACATCCTCTCTGACCCTCTTATATTATTTAAAACAAGAAACACAACTCCCACTAACTAAAGAAACAAAAACCAGAAAAAAAAATAATGTAATCTTTCTCCATTTGGATTTCTTCTCGCGGTAAATGTAATTTATTTAAGAGCTTTTACATTCAGGTCAGAACCCTATGTGAATTTTATATTCGAGTGTTTCATAATGATGTTGGTGGGATTCTGATGATGAGGATGACCTTTTTGTTTTGCGGTAAAAAACAGCAAAAACAAAAAATAAACTAAAAACACAAAACTATCCCAATGTCAGAAAAAGAAGGTATAACAGTTTTTGCAACGATTCTCCCTAAAATAATTACATTAATCCATTGGGATAGTAAATCATAACATGGGCAAGTGTGTTTTATTGCTCTTTCCTTAAAAAAAAAAAAAACAAAAGTAAGAAATTTGAGGTGAAAGACAAAATTATACATTTCACAAAAAAAAAACGGTACCTCGCCATAGCCACAAAACCTCATTATCATTATTTAAAATATTATTACGAAAGCGGTATGGAATAATAATCCATGATGAATGTGTAAGAGTCTCATTTCTCAAGCTAAAAATATGCTTTTGGGAAAAAAAAGAAATGAAAAAGGTGTTTGTCTCTTAATTCGTTTAATTAATTTGCAGTAAACTTTACAGACTCTTAGTTTTAAATGTTGAGAGTTTGTTTTATTTTCCAACCTGGAATAATAAAATAACTTGCATGAGACTTTTAGCACACTCACTTGAGTTCATTCGGTTGTTGTACCTGTGTCCTTATATAAAAATGTAAACGCATGCAAATTCTTGCTAACGACTTTTCTTAATTGTGGTTTAAACGAAAAACTTTAAGGAAAATAATTAAATATTTGCAAATGGAGAAATAGTTGGGAGTTTTGTTCGATTCGTCTAGAGTTTTATTTTGTATTCATACCAATGACTTTGTAGGTGTGTATTAAATTTTAGGGCTGGTTAAATATTTAAAATTTTTATAAGGATAAACTGAAAAGGATATAAATTTAGTATATAAAAACGCCTTAAGTGAATGCACAAAAAAAACTATTGTTCTTTCAAGGAGTATTAATATCGTGACTACGAGATAACTTGAATTTGAGTTATGATGAGTAGACTAAGTTATTTTTTAATTTTTCAAAAACAACTTTTAACCCAAATGGTTTGAAATTAAAAAAAAAAAAAACACCAAAATATATATCTTCACCAGCCATATTGCACCTTAGAACCTATTTACAGCTTTAAAATAAGTTCTAGAAATGAAATACATTTTTTTTAAACTGAGTTTTACATAAATAAAAGAATGTAAGAATATATATAAGTTTATGTTTTTCTTATAATATATCCTTAATGCCTATAAAACAATAAAATTTAAATCATTCAATATTCGATGCAAATATTTATATAAAATTTTAATTTTATTCAATCTCACTCCACATCATTTTGCCACAAAATCAAAATCAATTCAAATTCGTTACAAAAAATAAAACAAAAAAATTAAAAATTAAAAAATAGTCATCCCCGATCAAACCAAATGTATCACGCCGTTTCAACCGTTTTAACCCTAAGGTAACAATCGAATTAATTTCGCTTTTTTTCGTAATAAAAAATTTAAACAAAAATAAAAACCTATTGATACATTGCTATTTTCCAGTCATTATTGCTATAATTGTTCATTGCTGCATTTGTTCCTCGTTATATTTTATGAAATCGAAAAATTGATGCAATGCAAAATTAAAAAATCGTTATTATTTTTAAGAGAAAATAATATTATTACATTTTAATAAGTTTGCATAATGATTTTACCACAACTGCTTCAAAAAAAAAAAAAAAAAAACAATTCACATAATATCGTAGTGCTTATACATTTTAAAATAGCTTTCATACTTTTTTTCTTTTTGTTCAGTTCGGTTGGGTTCTAGTGACATGTTGGTTCTGTGTAGATTCGATTCGTTCATTTAATTTGCCCCACATTTCCCAGTAGTATTGTCACTTTTGAATTGGACAAGCCACATGTGTGAAATTTTTGTTTTGCATTTAATTTTTTTTAAATATTTCAAAAAGATAACCAAATTAAGTACAATCGAGGCTTTGTTGATAACAAAAAATAAGCAAATTGCTATTTTTGTTCATAAATGCTTAATCATGTCATGATAGAAAATATCCCATGTGTATTATGCATGTTAAAAGAAATAACACGCTTCAAAATCATTTTCATTTACACACCCACGAGCAATTGGCAAATATAAAAATTGAAAACATCACTTTGATGCAACGAATTAAATTCGTGTACTGATATATTCAAAAGTATTGTATAAGGTTTTAAAAGTGCTTATTAATTTTATTCAAAGGAAAAAACATTAAACAAAATCGTGATACTCTTTGGAATTAACGAATTTTCGTCAATCTTTCACATAAAACGGTTTGTTGAAAAAAAAAAACATATACATTCCCTCTTTTTATTAACAGTTAGAAACGATGAACAAGGCGAAACCTTTTTCAAACTAGAAATTTCAGGACACTCCAAACCATGAGAATCATGGAGAACTAAGCATAATTTATCTCTTTATCTATTTTTTTTTTTGCTTTTCAATAGTTTTATTATGAAAGAATGTAATGTAAAAAATGTTCGAAACAAATTACGCGCTATTGTTTGAAAAGAAAAAAAAATTAATCGGAACGCCCACACAACAGCGGATTGGTAAAATCATACTTTTTCTATTAAAAACGGTAGTCTTTCAAATCAAAAAGATTAGAAAAATACACTTTTTTCAATATTTTATTTTACCAAAAGCCAAACCTTTTTACAAAACAGAAAGTTCAGTAAACCCAAAACGATGAGAATCATGGAGAACGAAGCAAATTAATTCTCTGTTCAATTTATTCTTTCAGGGCGATTGCGTTAGCGACGGATGCGATGCGTCAATTAAAAACATTGTTATCGTTTTAAAATCTCCATACGTTAATGTTACGACATTTTTATATTAGATTTGAATATCAAATGCGATAGCAAATGTACAAATTTCTGTAACATAATAACAACAACCACGTGGTCTTTAATATTCCTTCAATTAAGAGTGTCCCTCCCCTGGTAATACATTGTATTGTTTGACTTTGGGAGAGATGTCAAAACTAGACATAGCTTTATACAGTTCGTCTCTGTAGATGCTGTCGTACGCGGCCTTAAAATCGATGAAAAGGTATCAATTTGGAGTTCATACGTCTTTTCCAGGATCTACCGCAACGTGAAAAATTGGTCTATGGTTGACTTTCCTGATCCGAAACCACATTGATAAGGAGCAAACAGATTGTTGACGAAAGGCTTCAGACGTTCACATATACTGGCAGAGAGGATCTTGTATTCGATGTTTAGTAGACTTATTCCTCTGTAGTTGGCGCAGTTTAGAGGATCTCCCTTTTTCAGGATTGGTTAAACAATGCTGTGGTTCCATTCATCGGGCATGCATTTCTCTGACCATATCTTACAGATGATTTGGTGCATGCTCCTCTAGCTCGTCGCCTGCTGCTTTGAACAACTCTGCAGCTAGTCCATCTGCTCCAGCGGCTTTGTTGGATTTCAGCCGTGATATTGCCGCTTTTACTTTTTCTAGGTCAGATTCCCGGAATTGTTAGCTATCATCGTGTCCGATGAAAGGCTCCTATCTGACGGCAGTGCTATGTTCGTCATCGCTGTTATACTGTCTACAGAAGTGGTCTTTCCAAATCCCCAGCATTAACTGCGATGCGACTATGTGGCTCCCTTGTTTATCTCTGCAGTCATCGGTTCTTGCTCGATGACCTTGAGCCAGCTGTTTAACCTTTCGATAAAACCTCTGAACTTCATTCCTGCTGTTGGCTCTCTCAACATACTCGATCTGGCGTTCCTCTCTCTTTTCGCTCGTAGAGCTCACGAGCAGCTCTTGTCCTTCTTTGCAGCGCCGCTTTGTATGCCTCCTGCTTGGCTGCATGGGCCTGCCTCCATTCTTCTTCAAACCAGGGGTTTCGTTTCGGTGGCTGTGTGAAACCCAGCACATTAGACTGCCTCTCTAACTGCTATTTGGCGATGTTGCCACTGGCCTTCGATACTTGATGTTGGCGGCGTAGGTCTCATTAAGAGGTTACTTGACACTCGATCAGAAAACGATCTGGATATCTCCTGCGATTGTAGCGTCCGACGTCGAATTTTCTTGCCCACTCTTACTTGCCAGATATATATGACAAGTTTTGGATTCGTAAAAAATTAAGACGTTGATCTTAAGATCAAAATTAAGGGTAGCCACCAGAAAACGAAGTTTAAATTTTCTTAAAAACGGCTTCTACGTGTTTTCTTAAACTTCCGCGATTTTTTTTTTATTTTTTTAAAACACTGATGTATTTTATGTAAAAAAAAAAATGTTTTTGTATTGCTCCAAGACGGAACCTTTCATAGAACCGTTTTTTTGTTATAAGCAAGTTCGTACGACTCAGTCGTGCATATATTTTTTATGCCATATTTTTAACAAATTCACACTTAACCTCAAAACGGTAATTAAAGTTAAATGACAACCATGAATACATATAAAATGTATTCATTCAAAATTTAAAGCCTCCATTCTACATTTCACATTCATCCCGGCCCTCCCCAGCACTCTAATTACATCTAATCACCAACAAGACCCATAAATTAATTAGACGACAAAACCCAATATAATTAAAGGATTGAAATTTATGTAGCTGCTGGATATGTTATTAGATTTAACCGTTAGCTCTTATTCATTAAAATAAATGTGTAGAATTAATTAAGTCCCATATTAATTATAATTTGAATATATTTTTTTAGTCGTAAGCGGAGCATTAGACAAAAAAATAATCAACTCCCTGTAATAAGCCATTTAAAAAGAAAAAAAATGTCAACACCGTTTCATTAATGTGTAGTTTGTTCTCATTTTGCACTCATTCTTGTATTTTTGTATTTATATATATTAGCAGGTTATTTCCGGTGTAAATTTTGTTTTGTATTGTCGCCCTAGTTAAGCTGGTAATTGTTTTTAAATAAAAGACAATTAGTGTTGCCACTCTATCTATGTAAATATATCTTTATTTTCCAAGAAACTAACATAGAAAAATGCCGTCACATCTTAAGATATAAATAAGTACTCTGTAGATGAACAAAATAACTCCACACACACAATAAACATTCTATACGTCCTTTTAAAACAATTCAAACAAAACATTAAAGGAAATGATTTTTCACAACACAATAAAAAGTTCCTTTTTTACACATCTACACTACATTAACCCAAGCAAACTTGAAGTATGCAACACTTTATTAGACACCTGCCACCGTTAACTTGAATGAAACCTTTGTTTCTTTTTTTGTTTTTTCTATTGTTTTGAGTTTCCTCGTTTCCTTCCTTCCTTTTGTCCTTCGTTCGCCTTGTTTTTTTTCTTTTTTTGTTACTGTTCCTTTAAGTCGCCCGACGAAAGGACGACGACAATGCCGTTACGATGGATGGTAATGGTAATGGCGACTCGGTGCGACTCGTGACTTGTATTGCAACTTGATGATGGTGCGGGTGGTTACAAGTGGATGTTGTAAGGTGCGACTCATTATTTGCGTGTGCGAAATTATACACAAAATGAAAGAACACTTCTTCCGGTGGTTGTGTTGAGTGAGTGATTTCGCTTCAAGAATTTCAGTCGTGTTAAGTGTTAATATTTTTTTTCCCTTACCTTCTATTTTAGTTTGAAAAAAATTAAATAGCAAACAAGCAACTGTTGTTAACGACAAAGCCTTGTTTAACTGTGTTGTTAATTCTTTTCTCAATCTGTTCTTCCATGAAAAACAAATTTGGAGTAGTGTAAGGCAAAGGGTGTGTGTTTCAAGCTACCTTTTCCTTGGGGAACCTACATAAATTTGTATAGTGTCGTTGTCGTTGTAGCACGTCTCGTGATTACAGTAAGTACTTGTAGGAGTTTAGTTCTTCTTATTCCATGAAATGAATAATTCAGCCTTAATTGGAATAATGCATTAAACATGAATAGAAAATAGACATGGAGGAAGAAAAAGGATGTGTTGGAATGAAGAATGGGAACATCCTTAAAAAGATTGTAATGTTATTCAAATAAATATAACAAGGAATTGAACATTTGATGTTTAAAAGAAGACGTTTGAATCCATCGTTTCTTATAACAATCAATTCTGGAAGCAAAATCGAAAGTAAACGCAAATTAAGGGATTAAAGAAGATAACAAAGCGTGTTCAATGTTAAATTCACCGTATTTGATGCTCTTACAAGGAACTCCAATAGAAAGAGATACATTTTGAGAAATGCGTTATATGTATCTCATATTTGAAAACAATCGGTAAATATTTGTATTTACAAATACAACTGCAAAGCACTTATACAGCTTTTTTGCAAATCAAAATATAATTTTTTTGTTTCCCAAAAGTACGTAATTATTTGATTTTTAATCTTCCGTGATTCTATCGCTAAAATCTATAAAAAGTCTCGTTCTTATTTTTTTCTGAATAATCCTTCTGTTTACTTGGTTCAACCATGAATCGATTTCAAATTTGATTGCCTAGAAAAACAACTCATACCTCAACACATCTAAATTTAACTGACAAACAACAAGAATCAACACAGTAAATGATTGTCAAACTCATTTCTGCAAGAGTGACAGTTCAAGTAACGAATGCCACCTTCTTTAGAGGCACTTAATGACATGACACAAATCAAACTGCTAGACATCAACAGACGTGCATAATCGAAGATTCAGCAGTACTTCCCAAAGGGTAAATTTCATTTATTCATTTGTCCGATTCAGAAGGCTTGTTAGGTTTACTATACAAAGACATGTCCTTTGTCCCAAACAAATCCTATTTGGAATACAAAATCAGATAAGCCCACGTTCGTCTTCGTATAGTTCCATACACAAATACTCAGCTATTGAAAAAAAGGATATCCAATTTACAAACGAAAAGACAGGAAAACAGCATGCGGTTGTATAATCCTTTCGACAGACATATTCCCGCACACGCATACAAAAACACCTTTATGCAATCAAAGGACCTCTCCCACGCTCTAAAAAAATGCATACGAAGCAACGGTATCACCGTTGTAATCAGAATTTTTCTTTACTAAAGCTCCATCCAATCCAATTAAAACAGATTAAGTGTTTCCTTTTGGTATTTCGTTGAGCTTTTTTTACCAAAGAAAGGACTGACAACAAATGCACCCACTGCAGTTCCAACACGCCCACCATCGCATCGCCATCTAAAGGAACGGTATTAATACGTAATTAAATGTTTCAAATTCCTTGCTTCCCAACTGAAGAGCCATTTTTGTTCATACATCCATCCATCCATCCATTTATCCTTTTTACATTCCACACAAACTCTTCTCGTTATCGTTCAACTTTTCCTGTTATTTTACATAAATTTACACCTTTCAGCTCGACTATGAGAGAAACAACATAAGAATGTATATCTTACTTTTTCTTTGTGTATACAAGTATCTGCTAATATTTTTTATTATTTTCTGTTTAAAAAAAAAACTGATTGTGTGGATTTTCAAGTTGATTCCATTAAAGAGTAAAACAAAAAATAATATCCTTATTATTACTTTTTGGTGTTTAGGCGAAATGGTGCCGGAAGTGCACCCTCTCAACCATTGCGACCCAACGAAGACGGAAGTCATCACCTGCAAGAGTACACGTACAAGAAAATCACCGCGTGCGATGTCTGTTCACAGATACTTCGAGGTAAATTACATTGGTTTATGTTCTTTGATGTATTTTGTCATTGTGTGATAAAATTTAAGTGGTAATGAAAGTTTTACGATGAAAATTACTATTAACGTGAAATGCGAATAAAGTTGAAAGCTTTAAAGGATTAAAGTTCCAGCAGTAGTAACTGTTGACTATTACCATTTTTTTTTTCTTTCTCTTTCGAATTCGATTTCAGAATGAAATTTCTGGTAAAACGGAAGGAAGTTAGTTCCAATCGTAGAAAGTTTTGTGGGAAAGAGGTTTTCAGTTTAAACTGATGCAGATATTCGAACTTTCGACTTTTTGTAATGTCGTTAGAATTTTGAAAAAGGTACGAATTCTTGTAGTTATTTCATTGTCACAGTTATTATTGTTAAATAAAATCCGAATGGATTTGAAAGCAAGGATAAGTGAATTTGTTTCATAACTTTGCTTCCCTATATTTGAAACAAGACCATAAACGTTTCAAGTCAACTAGTTAAAGTATTGAACTGAAGGGGTAGCCTGCGGTCAAGGCCCTCGCATTAGACATGCATTTTCTGCTTTTATGGAATTTGTATGCAATTCGATTGAATAAAATCTACCGGCATTCACAGAATCCCCAACATCAATGTTGTGAAACTTTCATCTTTAGTCGCAAACTTCAAAAAAAATATCCACTCAAATATGTATCATGCTGCTTTCGTCTTCTCTGTAATGCAACGCACTAAAAAATACATCAGCCATATAATCAACTGCAAGGAAATCCAATGAGCTTTTGCATAAACGCCTTCGAAATTTGTTTCGTCATTATGGCCAGATTTATGGCTGTAAGTGTTCGGTGTGATTGTGATGTCAAGGCCCCCATCGCATCACGCCATTCATGGAATTCTAAAAGTTTGAAAATTTATTCCCGTATGATTGCTTTTTTTTGAATTTTTTTGTCGAACATCTGCAATCGGGCTGGTTCAGATTCAGACTTCGTCAACGACTTTGCTTTCCGTTTTACGATGTTTTTGCTTTCGCTTTAGCCAACATCAATTCCTGTTTGTATTTCTTGATGGTTTTTGTTTCAACTGACTGCGAACTCCTTCTAAATAGTGATAAAATGTTTTTTCTTACTTTCAAATATTTCGAATGCGAATGATTGTGTGCATATTGTATCTTATATTGCAATAGGACACACAAGACAGGGATTGCGGTGCAGGATATGCAAGTTGAACACACATGGAGATTGTGCATCTCAATTACCACGATGCCAAGCTAAGCAGAAACTCCTAAGACGCCAGAAGAGCACTTCAGAACTGGAGAATCGTGTTGATGTCGAGGAAGAAAGTAAGTTGTATTCCATTTTGTTTATTTCAAAAGTGTATCTTGTTCTTGTTCGAAATCTAGCAGGATTTATATTTTTTTGAGTGTGCGAAAGTGATTGTATGAGTGTAAAGATGTGCATATATTGTGATACAGGGTGTAGGCGAAAATTAAAATACATTAACAAAGAACATTTTCAAGTTGGACTTCTGTTAAGCTTACAGACTTACGAAAGTTTTAATATCGAAAGAACAGATGTTTTGTCTCATAAATTGCGAGTATAATGGACCATAATTCTGAAAGGTTCTCTTCCACACTCTGTTTTCATTGCAATGTTCAAGAATTCAAGAACAGTATAATCCGTAACCTCATCCTTAACGCTATCCGTCTATCCCACTTTCCCTAACGCTTTAGCATAAAAAGGGAATTTAAGCCCCTTGAGTGCTTATTATGAACAAAAATCTTTTTGCCAAAATATCTGTCTTTTATATATGCAACTTGTTCGCAGGATAGGTTAGGTTAGGTTATAAGGGTGTGCGCAGCGGACAGTGTGCATACCGTCCCTGTAAAAATAAAAGTTATACATCGATGCTATCGATGTTGCCAATTAACGTTGGCCGGCTCGTAAACGAACCAGCCTGTGCTATCTATAAATTTCCTCATGTTTGCCATTGAGACCTGTGCTAGATCATCCAGTTCCCCAACAAACCTGTTCCCGATATGACAGAGTCGGTTAGTTTGGATGTTCGGACCGTCACAGAGCAGTTGTTTAATGGCTTCTATTTCCTCCTCATCCTGAGAGCTTCTACAGAAATCGGGTGCAAAAGCACCTATCTCGTTGGCCATTTTGCCAATGGCGCAACGACCCGTTAGTACACCTATCAGGATTATGTTCCTTTTACTCAGCGATAAAATATACCGAGTTTCCTTTTCATGAATGTTAGGCCATAAACTTCTAGAGATGACGCAATCGTCCCTAGATTTCCAGGAGTTATTGATTATCTCTTTTGATTTAAGGTCTATCTTCCTCTTGAGTACCCCAATCGGGACGAGTGGTGCCCTATCTGAATAGTCACTACTACTTGTATCCGCTTCTGACACTTTCCTGGCTAGTTCATCTACTATTTTATTCCCTTCTATATTGCTGTGTCCAGGAACCCAGCAGAGCTTAACCTAGTTAGTGTGGCAGATTCTATTTAATTCTTTCCCACAGTTTAAAACTGCCTTTGATCTTATGGTCTCACTGGCTAAGGCTTTGATAGCAGCCTGGCTGTCCACGAAAAAAGTAATCTCCGAGGAGCTTAGATTTTCATGATGTGCCATTTCAGCTGCTTTTCAATGGCATAGATTTCGGCCTGAAAGACACTACAGTCAGCTTGGAGTTAAAACACCTCTCTGATGTTGAGAGATTGGCAATACACTCCAGAACCTGTTCCTGATTCCATTTTTGAACCGGTATGCAGTGTAGAAAGGGATAACATGTTCACTTATAAGTGAATTAGGATCCCAACCCTGTCTTTCTGGTATGCAAATAGAAAATTTCCTATCCAAATCTAGTAGAGGGTGAATGTAATCGGTGGTCAGTCCTGGAATCATGTCATATCTTTGTAAGATTGACCCGGGTCCATAAGTGCTGTGCTTCCAAAAACTCAGTTCTTTTGTTCGCAGGATAACTTTCTTAAAAAATCTACAGCCCTCAATAGGTTATAATTGTGAGGTTTAATGGTTAATCTATTGACATTGACATTGACATTGACATTGACATTGACATTGACATTTCACACAGTACTTCGCACATGAATGTAACGAACTACAGACACATAGCAGCACTGGCGACTGAGGCCTTCGGGTGGGACAGAACAAGACACCAATACAAGAGAAGAGAGACAGATAGACACATAGAAAGGAAGAACACATAACGTAAACCTACGTGGCACAGAGGAGGAGACACAGATTTCTTAATTGTCAGATAAGCTTGCGATTTTTGTAGTGAAAGAATGCTGCCGAAGCTGAAGCTTAAGCCCGTAGTGTTCGGCTAAGCAATCAACTATTCTACCTTCTGAGCCACATGCTAATCTTATTAATATGTGTACTCGCTATGCTCTTAATCATAGAAAATGTGCATCACCCTGTATCAAATTCATCTCTGAGTGTGCAGTACATGTGTGAGTGACTTTGTGATTATTTATTTGAGAGCAGGATATGTAATACTTTGCTCCTAAGAGCATACAAACTACTTAGTATTTTTTGTATATTCTTAAGATTTCTTTCTGTTTTCGTTTTTATTTTTGCTTTTTTCAATGTTTTCTTTTGTTTTTGGCACAGTTGCCGAAAAAACTCCAAAAGTGCATATATGGTTGCTAACGGTTGAAAGTTTTTAGCCCCTCCATTAAAACGGATGCAGAGGATTTTTGTTTTTGTTTTTTGTATCTTTTGCTATTATTTCGCTTGTTTTAAATTTAGTTTCTTGTATTTTCGGTTGAGTGTCCTTGTGGAATCTGAAAAAAAATCAGATTTTCAAATCGTTTGTTTTATTATTCTTTCTTCTGTTTTGCTTTTTTCAAAAAAAAAAAAAAAAATGCTTTTAAATGGATAAATCTCTCTCTTTGTGTCTCTCTCTCTATATATTTTTTCTGAAAGTCAATGTCTTTGATTTTATAAAACAAAATAAAAGAAGAGGTAATTGAAATAAAAAAAATTTTTTTTGAGATTGTTTTGTTCGGGGAAAAAATGTTGTGTTATGTTGGGTTGAATTGAATTTTCGCTCTAAATCGGATTTTTCGTTTAACGAGAGCATTTTTTGGGGAAATAATGAAAAATAGATCGAATGTCGTAGGTATCTGTAATACCTGAAATTGATGTCAGACGAAGACGACAACGACATTTTCGTTGATTTTTGGCGTACGTACCAAGACATTTTATTCTTTTTATACTTTTCAATAGGGATTGGAAAATGTACCTTGAAATTGTCGTCTGGGGATCAATTGATAATCATTGTGACATTGTACGTTGATATTCCGGTTTCTATCTTTGTCTTATAAAGAGGAAAAATAAAAAAGTTTTGTGTCGGAATAAGACGTATTTATTTACATTTACATTAGTGTGGGATTGTGTTTAATGTTCCTTCGAATTTGATTTATGTTTTGTCAACGGGGATTTCAAAATTTTATTTATAATAATTTTTTAAGCAAAAATGGAACATTCACAATAAATCGATAAATCAATGCGAACATCTGTGCAGATGGTTATATGGACTTCCACTTACCATTGCTACACAAAAACGTGAAACAAATCAATTTCTTTTGAATTGAAAAATAAAGACTTTTCTTTACAAAGGCATTTAAAAATAATAAAATCAATACGTCTTAAGAGATTCAACTGTTGACCTTCCGATTACAGCTCACTAATTAACAATGCAAACGTTTTGTTGTCATAGAATATTCTAAGCCACAACACTAGTCCCATTTAATATTTTATCAAAATATCCATGTCTAACTTTTTCCTCCTCTGGGATTATGACATCATTGTCCCCTGATATTTACAATATCCTAGATTTCTACCACGAAACCATACACATTTTTGTTTTTCAATATAAACAAAAAGTAGATCAAAGTTTTGTGCGGACACGTTTCTAGCTAAACCAAAGATTGTTTCCATTATTTATCACCCAGAATAATTTATTATTCATTTGAGCATTAACTAATCTTGGTTGAGGTATTAATATCGATTGTGATCCGTATACCGCACTTTTTCAATTTTTTGTCGGCGAACAACATTGGAATATTCTTCGGTTATATCATGTTTCGTATTTGGTCCATTGAACAGAAGGAACAGATTCGGAATAAATTATTCCGCTTGTGAATGAGGTTTTATTTTCGATTTGGATTAAACGATTTTTCCTGTTTGACATAGTCACGTTCGATAATATTTTTTATAGGAAAATCATTGAATATTATGGTGGGTATTAAATAATTTTCAGAGTTTATGTTAAACAATATTTTAGAAACTCAAAAATAAAAGCCTTTTGTAAAATATTTTATTTACGTAGTCCTAAATCGATATCCCGTTCCCGCATTACATTTTGTGATTGTCAACGTCCACCACTCTAAATTAATCAAATACCTGCCAATTTAAATTGATACATTTTTCATGATTTTCCTAATTCGATTCGAAACGATGCCGAAAATATTCAAATGCTCCCGAAGGGTATTTGTAAATCATTCCAATTGGAGTTCATAAAACATACAGTCCCTCTGAATCGCTCTCAGGGCTGGCTGGCATTGCCAATGCATCTGATACGTGGTGCTTAGTAAATAAAAATGCTTTAAGGCTCCGCATGAACTTTAATCCATTTTACAGAGATACATACAAGAACGAAATGTATTGAAACATTATAGGAAGAAAAAAAAAAATTTGACCTTTCCTTTCATTTTTCTTCAAATCACGAACAGGAAAATTATACCAAACAGAAAGGAAAAAAGGCTTATGTGGGAGTGTGAATTTTGAGTATAAAAATAGAAAGAATGATGAGATTGTTAAAATTAGACTCTGGGAATTTTTCAAGGACTTCAAAAATCACGTCAGATGACCAAAAACTAAGTGGTTAACATTTATATTGTAATTGAAGTAGACGCTCTAAGAGCAAGAAAAAGGGAAGAAGAGTTAATGTCTCTTGGAGTCTGTGAAGTAAACACGTAACAGGACGTGTTTTTATCACTTTCGTTAAATAATTTCAAAAGGGCGAAGTTGTTTGTGAACAGTTTTCGATGCTAATAATAAAGGGCTTTCCAATAAGAGGTGTTATTTTGAATAGACTGCTATTTCAGTAGCTGTCACTTTTGAAGCTGTTATTTTTTGACATTTGACTACGCCATTATTAAAAATGGAACGATACACGCTTCAACAATGCACTGAAATTATTAAAATTCACTATAAAAATGGTGAACATTTGGCAGAGACGGTTCGTAAAACTAAAACATTTTTGGGTCGTCGTGAAGCACCTTGTCGGACCGCAATACAGAAATTGGTGGACAAATTCGAGCTGATTGCTGTTGTAGTCCAAAGTGTTAAGGAAAAATCAGGTTTGTCCATTCTTCGTTGTTCTTTTGAAATAGGAATTCCACAAACGTCATTACACCGTATTTTGCATAAAGACTTGGGTCTTAAGGCTTATGAAGTTCAGTTAACACAAGAACTTAAGCCGGCGATCATCAACAATGTCGTGTCCTTGCTGATAGGGTACTTGAAATGCATGAAAATGATCCGGAATTTTATCGAAAAATCATCTTGACTGATGAGGCCCATTTCCACCTCGGAGGCTACGTCAACAAGCAAAACAATCGCATCTGGGGCTCGGAAAATCCAAAAGTTATTGTTGTGAAAAGCCTCTCCATCCTCAACGCGTGACTGTTGCCTGCTGTTTATGGTCCGGCGGGGTCATTGCACCTTCCTTTTTCGCAAATGAGGCTGGAGCAACAGTTACGGTCAATGGATTGCCCTATCAAGAGATGATAAATGATTTTTTATGGTCGGAATTGGATGGTATTGATCTGGAGAACGTTTACTTTCAACAAGACTGCACTATGGCCACACAAGCAATGAAACCATCGATTTCTTACGGGAAAAGTTTCCTGAACGTGTTATCTCTCGAAGAGGTGATTTAACATCTTGCGACTTTTTCCTTTGGGGACACGTGAAAGAAGCGTCAATTCAAGACCTCAAAGATGGAATTCGTGAGGCTATCGAGGACACGGGGCAGCCACTTGTAGTCCAAAGTGTTAAGGAAAAATCAGGTTTGTCCATTCTTCGTTGTTCTTTTGAAATGGGAATTCCACAAACGTCATTACACCGTATTTTGCATAAAGACTTAGGTCTTAAGGCTTATGAAGTTCAGTTAACACAAGAACTTAAGCCGGCGATCATCAACAATGTCGTGTCCTTGCTGATAGGGTACTTGAAATGCATGAAAATGATCCGGAATTTTATCGAAAAATCATCTTGACTGATGAGGCCCATTTCCACCTCGGAGGCTACGTCAACAAGCAAAACAATCGCATCTGGGGCTCGGAAAATCCAAAAGTTATTGTTGTGAAAAGCCTCTCCATCCTCAACGCGTGACTGTTGCTGCTGTTTATGGTCCGGCGGGGTTATTGCACCTTCCTTTTTCGCAAATGAGGCTGGAGCAACAGTTACGGTCAATAGATTGCGCTATCAAGAGATGATAAATGATTTTTTATGGTCGGAATTGGATGGCATTGATCTGGAGAACGTTTACTTTCAACAAGACTGCGCTATGGCCCAACAAGCAATGAAACCATCGATTTCTTACGGGAAAAGTTTCCGGAACGTGTTATCTCTCGACGAGGTGATTTAACATCTTGCGACTTTTCCTTTGGGGACACGTGTCGATTCAAGACCTCAAAGATGGAATTCGTGAGGCTATCGAGGACACGGGGCAGCCACTTTGCAATTTGGTTATGGAAAATTTCATGAAAAGGATATGATCCTGTAAGCGTGGTCGTGGCGGCCATTTGGATGATGTTGTGTCCATTATTAACGGCATATCTTCCTCTTTATAATGAAATAAACATCCGATCATTTATCTCAAAAAATGACATATTTCTTTGAATATCAAAATAACACGTCTTACTAGAAAGCCCTTTAGTTGATGTTATCGATTGCTTTCTTGACATTCTTATGCATGCCGCACATCCTATATCAATGGTTCCTGGGTTGCTTCTATCCTTCTCTGTAACACAGCTCTATTATAACTACTTGCTGCAAGCTCCATGGAATTTTGAACCGTTTTAAATTTTCTTGTTGTGGCGATGTCAGCCGTCGATCGACAAAATGCGCTTTTTAATTATCATGAAATTCCGAACTTTCCGAGTAGCCAAGATCGAGTGGGCTCGTTCTCTCAACCCAACTGCAATTCAACATTCCCCCAAATAACAATCTCTGGCTTGAAAAAAAATAAACACAACCAAGCTTCTTGTCTTTGTTTCAATCTTTGAAAATTAAATCTGCAAACGTATGAAATTTTGATTCGATCAGAAAATAATTTAAATCAAAATTCAAACTATTCCAACGTCCACTCCCTGCTTTAGGAGACGAAGCCAGTTCGATGAGTGTTTCTATTCGTCAGAATCTCCCACGAGTTGAGCGCTTAGAACAATTAGGTACACAAAACTTCTTTATTCGAATATATATGACTTAAAATTGCATTCTTCATAGCTTACATAAACATAAATGTACAAAACTTTAATAAACAAAAAAAAAATACATAAACAAAATGTTTAACAAATAAAAGTCTGTCTCTTAGTGCATGCGCATTTAAGGCAGACATTTGTTTTGTATAGTAGGCCACACACATCACACAAACACATTTATAGTAGAATTATCAACACAAGTAATTTGTTAAGGATGCGTTTAAATCCTTAGAATACGATTACCAATAATAATTTTTTAGCACAATTCTATTTAATTTCAATTTATGTTTTTTTTTGGTTGAGGAATTACAATAAAATAAAATTTCTTTCTAAATAAAAACAAAAGAAAAATAACCTTAATAACAAGTTTGAAAAAATAATTGTGTGTGTGCGCGATTTATATAGAAATCACGGATATCGATCAAATCTATCGTGTCCTTAAGCAAGCCGGGGACGCTGGCAAATCCAATGCAGAAAAATCATCCGTCCAGCTAAAACCCATTGGGGCATTGGATCCAAGTGTTGCCCAGCATGTTCAATCTCAACATGAGATACCAATTGTCAATGTACCCGAATGTCCGGAAAGATCAACGTTGCCGGTATCATCGTTGGCTGGTAGTCGACGCGGAGGATCGTCTTCTTCTTCACATCGGCCAACATCGATGGCACCGAGTGCTCCTTGCGGCTCGAGGGGTCTCGCTGCACCAGCTCAAGATATTTCTAGTTCTTCAGGTCCGACATCAAAAACGATTTCTTTACAAAAAAACAGCAACAAAAAAAACAGTTGTCTTTTGAATATCAATTTTTACTTCCTTTTTTTCTCTGTTCGACAAAGTAAATCTGTTCCTTTTTTCTGATAATTTGTTGGTTTTATTAAATTTTATGACATACGCATTATGCAACCACAAAGTTTTCAACAACTCTCTCCTCAGTAGTAGTATGTACCCTAAAGAATTAGCTTAACGTTTCAGTTTATTTAAGCAGCTTTTTGTATTCTGTTTCGTCATTGCGCATGTATTTTTCATTTTTTTATATTTTTATTCTCAAGTATCTAGTAATTTTTTCTTAATTTTTAATTTAATATCGTTAATAATTTCGAATTATTTAAAATATTGTTCAATGGTTTGGGGTGAACGGGATCTATGGTTAATCTGGATGCGAATTCGAATTTTTAGAATTCTGGGACCTGTCGAATTTTCGTAGTCTTTTTACCGAACTTTTTGCCACCTCCCTAAAAATTCGAACCCTAAAAATTCGACTAAGGGAAATACGACTGAATATTAAATGGATTCCTTAAAGTAAGTCTTGGCCGTAATTTCTTCCAACTCTTTTTTAAATTGGGTATTTTGTCGTATTAACGATTAACGACAAGAAATATGAAATTTGTTTAGTTCTCAGCAATTGCTGAAATGCTTTGTCGATTTTTGTTTCGATATGTAAAAGTTCTCTAAGAAAATCACACCAATTCGAATTTGCTATAAATCGAAAATAAAGAAAGTATAACGATTGTCTGAAAAACAATTGCCTCTGTAACGATTGCATACAAAACAGCGTGCAAGAAATGCAATCCAAAAAGCCCTGATCTGGCGATCAAAACGATGAGAATCAAGGAGAACGAAGGAAAAGTGATTCTTCGTTCAATTTACTCTATTTCTTTGCTTATTTTGTAAATACTTCTTGGAGAGTTTCAGTTTCATACATAACTATTAAAATCTTTTGTTTATAAAATAATTAATTTAATAATAAATTGAAAACCTATAAGGTTTTCAAGTAAAAAGTAGAAATTTTCTGGGAAAATAAAAACAAATACCTACGAATATCGTCGTAGGAAATTTATGTTCTGTTTCTGCATCGACATTCACATTCCATTTCGAAAAATTGAGATTGATTAAATTTCAAATTAATTAATTGAACATGCCATAGGGTAAGCCTATACAATTTAAAACCAGTTTAAATCATGGGAAGTTTAATGAAGCCAAATGAAAAATCAATATATTATGTACGTTTCTCTTTTATATTCATAAATGCCCAGTAAATATTTAATTCTACACAATATTCAATTTTAATATCCTTTCAAACAGGTTGCACAGGTATAATAACCTGA
Organism: Sphaerophoria rueppellii; assembly: GCA_920937365.1. Classification (NCBI taxonomy): domain Eukaryota; kingdom Metazoa; phylum Arthropoda; class Insecta; order Diptera; family Syrphidae; genus Sphaerophoria; species Sphaerophoria rueppellii. Next base: position 20,900,013 of record CAKKXW010000002.1, on the reverse strand, counting down.
AACACTTTGTCCTTTGTTTTATTAAAATGCTTGTGTGCATTTCAAGTGTACACAATTACCACATAGGTAAACGTATTTTATTGAAAATAGGTTCATGCACTTGCTCTATAAATTCCTATAATACACAGCTCTCCTTTGATTTGTTTAGTGAAAAGAACAAAATTGAAATTGCATCCATGCCTCCTAGCTTCTCAAACTACTGTTCCTAGAGCCCTTTACGTTTTACGGCAAACATAGATGTTTGCTTTTAATAATACCTTTGTATGTATATACAGCGGTTGCGGGCGACGTGTAATTGGGTTAATACGATTACCTAACATTATGCAATATTTAGACTTATTAATTGCATAATTTATTTAAGGATGTTCAATTATTTATATTTACTTATTTAAGCAAAAAATGTAAAGGTTCAACCTAAGTTAAGTCAAAGCGATTCACAGAGAATGAATAGATATGAATTCAATTTCGAAAACGATTAAACTAGTAAAATAATACTACACGAAAATTAGATGAATGCAACTAGTGATGGGTCAATTCGGTTTGTTATTTTTTCAACTCGAGTTAGCTAACTCGGTTTGCCAACTCGAGTTGAACGGTCCAACTCGGTTTGCCAACTCGGTTCGCCAACTCGGTTTGCCAACTCGGTTTGCCAACTCGGTTTGCCAACTCGGTTTGCAACTCGGTTTGCCAACTCGGTTTGCCAACTCGGTTTGGAACTCGGTTTGCAACTCGGTTTGCAACTCGGTTTGCGACTCGGTTTGCGACACGGTTTGCAACTCAGTTTGCCAACTCGGTTTGCCAACTCGGTTTGAAATTCGGTTCGCCAACTCGGAATGTAAATTCGGTTCGCCAAATCGGTTTGCCAATTAGGTTGAGCAACCCGATTCGCCAACTCGGTAATTGATAAAAAAACCTAGTTTACTTGCTTCTAATTTTGTGTTTTTTTTTTTTTTTTTGTTTTAGTTTTGAGTTTAAATATTGTACATAAGGGTAATTAATTACCAAGTGGTAAAATTAATTATTTCATTTTTTATGTGTTTTCTAGACCGGTTTTCGGGAATATCCGGTATTATTCAGAACGAAAATATATAGCGACCTTGAATCGTACCTTATATCTCTATTGAGCCATTGACATTAAACTTTCATCAACGGATGGCAGAGATTTTGACGGATTAAAAACCTGGTTTTTTTTTTTTTAAATGTTTTCTAGAGCGATTTCGGGGCAATCCGGTAACATTTTGAACGAAATCTTCCTCTAACGACCTAGATTCGTACCTTATCTTTCTATTGAGCCATTGACATTAAACTTTTATCAGCGGATGGCAGAGATTTTGTTATTTTCGTTTTTTTTTTTAAAGTTTCAAACCGAGTTGGCAACCGATCTGCAACCCGACTTGGCGAACCGAGTTTTCCAACCGACTTGGCGAACCGAGTTTTCCAACCGAGTTGGCAAACCGAGTTGCAAACCGAGTTGGCGAACCGAATTCTCAAACCGAGTTGGCAAACCGAGTTGCAAACCGAGTTGCAAACCGAGTTGACAAACCGAGTTGGTAAACCGAGTTGGCGAACCGAATTTTCAAACCGAGTTGGCAGACCGATTTGCAAACCGAGTTGATTCGTTCAACTCGAGTTGGGCAAACCGAGTTGCAACTCGGTTTGATAAAAAACCAACTCGAGTTAACTCGGTTTACAAAATTTACGGTTCGGCACATCACTAAATGCAACACTTTTGCAATCAAACGAAGTGAAAAGTTCATCAATCATGCCAATGTTTTTATAAAATTACAAGAATATGTTTTCGGTTACTTACTTACTTAGTTAATGTGGCGCTACAGTCCGTTGTGGATTTCAATCAACAGTCTCCGCCAGCCAGCTCGGTCTCTACTAGCTAGGGACCTCTGTCTGTTTCCAGTTTTGCACTCCGAGTTGATTGAGATCTTCCTCTCCTCCTACGTCCAACGGGAACAGATTGGTGTCCATCCGCTCTAAATAACTTTCCTCTCGAAACAGCCTAAGGCACATTCATCCAATTTTTTCAAGGTCCATACTTTTGCACCATACAGCAGGACTGGGTTGATGAGGGTGTTGTAAAGTTGAACCTTAGTTGCTCAAGAGAAGGCTTTTCCACTCAATTGCTTTCTTAGCCCAAAGAATCAGCTCGTCGCTGGTGTTATTGCCCGTGTTAAAAGCGGAGCCTAGGTAGACAAACTACTCTACTACCTCGAAGTTGTATGCGTCCATTGTGACGTTCTGTCCGAGCTGTCGGTGTTGGTGTCCTTCCTCGAAGACAGCATATTCTTCGTTTTTCCCTCATTTACCGCTAAACCCATTTTTATCGCTTCTGTCTCAATTCTCACAAAGGCGCCATTGACATCACGCTATTTTCTTCCCATTATATCAATATCATCGGCGTACGCGAGAAGTTGAACAGATTTTTGGAGAAAAGTGCCTCTGGTGTTGACGGTGGAGTTCTGCACTATCTTCTCAAGAACGATGTTAAAGAAATCGCATGACAGTGCATCGCCTTGTCTGAATTCTTTTTTGACGTCTAAAGATTCCGTAAGCTCGGTGCCAACCTTGATAGGGCAACGTGAGTTCTCCATCGTCATTTTGCACAAGCGAACGAGTTTGGCAGGGATGCCAAAACTAGACATAGCTTTATACAGTTCGTCTCTGTAGATGCTGTCATACGCGGCCTTAAAGTCAATGAAAAGGTGGTGGGTATCAAATTGGAGTTCAATGGTCTTTTCCAGGATCTGCCGCAACAATTTTGTCGATGGTTGACTTTTCTGACCTGAAGCCACATTGATAAGGACCAAAATGATTGTTGAAGAAAGGCTTCAGACGTTGACATATTACGACAGAAGTCTGATTTCTCTGTAATTGGCACAGTTTAGAGGATCTCCCTGTTTCAGGATCTAACAAACAATGCTGAGGTTCCATTCATCGGGCATGCATTCTTCCGACCATATCTTACAGATGATTTGGTGCATGCTCCTCTCTAGTTCGTTACCTGCTGCTTTGAACAGCTCGGCAGCTTGACCATCTTCTCCAACGACTTTGTTGGACTTTAACTGTGATATTCTCGTTTTCACTTTTTCTAGATCGGGTTCACAGAATCATTGGCTATCATCGTGTCCGAGGAAAGGCTCCTGCCTGACGGCGGGATTTTGTTCGTCGTCGCCGTTATATACAGTCTACAGAAGTGGTCTTTCCAAATCCACAGCATTGACTGCGATTCTACTATGATGTTCCCTTGTTTGTCTCTGCAGGCACCGGTTCTTGCTCGATGAACTTGAGCCAGTTGTTTTACGTTCCGATAAAACCTCATCGGGAAGTCACCCCGACGTACAACCCCCAACCTTGAGTACCATCAGGCACTTAATGTGACTATTAGTGTAAGAGCCATAAAACCACTCCTTTTACGGTTTGGGCTTCAAATAGGTCGAAGTAGCCCGTAAAGGTCTTCACCAAGTAGTTTGGCCTAACTAGAACTGAAGACACCACCGTTGATTCCAAAAAAAGGAATTCATTCGCTGCTTCGCTCGTTATAAGTTCCTTGGTGGGAACACTTCTTCGTTGGGGGCCTTTCTGCAAATGTAAGTTTCGCGATCGCAAAGCTCTAGGCATAGTAGTAGTCGATGCAAGCACCTCCACAACGCCAAGGCTTATCCCATGGTAGGGTTTCGCTTAATCTGTACAAAGTAAATTGATGTATTTTTTTTTTTGGTTTTCCTTTTTAGGTTATTGTAATCCCATAAAAGACTAACTTCTGCTGCAAATATATCGGTAACCAGAGCTCGGAATTGATGTTGGCTCTCAGGAATAACATCAGGATAGAGAGAATATGAAATATGTTGAATTTGGCGAAATCGAATTCTGCATGATTTTCGAAAAATATCAAATGACCGAAAAAGAAATCTTCCACAACCCATCGAATGATGCATCAAAAGTAAGGTCTGGTCAAACTCTATTCATCGAAATGGGTCTTAAGATTTTTGAAGGCGTAGTTGCTGAGATATTGCCCAACTTCAAATCGAATTACTCACAATTTTCGTTATGAAATATGTATTTTCCTCAATAATAAAGCTTAACGCCCTTCTTTCGATTTCTGCCTTCAGAACAACTATCAAAACTATCTGTAGGTATGCTCTGGTTACCGAGTTGTTATTCCAACAACGTAGATGAAAAAAAGTTTATCGGTTGGCTAGTTTCCTTATATAATAACGATTTATTTTTAATTACGTGTGTACGGTATTTGTCCTTTTTTGTCAAGTGGAAACGCTGCTCCTATTAACTTTCATAGTGAAAAAGTTTTTTACGAGACTTATTTTTCATTAAAAAAATTTGATTCTTTTTTAACATTTTTAGCATTTCAATTTCTTTTTGTTATTAATTTAGGATCCGATAAGAAAACTTTTATTTAATTTTTTTTTGTAAGCCTTGTATTGTGCACAATATCTACATTCTGAACCTAAGTGCTATTATGTTACGGCTAACAATTTTGTCGTCAAAATAACTATCGTAATCAAGCAATGTAAAAGGTGTTAGGTATATTGAAAAAAAAACTCTCTCTGAAATCATACTTTCTGGTTAACATCTCTTTTTACATAAAATAAGTGCTACCTTATGTGTAAGTTATTTATTTGAATACTGAATCGATTATTGCCAAACCTACAAACCATCATCAAAATTGATTGCATTTTTTTTTTTTTGTTTTTGTTTTTAAACTCTGTTGTAAATTATAATATTACTTTAAGATTGCCGCATCCCATCAATGGCGGGTGTTGCAACAACAATGCTCTCACACAACCAATCGGTGGCATATCCAAGTGATACGGGACTACGACGTCGCTTATTTGCCGGATTTAGACCATTGTCTGGCTTTGGACGCCTGCGCAGCCGATCATCTCAACATCGATCTATATCATTGCCAGAAAGTAATTACGTGTCCACTTACGATAATTGTAATAACGCAATTAATAATTTTCTATCTATCTCTCTTCTCTCTTTCTCTTTTATGAGTATAAATGTATTATATTTATGAAAAATCTCCTTGTCGTCAGTTTTTTACCATAATTTTGATGCAGCTCTATGAAAGCAATTTTTTTGTCTAATTCGATTTTTTTTTTCAAAATATAAATGTTTTTACTCTTTTCAATATATTATATATTTATAAATACTAATTTTTCTTTTTTTCTTAAAATTCGTATATTGATGAAATTTTTCATAAATGTCTTTTTATATCAAAAAAGTTGTAAGCCTTGAGCATCAAAGTGGTAAAAACTTTTGTATTTGTAAGGATAAGACAAAAATACCAAAACTCTCCACAAAAAAACTCTACATGGATTTTTTTTTTAATACAGCTGAGCAGAAGTCATGTAAAAATAGTTGTACTCACTAAGAAAATTAATAGTTATCACTGTATTGATGTTGATTTCATTTAGATTGAAATTTATATTTTTTTATGATCCAATTGAATCAATTCTGATTTAAGTTTCTTTTTTAAGTGAAATTAATTCCTAGCTCGCTTTCATTTCGTATTTTTTTATTTTTTATTAGAGTAATTTAAAAATGCGCAAGGAAGTGAAAGAGGACACCGATAGAAAAATATATATTTTCTACACTAGCGCAGAACTGTGTCCTTCTGTCGTGTCATTATCCTGGATTAATGTTTATTCGTTATTATTTTTTGTTCGTACTTTTCCTACCATGATTATTATTTTTTTTTTTAGTAATTTAAAAGCTCATTTACACTTTCCGGATTATGCAACAGAGATGTCCTGTTTATCCTTAGCAATGCAGGGCTGTTTGCTTTTTTGTCCTATTTCTTTTGTTTATTTTTGGTTCATTGTTGAGCCCGGTGACCTTACGGAAGTTGAGTTTGAAGTGTTGAAAAGAGCTTCGAGTGGGCTTGCTTTGAAAGTGTAAATGATTATAGTTTAAATTCATTTTATTTGAATTTTTGTTTTGTTTTAATGGCACCATTTTTATTATTTCAATTTAGAGATACAAACAACGGATTGTGAATGTTGGTGTGATAAGTGTTTGAAATTTTTAACTGATTGTAATTATTTTTAATTAATTGCATTGGTCTTATTTTTTGTCGATGTGTGAATAAATTTGTATATTTTTGGTGCCAAAAAAAAGTGGCTTATTATTTGTTGATGAACTTGAACGTAGCTTGAGTACATTCAGTGGGTTGGAGAGTTGAACAAAATTGAATAAAAAATACATTTCTATGATTTTTATATCTGAAATATTTTTAATAGACAACGGTCAACATGAGTATTTTAATAAGTCTTGACTTAATTCTGAGGCCTTGTTTCAAATTTACAGATACCCAAACTTGACATCTCTTTATGAAGTGTAGAAACATTCTATCCAATTTTCTCACTTTGAACAGAGATTGTGACAGGTTTGATACAAGCTTTTCTTCGACCAGTCAGATGAATGAGCATCAAGGAGAACGATGTTCGTCAAACTAAAAAGGACCTTTATTTTTTGGTATACGAATTGGGAACCTTTGGTTCAGAGATTTCTTACACATAAAGCAGTTTTAAAACTTAAAATAACAAATGTTATGCATCAGCTATAATCAAATATAAAAAACTTCATACTCCTCCTCAATCAACAAAGGCAGTGAAAAACTGCTAAAGTTTTCCAAAAAAAAAACTAAGCGAAGAATTATTTCACTTCGTTCTCCTTGATTCTCATCGTTTCAAGTGTGGCCTACAACAATCAAATTACATAAGTAAAATATTAAACGGACAAGGTGGTGAGTGGTGACCTCCAACCTACTTGACTTGTCTTACAAAAACAGCACCGTTTTTGAAAGTAATGCCAAAACTTAGGTTTAATTTCGAGGAAAAAGGCTTTCGAAAAGAATAAACAATCACGAAATCAAATTACTTACCATAACTTTGAAAGAAACAAAAAGTACCAGCTATTCTTAAAGATTACAAAACGTCAGTCTAAGATTGGCGTAGTAACCATTCAATATATATCAAGAAGAAAAAAAACAAAAAACATAAAGAGAACAAAAAGAATAAATGAAAGGAAAAAAACACTTTGTTCCACAAAGAAAAAAACATAATGTACCTGCCAATTCCAGACCTTCAAAGGCAATAATGACAACTATTTAATTTTGCCCGTAAACAAGAACCTCAAATATCTTATGTCCTTTTGTTTTCATAATTTTTGTTTCGGTTCCAGATCCCTTTTGTTTTACAAATCCTGTTGAGGACATGTATACCAGCAAAAACATATCAGCCCGATTTTCAACAACTTCAATTGTTTAGGTTGACCAAACTAACACCTCCCTTGTCCTCTTTCTCCTTATCCTTCCTTCTCTACTGTTTGACTAAAATATAAAAAAATCAACAACCAAGAAGGATAAAATGCCTAAATATAGTGTAAAAATGCCAAGCTGTTACATGTTCAACATCCAAGCATACACCCACAACAAGAAATCAAGGCAATTGTCCCTTTTTAGTTCGAAAAGACTCCAAGTCGAAATGAACAAATGAAAAAAAAAGAATAAATACAAAGTAAAATGAAAGAAAATAAACACAAAAAGTTGCAAGTTGCCTTGTGTACATTTGTTGAGTTGTTATAGGTTCCGTCAAAAGAATAGGTCAATTTATAACAAAAGGTTTTTTGGGAAGGTATTTCTCTCGTAAGCAGTAAGTCAATTGTTGTTGGTCCTTTTGAGTCAAAATGAAGGCATTATTAAGATTAAATTTTCGAGATCTTTCATTGAATCGTTTGTTGGTACTGGAACCTTACCATTGGACAACCCCAAAAACACCCTTACCTTAACTACCTCTCTCTACCGTTCTCAAAAAAAAAAAAAACGAAGAAGAAATAAAATTTAATTTCTTACCTTAATTCAACCTGTGATGATGATGATAAAAAGATTGTACCTGTGGTGAATATCATTTTTTTTGCTAAAAAAAAAAACGTTTTTTGTTTGATTTTTGGAGTGAAATAGAAAAAGGTTATGCTATAAGTTTTATTTTTAACAAACTACAGTCAATTATTTTTAAATATCTAAGATTTTCTTATATGCAACTATGCAACTTACAAAAATGCAATGATGTTGGTGAGTTGGTTTGGCATGTTTTTTTTTTTTTTTTAATTAAAAAACAGAAAGAAACCAGGGAATTAAAATAAGAAAAAAATTGTGTGTTTGAAAAAAAAAATCATTTTGAGTGGCAGAAATTTGTATACCAATTATATTGTTAATAGTTTCAGAAGATGACACGAAACGAAGTAGACCATTCGGTCAGCCACTTTTCCTGCAACCAGAAACTAATTACGAAGAGGATAGTAGTAAATCAACGTCCACAAACAAGGGAGCACGTAAAAAGCGACCGAAATAAAAACATAAATAAAGCTCTCTTAAAATCATCCTACCATAAATTTTAATTAAACTACTCACCCAGCTCTTTTATAAGTAATTTTTTGGCCTTAACCCACATATTTATACTCTTTCTGCTGTATTAAATTTTATTTTTGTTACTGCCAAAATGGATCCTAAAAAATAGAAACTGATATTATGTGAAGAAGAAAATGTTATAGAAAATTAAAATCCTTTTGAAATACTACCTATGTCCTACATTTAACTCAAAAAGAATCTCAAATTAGATTTTTAACGACATTTTAGAATTGTGTTAAAATTAGCTCAGTAAAAACTTAAAACAAAAAGCCAAGTCTATTTAATGTTAAAAATATTATTATATGATTTATTTATGCTGTTTTCTTTATTAAATCATTTTATTTTGTTTGCGTTAGGTTTTTTTTATTTTTTTCTTTTGCAACACACTTAATTTTAATTTGAAATGTTATAATTATATTCTTAGAGTTGAATTGTTTAATTTATCTTATCTTATTTGAATACAATAAAAACATTCTTTATTTGTAAAATAATTTAATTTATTCGTGAATTTTAATTATTATTTTTTTAGATAACAGTCAAAATTATGAAAATAAATCTAGCCGTTCATCGCTAGATTTTCGAATTTCGTAGTAAGTGGCTTTACAAAATTCGTGTGATCCGTTTTTCTTCATTTATTACTTGAAACAAAAAAGTGAAATATATCAAAATATCGAAACACGAAATTTCTCGAAAATTGTTCTTTAAAAATCTATAGGTATCCAACCAATATCTTTTGTACAGCATTTTTTTCTTGGTTTAAAAAAGAAAATACTTGTTCTAATATTTTTTTTCATTTCTATTGAAAGTAGAATGATTTATTTGTATGTTAATTAAATAGACCTCTTCGGATCACAATACTTCATACATAGAATCTGATTTCATCAATCAGTAATGATCATTCAGTATAGGTTCATAACTTAGCCGTCAAATTTCTTTAGTTTCCTGCGTTTGTGAATAATTTTTTATTGTTAAGAAATATTAAATGAAAATAGCTCAACGTCACGAAAAAATTTGTGTGTAGGGAGTTAATAGCACCAATTAATGATATTTGATTCAAGAACTTAGGTACTACATGTAAATTTTAAGAAAAATTCTAAGTAAAATTATTTTACCAGTTGAAAAGTTCGCAAACCGATTGGAATATTATGCGCATATTATGTGCACAGCGTGAACTGTTGCATACACGGGGGCCTATTGGTCCATTGTGATCCCCTATAAAAATAAAGGTTAGAATCGATGCTATTCAAAGTTGTCGATGAACGTTGACCGGCTCGTTAACAAACCAGCCTGTGCTATCTATAAATTTCCTCATATTTGCCATTGAGACCTGTGCTAGATCATCCAGTTCCCCAACAAACCTGTTCCCAAAATGACGGAGTCGGTTAGTTTGGAGGTTCGGACAGTCACAGAGCAGGTGTTTAATGGTTTCTATTTCCTCCTCATCCTGACAGCTCCTACAGAAATCGGGTGCAAAAGCTCCTATCTTGTTGGCCATTGTGCCAATGGCGCAATGACCCGTTAGTACACCTATCAGGATTTTAATGTTCCTTTTACTCAGCGATAAAATATACCGAGTTTCCTTTTCATTAATGTTAGGCCATAAACTTCTAGAGATTACGCAATCGTCCCTGGATTTCCAGGAGTTATTGATCATCTCCTTTGATTTAAGGTCTATCTTCATCTTGAGTACCCCAATCGGGACGTGTGGTCCCCTATCTGAATGGTCGCTACTACTTGTATCTGCTTCTGACCCTTTCCTGGCTAGTTCATCTGCTATTTCGTTTCCTTCTATGTTGCTGTGCCCAGGAACCCAGCAGAGCTTAACCTGGTTAGTGTGGCAGATTCTATTTAATTCTTTCCCACAGTTTAAAACTGCCTTCGATCTTATGGTCTCACTGGCTAAGGCTTTGATAGCAGCCTGGCTGTCCACGAAAAAAGTAATCTCCGAGGAGCTTAGCTTTTCATGCCAATTCAGCTGCTTTTTCAATGGCATAGACCTCGGCCTGAAAGACACTACAGTCAGCTTGGAGTTTATACGCCTCTCTGATGTTGAGAGATTGGCAAAACACTCCAGCACATGTTCCTGATTCCATTTTCGAACTGTCAGTGTAGAAATGGATACCCTGTTCACTTATAAGTGAATTAGGATCCCAACCCTGTCTTCCTGGTATGCAAATAGAAAATTTCCTGTCAAAATCCAGCAGGGGGGAATGTAATCGGTGGTCTCCATCAGTCTTGGAATCATGTCATATCTTTGTAAGATTGACCCGTGTGCATAAGTGCTGTGCTTCCAAAAACTCAGTTCTTTTAAACGAATTGCGGATTTGGCTGCCGTGCACCTTATGAACTCATCCAGAACCTCGAGATCCAAGATCATTTCCAACCCAGCTTGTGGTGTGGATCTCTGAGCCCCTGTTATTCCTATACAGGCTAGTCTCTGTACCTTATTGAGGTTCTTGAGATAGCTTGATTTTTCAACTGCTTTCCACCATACAAAAGAGCCATAGGTGAGAATGGGTCTGACAATCGCTGTGTACCCCAACGTACACCGAAGGTCCTTTTGCATGTTTAGAATGCACATAGTGCTTTTTTCATTCTTTCCTCAGTATTACGCTTCCATGTAAGCTTGGAGCTTCTTTAGAGAGTTTTAGAGGAATACCATTTAATTTAGGAGGGTTGAAGCCCTCCAGTTTCCGTTTTTTCGTGAACAAAACTAGCTCTGTCTTGGTGGAGTTAACCCCGAGACCGTTGTTAGTTGCCCAAGAAGATAAATCTTTTAATGCGTTTTCCATAATGTTTCCGATGGTGGTAAGGAACTTGCCTGATACCAAAACCACTATGTCATCTACATAAGCTACAATTTGTATGCCCTGGTCTTTAAACTTTGTGAGAATTTCGTTTACTACGAGGATCAATAGTAGGGGTGAGATGACCCCTCCTTGTGGTGTGTCTCTAGTAACTGTTTTCTCAATAGTGCTAGATCCCAATTGAGAGTTGACAATTCTGCCATTTAACATAGTGAAGATCCAATCGACAATGACAGATTCAACTCCAACTTCAACTAAGGCGGTTTTGATTGATTCCGTTTTTACGTTATTAAACCCACCCTCGATATCAAAAAATGCCGCCAGGGTATACTCTTTTTGTTCGAGGCTTTTCTCAATATGTGAAACTACCTCATGCACAGCAGTTTACACAGATTTATCTTTAAGGTAGGCGTGTTGGAAGTTGCACAAACTGTTTTCGTTGAGAAGTTCTCTAACGTGCAGATCAATTATTCTCTCTAGTGTTTTAAGGAGAAACGAAGAGAGACTTATTGGTCTATAATCCTGAGCGGTCGAGTGAGTCGGTTTCCCGGCTTTTGTGATAAAGACTACCTTGACCTTCTTCCAGCTATTAGGGACTTATCTAAGTTTGATTATTACTTTGAGAGCATTTTGAAGAAGAGCCGGAAATATCTCGTCAGGTCCAGCTGATTTGTAGGGTTTGAACGAGTTTATTGCCCAGATAATCTTCTGCTCAGTAATAACCTGTTTAAGTTCTGAGTTTGATTCCGTGTGAGTAAAATCCAGCGTGTTCGATTGCAAGGAATCAGAACTTCCTGGGTTCCTACATAAATAATCTACATAATCTTTCTGTATACTGGTACGACAGTTCTAGCTGAACCATCAAACTTTGTTTTGCCATATAAATGCTAATCTTCGGAAATACTAATCCAATAAGAATAATTCTTTCACAAACAAAAATCTTCAATATTCAAGAATAATATAGTTTGAATTTTAACAAAAAGTATAACACAATTTTAGTAGCCTAAGGAACTGTTTGTTAGTTTATTATTACACACTGGATCCTTAAAATTTAAAATACCCATATTTTCTGACGACCAGCAAAACATTTTATTTTCTCAAAGTCATTTGACTTAAGACGAATTGCTTTCTGTACCACAGCGTTGTTCCAATTGGATTAATTTTTGACACAACTTGTCAAAACAAATCGATGAAAAGATCTATTTATTAATAATTACCTCTAAATTAAATTATATACAATTTTTATTAGGTATTAAGTTTGTAAGAAATTGAAAACGAACACAGATCCAAATAAATGTTCCTGTTTTTCTTTTCTTTTATGTGTTAATGGTAAGTATTGTTTTATTTTTTTGTTCTTTCTTAAAATGGTTTCATCGCGATTCTGTATATTTTTTGGGGGTTACATTCAACGAAACCTAAAACTGTCTACAAAACTGTAAATAAAATATTTGCTTTAATTTTTCAATGTCTTTAGTTTCTTTTCGTATTGTTAAGTGTTTGCCAAGTCTTTGTCTGCTTCTGCTTCTGTAACCACAAAACTAACCACCTACTTCGTTTCAAAAACTGCATTTAATGGAATGTTAAAATACCCACAATGCTTACATATTTGAGTCTTGAATGCATTTATTGATAAATAGCATGCCCGACACAGTTCGCCTGTTCTAACCACACAACCGAGACTTTTTTTCACAACTCTTGAACCCAATGGAAACCAACAAAAATTAAACACTCAAACACTCACTGCTCACTCACTCCTTTATTTTGATTACTTTCACCAAACTAAAATCAATTCAACTCTTAACAACAAATTCTAAATAACTTTGAAAAACTTAACAACAAAAACACTCCACTTAACATGATTTTTTGTATGTCTGTAACTAAATTTTACACTAAAACCAAAAAAAAAAAAAATAAACAAAATAAAATTCTTAAATAACATTGAACCTTCACAAATATAAAATCTAGCTCCCCATTCACCACGACGCCAAAAACTTAATCTTCGCATGAAATCACTAAGCTTGGACTCACCCGAGTCAACTGAATTGCATGGCCAAATGCGTCGACGGCAACCAATGCCGGGGACATCATCCTACTACCATGGAGGATCTGGAGGTCAATTGGAGCATAGTACACCACCGTCAAACAACAGTCGATTGCATTGTGAGTACATCCTAACAAGGGAAATATTTCTTTTTCGGTTTTTTTTTCTGTATTTTTATTTTTTGCATTTCTCTTCTGTGTCCTCTTGTGTCCTGTAAATCCTTCAAGTAACGAGAGCAGAGATATAAATAAACAGAACAAAAAAAAAAAGAAAATAAATGAAAACATAGTAAAAACGTTGAGCTCAAAGGTGGAGGATGCTTCAAGCTTGAAATATCAGAATGTCTTGATGGTGGTCAACCGCACTAGCTAGGTTGCGATTCCGCCATCATGAAAACGAAAAAAATCTTAAACTTTAAGGACTATAATTTACATTTTTTTTTTCCGCCACCAGAATTGTTAAGATTTGTTTGAATTACATAACGGAAACGGAAGTACATGCATTTTTTATTTTAACTCACTATATACATAGGTACCACTATAAATGGTACACCAAATGAATATATTTTTCCAAGCGAAACACCAGCTCCAACAGCGCAGCTCCAACAACAGCAGAAACAACAAGAAGAACTTAACTTAACATTTATTCACCGAACCCGCTTCAAAAAGTCTCTTCAAAGTACCCTTACACCCACAAACCCAGCGTAATCCGCTACTACTCACCCTCTCTCAAAACTATCATAGACGAATAAATTTAGGACAGTTCCACCTACAACATCCAAACAACTTTTTTTTGTTTTATTCATATTAAAATACATACACTGTGTTCACTTGTAGAGTTCCCCATCCTCGTTTTCTGTAAATACCTACATTTCAAATGAGATTCAGTTACATAAAAAAATGCTTAATGAAAACATCCTTTAAGCAAACAAAACAATACGAAAAAAAATAAATAGCGTAGAGTTAAGAAATCATTTAGTTTGTTCAAAAATTCGTAATGGTAGCAAATTGAAAAAGACGCGTTAATTTAGAGGTTTTGCACGACTCACAAAATTAGAATTTGGTTATCCCTTAGAAAATTATTTAAGAGTTTGAATAGTTTTGTTTTTGTTTTCTTCCCTAGAGTGTTTATTTTATTTTTTACAAAATTTGTTTATACACATTTTAAGACTTTTTTAATTTACATTTGCAGTTTAATGGTAAGAATACCAAAAGTTAACGAATTGAATTCAATTTTCTTACAGCCCCATCTAGCCCATCGCATCAGCGTAAGCTCTTGTATGCCAATCGTGGAATGAGAACTGGATCAGTGGATCTACCCGACGATATGGAGAAGTCATTGTCATCAGCTAGCACTTCACCGTGCCCATCACCCGTAAGACATTTTCAGGTAGCTTAGTGGCTTTTTTGCAAATCACTTTCCATTCTTAATATTTATTAAATGCGGTTCGTTATATCAAAGATGTTAATTCCTCTTCAGTTAACACTACACAGTAAAAGAGAAAGTTGTATATGATTTTTTATGCATTGTAAATTTTAAGACTAGGCAACCATTTAAAAGATTATTCAAAAAAGATTTGATTTAAATTCAAGTCAATTCCATTTATGTATTTGAACAACGATAACAACTTAGAGGTGCTTCCACCAATGGCTTTTTCCGTCAATTCCTTTATTTGGCTGGAGTTAGTTGTTTTTCATTTTATTCGAAAAACTTTTTGAGTTCACATTTGGGATTTGAACCTAGGACCAGCTAGTTGGGATGCCAATGCACTACGCACTGCACTAACAACTCCACTGATGTTTTTGTTTCCCATTGCAGACTTTTTATTGTTTATCAATTGCAATGAATAGACATGCATTTTTACAAGCTCCTCAAAGTATGCTTTCGTTTTTTTTCTAATTTCTTATCGTTGTGTCACAACGGTTTTGTTGTATGCACAAAGGGTTAGATGATTGACGACTTTTATTTATTATTTAATTTTAATATAAAGCTAAGACGTTGCCATTGAGTTTGAAAAACAATATCATTCAAATGTGATTCTTTTGAGGAAATGTTGTACCACTTTTTCGCATATATCAAGAGGAAACCAAAACTTATATGATATGGCATTTAATTCGTCTAGAGTTCAGTAACTTTTCATGTAAACCCGGTTTTTTGCGTAGCCTTACAGACAAAAATCTAACGGTGTCAATCGCATAGTCTTTGTGAAGGAAAGACAAGGAAACTTCTCACGCAATAAAGCCATAATTGGTCGTGTTGTGTTGCTTGCTGTCCCGTCTTGTTTGAACCACATATCACCGATGTAGAAAATGGATTATTATACGACCATATTGCTCCGAATCAACGGTAACCGTCCACCAAATGGCATACGGACCAATGACACATTTCAATCGAATAAATTTTGAATGACCAATACTATAATCGTACAAAGAACAAATATAAAATTTTTAAATTTCATTTGAGATGTTCAATTTGTTTTCTACTCACATGGCCAAGCTAGAATGCCAGCGCAAGTATTCTCACCCGAGGTTAAGAATCACTTCCAAGAGAAAATAACACTCGCGGGTCTTAGTGCCAATTCGAATTCTAAATGGTATGTATTAACATTCGCGGTGTGTAATGGTGGGCCTTTTGCATTCAAAAGGAATTAACACCGGATTTAAATTCCTTTTGTTTTTGGAATCAACACCCGCGGGCGTTAATGTCATCGGCGTTAATGCACTGCAACTGTTTACATACCCACCGAATAAGATATGTGCCTCATCGCTAAGAAAATATTGTTCGAAAAATCGATGTTCACCTGTTTTTCGATCGTTCAGAGATCCATTATCGTAAATGGTAAACATTCAAATAATTTTATGACACTTCTGATGACAGTTAAGTTTGACAAGTATCAAATGCCAGCGCTACCAACTTGGAACCACTAAATGAATAATCCTAAGGTTAATCCAATACCACCCTTCGAAGATTCTATATGCATAAACATGAATTGTTGTTCGTAAGTCTCACTTAAACTCTAATTTTGGTTTTAAAATGTTTGTGGAAGTTCAGGGAATGGTTTCCAAACCAGTTAGATTTTTTACTATCAATATTTCACCTATTTCAAGTCAATTCTTAAAGGTTATCAAAAAAGCTAGGTATCAATTACAATACATCAATAGCTCTTTCCAGTTTACAAAAGATTGTTAAATTAAAAAACATAAATACTATTAGGAATAAATTGCAAACCATCGATTATCGACGACTATTATCCACTAAACTTCTCAACAAAAAAAACTTCTCAAAAAAAAAAAAAAAAATAGAGTGACAGCTCTTGAAAAGATTGCACTCATGAACAATTCTCCCTGAGTGTGAGTGCTTGTTAAGAATTGAAGGAACCTACAATTACATACTCTTGGAAGTGTTGTTAGTTCCTTGCAAGAGGCAGTGTCCGTGAAAGATGAAAGAAATAATATGGACACGAGTAGGATTCAAACCTACGCGTTCTGCGTAACAGCCAACGCACGCAACCACTACGCCACGGGCACCATAAATGGGGATAGGGATAGGTGATTAGAAGGTTACCAAAAATCAACTTATTCGGTCACTATGTCATACGTTTGAAATGTTTAAACAACGGTTAATAAAAACTTTTTTAAATGATAAGAAAACAAAAGTGTTTTTAATGACTTTGTTACCAAATAGTTGCAAATTACAGTTTTTCAGATAATTTTCATAATTCAAATGACCACATTTCAAAATATAGGCAAAGAATAAGGAGAATATTTTTGCATAAGAAAAATAAAAAAAACATTCACAAACAAAATTAAAAATCATCAAGAATTGAACAACTTTTAACAAAAAAAAAAAAAATAGCTTTAAAATTAAAATCACACCTGTCTAAAGCTTGTATTTTGTTTTCGAATTGATTATTGAAGCAGTATTTAATTTCAATCCATATTATTATTCATGCTTTCATTTTTAATATTATTTTTAAAAGCATCTCTTTAAATAAGATTGTTTTATTATTTGAAATTATTTTCAATAAAAAACATTTGAAAAATATTATTTTAAATACCTATTAAACATGATAAAGGCTCCAAAGTACGTTGCTTCTGAGCTTTTAAGGCCATTATTAATATTTTTTTTGAAATTCATCTATCGAAAAAAAAAAACACAAAAAGACCAACGGTTCTCTCATATCAAATAAAATACCCTGAAAAATACCGAGTCAATTCATCCAATACTGTATTACTACTACTTAGCTCGTGAACAATTTTAAACACCACTCCTCTTTGAATTTTTTAACATTGCACCTCAAAAAAAGTGTTTCTCATTGTTGTTAATAGAGTTTGTTAAAACCTATATATTGATGTTTTTTCTAAGTTTTCCCTGATAATATGCACTATAATATGTACAACTACATGTATTTGTACCTTAATGAGATCGCTTCTTACAAACAATATATATTATTTGATCAAACGCAATATCAGTCTTACGAAAGACGTATACACTTTCAAATAAGGCTGTTAAACGTCTTAATATTCTGCTTACAAGCTCAAACAATATTTTACACAAATCTCAAGTTTTCTAATCATTTAAATGCACTTTTTGCTTCATTAAAATCGGGATCTTTATTTGTATGAGCAATATCCCTTTTAATTTTTTATCGATTTAAGATTTATCTAATATGTGTTTTAACAATTTTATTACTATTTTATATATATTTATAAAAATCACTATAAATGCATATTTTGTTACATTATAAAGCCAAGGTATTAACCTCTCCCGATTGTAAGCTTGTTGTAATTTTTTCAAGTGCACTTGGGACTTAGCTTTGCTGGCATTGATTTAATGTTTTCTTTTATAAACTAAATTAAAAAAAAAAGCGTTCTTAATTTCAGAAACCTCATCGATTATTGCCCACAAACTTGTATGTGATCCTTTATCACTTTAAGGCCAGACATGCCGATGAACTAGACTTAAAAGCCGGATACAAGGTAAGTTTATTTATTTATTGTCTTTCAAGTAACTTATGGAATATCCTTTAAAATACTTACAAATTTGATCGATTTTTAACGAATCTCCAATGAAATTTAAATACAATCAACAACCACAAAAACCCGAACTTTCTTTTGCAGCCAAAAGCAAAACTGAACTTTTGGCCACAAAATATTTCCCTCAATTTGTCTTCTCTTTGAACAGTAGAGGTACGCTCTTTTTTATATCAAAAATTTCAAAAGATACCAATACAATCCGATGATAAATGACTTTCGTGCACATTTTTCACGTTTGCATCCGGATCACAATTGAAAGTGTAGTTTCATTTTATTTTTCATGAGTATATCCTGACCGGAAAAATACAAAAATTATAAATAAAAAAGTTTTTCGGAACTGCATTTTATATAAATCATTCTGACGGACATTAGATACAGAGGGAAACAATTTCTTATGTCTGAAATTGCATTCTATTCTAATAAAAATATACAAAAAACAAGTGGCATGGCAAAATCCAAAATGAAAAGAAAAGTGAAAAGTTCTTTTGACCCACACATGCCACCTCTGCACAAGGACACACGTTCAAAATCGTTTTTTGTCTCATATGCTGGAGGATGATTTTGTTTCAAACATCAGAAGTCTTTGAAGGTTTGTTTGATAAAAATGAAATTCCCTGCATTGAATCGTTTCTGTAGTTCGTTGAAGTACGAAACACGAATTTACGCTTGAGTACAGAAAAGAAACAAGCCATCAAACCACTTTCTTTTATAAAAATCGTCAATTTGTCATCAGAGTTCAATAGAATAGTTTGATCATTTTCACTTCAAAAATTTCTATTTCGACATGACGACAGTTCTCTATTGACAATTTTGCTTTTTTTTCTTTTTGTGATAATTGTTGACATTTTTATAGAAAGGAAAATTACAGCAAGTTGACATGGTAGTTCATTTTCCATTTCCTCTATGCACACAATATAAAGAAGTGATTGTGTGAATTTTCGTCTTGTTAATTGCATGATTTGCACTTCTGTATTTTAAAGCTTTGGTGTGGTGATTTCTCTGCTCAACCAAGTTATTACTCAACATGCTACAAATTGAAATGTTCTTGCGGTCACAACAAGATCAAGCGTTCAAATTTCACTACCGGATTTAACCTGTGCAACTAACAAACAACAAAACGCTAATGGGGAATATCCTTATTCTAAAACCATTAAAATATAAGAAAGGTTGATTTATGTCCCTATTGGTCAGTTGAACAAATATTTTATTTATGTGGGTAAAGTGTTAGCAACAAATTTTATGCTCCGGTTTCTTAAGTGTCTTCAGAGCTGTTTTCATATTTGCTTTAAGGGGAAAAAATATATTTTACAGAATATATTTATATGGAGATTGAATGAAGAAATTTTAAGTCTTGTATGCTTTTAACGTTTAAGTGAGCCAAGCAACACACAAAGGCCACACTCGGTTGAGTGATGTGATATTCAAAGCGAGTGGCTCCATTAAAACATCGATTCATAAATCAGCCAACTTCTCAACTTGAGTTGTGCTTCAAGAACTCAAATGTGGGTCTATAAAAGAAAATGCAACCTTCCTTTATGTTTAAGAAGCTTAGTATTTTGTGTTTGAACAGGGTGTTCCTTTATTCTCGATAAAAATTTCTTTCTAACTTTCTTCAAAACGCAATTTTCAAGAGACTCAAAACGATGAGAATCATGAGTGTGTGAAGTTAGCCCCCTTTTTTTCGAAATTCCAATTGTTGAAAGTTGTTCCAGGTTGTTCCCGGTTTTTTCCGGATTGTTCCAAATTTTTTTCGAAAAATATTCAAAAATGGGGGTTTTAGACCCCAAAAACCGTTTTTGACCTAGCCCCCATTTTTTCAATATTTGAAATTTTGAAAATTGTTCCGGGTTGTAAAAGTTGTTCCTAACATTGTTCCAAATTTTTTGACCTCTAACTTCGATATATCGTAAGTTATAGCCAAATTTTGAAAAAAAGCTAGCCCCCCTTTTTTCGAATTTTCAAGTTTTTATATTTTTTATATTTTTTTTATATTTTTATAATTTTTCCATCAACTTATATCGTAAAAATTGTTTTTTTCTTATATCGTAAAAAATGCTTTTGGACCTAAAATCCTTTGTTTTGAATATTTTTGATTGAAAATTTGGAACAGTTGTAAGTAGTTCAGACTTCTCAGAATGACGTTTTTGGAATTTAAAAAAAAGACTTTTGAGGGCTGGGAGCGTTTTTTTGTGAAATTTAACTTTCGGAATTATTTTGAAAAAAAGCATCATAAGTGCATTTTATTTTAAAGTTTGATACCAATTATAACCAATTTCTAGTTTTATGATTTTTCGAAAGGGAAGGTGTGGGCGTATTAAAATGTGTTTAAATGGGTTTTCGTTGGTTAAATCTCTAAAATATAAAAATTTAGATTATTTTTTTTTTTTGACTGAGAGATATATAACAGGTTGACCGAAAACAACTTCAAAATTCTTGATTTTTTTGACTCACGAAATTCTGGAAATTTTTGAAATTTCGAAAAAGGACAAAAACATTTTCAAAAAACGTTTTCTTAGTGGAGTACTTTTTCGTGACCTTCCAAATTTTGTTCAAAGTTGCGCATTGAATGATATTAACGATTGCAAGAATTAAAACTGAGATGAAAATTTCCGAAAAAAAATTATTTCAGTTTTTGAAATTTTCGAAATTTTCGAAAATTCATAACTCAAAATCCAAAAGTGCTATGGTTCCAATTCTTTGGAACAATGGTTAGAACAACTTTTACTATCGAAAAAAAAAAATATAAAAACTTGAAAATTCGAAAAAAGGGGGGCTAGCTTTTTTTCAAAATTTGGCTATAACTTACGATATATCGAAGTTAGAGGTCCAAAAATTTGGAACAATGTTAGGAACAACTTTTACAACCCGGAACAATTTTCAAAATTTCAAATATCGAAAAAAGGGGGGCTATTTCAAAAACGGTTTTTGGGTCTGAAACCCCCATTTTTGAATATTTTTCGAAAACAATTTGGAACAATCCGGAACTAACCGGGAAAAACCTGGGACAACTTTCAAAAATTGGAATTTCGAAAAGGGCTTACTTCACACACTCGAGAATCATGGAGAACGAAGCAAATTGATTCTTTCAATAAGCATGTGGCTGTTTGATCTAAACTAATTTTTTACAAACGCCACGTAATCGTAAGCGAAAATGATAAAATAAAATAAGAAAGTTGTGTCAGTAGTCAATAAATTAAGTAGTAGGTAGTTTTAGACAATACAATTAATCGAACATTTGCCTTGTTTGTCTCAAGTGTTAAAGAATAAATGGTGACTTTTTGGCCACTTTTGATGCGGTTGAAGGCAAGATTTATTAAAAATCTTTTCTGATAACCAGAATGGGCTTGTAATATTGTTTGTATATAAGTTATTCTTTTCCCCCAGCCTTTTATTAAAAATCACTGAACCTTACTTCTTATTGATCTAAAATTTTTTGTATAATTTTCCAGGTAACCGTTATTGAAACATCCGATCCCGACTGGTGGAAGGGTAAACTCCTTGGTCGTGTGGGCTATTTTCCATCAAAGTACTGTGCTCGTTTGAACGCTGGCGAAAAGCCCCTCCAAGTAACCCACAATCTACAAGTATCGGATGGCGAACGAGGCGAAAATATGACTTTACTACGGGATCAAATTGTCATTCAGGTAATTTAAAAACATCTCAACCGCAAATATTTCTGCTAACTGTCTTATCACCAAAGACTGGAGACGAAGTCAATGGCATGGTTATGGTACGCTCAGCTGACAATCGCCAAGGCTACTGTCCCATCAAATACCTACAGGAGGTGTGACAGCCAGAAGAGCCGCCAGAGGTTTACGATCGCGATCGCGACAAACCCAAATCATCTCTATCATCGAAATTGCTCGATAAGACCAAACGTAGAATAAGAATTGTTGTCACTGATAGCGGTGGCAGCACAACTAGCTATAATCATACCAATACAAATGGTAAATCAACTAGCAACACTAACACTAGCACTAGTCGTAATAATAATTTTAGTCATGAGTATAGCTTAAATAATAGTAGTTTAAGTAGTAGCAATAAGTGTAAGAACGACAAGAACTGGGAAAACTGGGAACGAATAAGGGAACAAAAGTTAGAACGAATGAAAAGTATTTGCTTCGAAAGTTATCGCCAATCGAAGAAAGAAAAACTGCTCAATGCCAAACCGAAACCCAAGTCACTAGATCCGTCCTGGTATACTGATAATATCTATTCGAATCGTTCCGAGGACTTGGACGACGATTATGTGCCCGATTGTCTCAAATATGGCATGTATAAAAAATTGAGGAATATTCGGGAACTAGACGAGTCGTATGACAGTCAAGATGGTGGAGCTGGTCACAGCCTGCAGCGGTCTTCGAGTTGTAAGGAGTTCAAGTATCCCAAGTCGAAGAGTTGCTGCTTCGGAGGCTATGACCAGGCGGCGGCGGCTAAGGCTCCGGCAGTGCCTAAATCGTTTTCGTTCAGTGCTGGAACATCGAAGACTATGCCTTTTGATGTGATCGACTATGAACCACCTCCGCCAACACGGAAGGATAAGAAAGCCATGCGCAAGTCCATGGACTATCATTGTGCGACCGATCCACATACACGGTGCTGCGCCCGCGAGAGATGCACGAGTTCGAAGTGTCTGCTTGAAGAAATTTACAATTTCAATCGACGCCCTGGTCGGGAACGGCGTATTTTAGATCGAGGGCCGAGTACAAGTCGGCGTAATTTAATCGCCGAGTGGGAGGAGAGAAATCGGAGACCATCAATCCGATATCCAGTGTGTGATGAGTTTTGTCACCATCACCAGCCATCGAGACGAAGACAATGTTTTGGTTCTGCTCCGGGATATTCTGATCACTTTGAGGATCACTTTCACTGCAGAGCTGATCCCTATGACACTGATCTAGATCATTTCATTCGAGACGAGCGCGAGCGCTTGATGTGCCAGGACAAGTTCCTTGATGAAGACGAGCACTATCTTACCAATGCCTACAGACCCATGCGCAACAAGTCGATGTTGGAGGTCAAACCTCCCAGTCGCTACGACGACGACACTTGTTCAGATTCCACCGAAATGGACCTAGAAGACTTCAACATCGACCTAGAAAAGTACTGGGAAGAGCTCGAGAAGCCCCCAAGTCCCATCGATCTCGACATGCAACAACGCAACATGAATAGCAATTTGAAAGTGAAGAATGTCAATGTGGGCTGCTACAACAATGGCGCTCCCATCGATTCACACGATCGTGAACAAGAACGCATGATGATCAAGAAGAACCTTCTCGACGGTATGCCCTCGCCACCCCAACAAAACAACAGTGAATATCATTTTTTTGAACATGCTGGCTCTCCCCTCCATCGATTCTCTCAAAAAGTCTATCCCGAAACGATCCCATCATACAAATACAATAATTTCTATCCCGAACACAGTTCCAGTGGCCATCATCACCATCATCCAGCTGGAGGTGGTCACAGTGCACTGAGCCTTATCAACAATATCTTTTCGATATACAAACCAAACAAGTATTCACCACTTAACTGCCAACTTAACGAGACCAAGCCCGAGCCTTGCAAAAAAATGAATGTCCCCAGTACTAGGCGGCCATTGGGCGCACCGCACAGTGAGTATATGCATTCGATGAAACGGCCATTGATTGTGAGCACCGAACAGCCACATTTTAAAATTATACCGGAGAAAACCGGTTTGAAGATATCACCATTGTATCGTTTTGATTTTGGCGATAAGCGAAAACACAAGTTAACGAGTACGGCTCGGCCGTTGATGTTTCCGCACTGATGGTGCTGGACCTTTCCTTGGTAGGGTATGCCTGTGGTTCTGTGGGAATGTGGGGCTGCTTTTACTGGGGGGAGAATGCATGCGGTGCGATGGAAATTTGGCTTTGAGGGGTTTTACATTCTTCTGATTTAGCGTTGATTCTCGGCGAGAGGACAGTTGAATGCTTCGTCATTAATTGGATGTGTCGAATATGGACAAGGACTCCAATTGCATGAGAGTAGAGTATTATGTTTCCCTTTTTTCTCTCCAAAAACGTTGAAATAGCTCTGTAACTGCATATATCCAGTTGGAAGCATTTTTTCTTTGTTCTTAATCTATTAACCTTACAAGCTTTGATGTCATCTCGCTTGTCTGACTGAGTGAAAATGTCAAATAAATTAAACATCCTCTTTATCTTCCTTATGTCATTAAAAACTATTTTACAAGTTTTACAAATTTTAAATGCTAAGACGCATTCATGTACTCAAAAGAAAAAGGGGTCCCCTAATTTTATGAAAGACAGGCACAAAATACAGAATACAAAGAGCATTCATTTACGAAACTCTTGCATGAAAAGAAGCCTACTAGATAAAGCCCTTGCAACGTTAAGCACTCCCCATTCTTCAATGACATAAGTGAATGGTTTTTTAGATACGGCTGACTGCACATTGAAAATCTGAAATTTTGTGAGATTTTTGTTTCTTTTTGAAGGAAATGAAAAAAAGGATTAAATCTGTTTTCATTTCGTATTTAATTGTTTATTTTTTACTCACACACACAAATCTTTTTGTGGGAATTAAATATGAACTTTCTTTTGAGGAAGGATTTATTTACAATTCTCTTTGTAAACCTTCTCAAAGGGAAGCAAGATGATCTTTACAATAATTATACTCCAACCTATTCAAAGTAGGTAAGAAAAGGGTAGGAATTAGCTTTCTTATAAGGATTTTGCAATCAATAAAGGAAAAGAGGAAGAATACCTGCATTTTAGTCCGTTTTGAAACAAATGTCCCTTTTGGCGAGAAGCATTCAACTAAAGTATTTTTCATTCGTTTCTATAGAAAATAAGATAAAACAAATATAATGTATGTAATTTCATTAAAAACAAAATGTTTGCTTCATATACCTACATTAAGATAAAAATGTATGTTTTTAGGGATATGCTATGGACGATGATTTTTTGTAATTTTCAACACATTTTATTCCATTTGTTTTTAAACCTAAATTCTAATATTTACATTTTTTTCTATTTATTCATAAAATTTAAAATACAAATATTTATACGAAGAAAAATATAAATAACCTTTCGTAATTTTTTAAAAATAAAACCTCTTTTCTATTTTTTATACCAAAAAATATAAACAAAATTAAATGCATAAAACAAAAGTATTATGTATACTTGAATTTTATAAGAAATTTTATATTTAAAATCACACTAAAAATTAAGACGAACACACTACTATACCACATTTCAGCTAGGAAACATTATTTGAAACAATATTCCCCGGACATAAATATATTATTTCCATCCCAAATCAAATAGAAAGTAAAAAAAATAATTTAAAATAAAATGTTTAAAATGCAAAAAACTGTATAAGCATCACAGAAAGTGATAAAAATGTATGTACTGCTTTCTAAATAATAATATATAGTATATCCACGGGCCTTATTTTATTTTAACACTTGAAAAAAAAATCTAAGAATTTATTTACTTAGCAAAAAATATAAAGTAAACATTTTATCGTATCGGAGAATAATGAAAAATTGATTGAAAATACAATTTTATTAACTTATACAAATTTAGTAAAACAAAATAAAAAAAAGCCTTTGAACAACTATTTAACTAAACGATAGCAAAAAGAAAATGTTAAAGGTATATATAAATTAATATATTTATAAATATATTTAGAGAAAACGGAAGATAAAATTGATATTGAAATGCAAGAGACCACTTTATTAAAAATCATTAAGATATGAACAAAAAATCCAAAATATTTTGACTTATCATACATTTACATATATATTACGACGACTTAATACATCCGAATCAATGAAAATTTTCTTTATAAAATGTTTAAAACTATGGACATAACATAACTAAATTTTAATGAGAAGAAATGAGGAAGAGAGAAGGGTTTTGCTTATTTATTCAACTCCTGTATTTCAGTTTTGGGAATTTAAATACAAGAAAATTATTTTATTTAAATTTTTATTTTATTGTTTTATATTATTTCTTAAAAGAAATGAGCAAACTAATAATTTTTTTGTTTATCAATAATATGCAAATAATTTGCATCTTTTTTTACGTGAAAGAATTCGATGCCTCAGTTTATTTTTAGAAAATGCAATGTTCTTTATTTTTGTCTCATTTCAATCAACAAATATGTTGAAAACACTTTAAAGAAACGATAAATCAATCAAGGATAAAAACACAACTCCAAAGAATCAAAAAGTCGACTATTCCGGCTTAAGGGTTGAAGTGATGTCTTAAAAATGTTTCCTTTAAGGAATTTCTGTAGTACCCGTGGCTTAGTAAGCAGAACGTCGTGAGTATTACTCGTGCCTATAGTTTATATTTCATCTTACTGAGGGCACTGCCTCTTGCGAAGAGCTGACAAAACTTCCAAGAGTATCAATCTTTCACGAAAAAGTCCTTCTCAACTTTCATATACGGAATCGGATCGGCGTTAAATTGTAGGTCCTCTCAATTCTTCACAAGCACCCAGAGAATTGTTGATGAAGGTAAGCCACTAAGGCCTTGGCTCTTAGAGAGCTGTCGCGCCACTCTATTTATTTTTCTATTTTTTAAGGAATTTCTAATCAGCTGCAAGTTCAAGTCTTTTAAGAATATGACGAGATATTAGGTTTGTTTGATGTGCGCTCTGGGTCGCTCTGTGGCGCTCTGATTTCGCACTGAGCTGTTCGATGTCACTCTTTTTCGCCCGGTGCATTTCCACCGTGTTCCATGTGTATTCAGTGTTCGCACCGGGAGCGCTCTGAATCGCCCCAAGTTTTTTTCGGGGCGAGAATTTCGTAGCTGTTCGAATCAGCTGTTGCTATACAACAAAGAGAAAAAAACATAGCACCACTAACGTGTTCGATGTGAAACAAATCCAGAGAAATTTTTCAGTTTTTTGACAGCTTCGTGCTCCGTTCACAGTGTGACAAGCACCGGAGCGCCCCAGGGCTGGTAACATCATTAAATAAGAAGTACAGGAAGCGGTGTTAGCGACATGTAGTACAGTGTACGTGAGTGAAGCAACAAACATTTCTGATGATGTCAATTTTTGGGACTTGTTATGTCAATTTTTGGGGCCTGTGCTGTCAAACTTTGACTGTGTTGTCAGTCGAGCTCAGGGGTGTATTATTTCTGTTGGCCATAGTAAGGCGCTGCAATTCTTGGGTTCCCCGTGGTGTGCACGGTTGTTTTGAATAGTTCTTCCATCGTGTTTCGAAACGTTTTTATTTGTTGATTGTATTACAATTAATTAGAAAATACTTGTATATTTTCCACTTGTCAATATTTGTTTCCCTGTCTATTGTGAATTATTTCTTCAAGAAATTGAATGCTCTAAAATACATACGTTGGCAATTTTGAAGATTTCCGAAAGCTGAATGAGAAAAAGAAAAGTGGATAGAAATTCTTTAATTGAATGGAATAAATTCTAAGTCCTTTTTTTTATTCAAAACACTTTCACGAAACTAATTCTAAACCTGATGGTGCAAGAAAAAAAAGAAGGTTATTTCTTTCCGCAATGCCATATATGTCTGACCATTTTGAAGAGCCTCAGTGAGTAACAAGTTTAATAATTTTAAAATATGACTCAGCCCGAGACATAAACATAATGAGGATATGCATAGTACTATTTTATTTTCGATTTATGAAAAATACTTAGGAAAAGTACTAGAAAATAAAAAAAATTAAACATTAAAAACCGTGCATGTGCACCTTTAGTGTTAAAACACCATGCGTCCTAGAAAAAGAATTGAGATTGAAAAAAAAAGTTGAAGCAAAATCGATGAAATCTTGATTCAATAAAATTTCGCTTGGCGCCCCTGAGATTAACCATTCAACTGCAGGCCAGCCCTGTTGTAATGCGTTTGTATTTCTAAAACTCACACTACTTTGAAAAATGCTTCAATTCTTTTTTATAAGATCCCTTCCTGTACTTCTTATTCAATGGGTAACATCGAACAAACCTATTATGTTTGCATACCAAAGTCGAATAGTCTGGTTTTATGCCCACACTGATTTTATGGTTAGCCGTTAGCCCCTAAAAGTATGGTTTAATTGGTTTTCAGAATTTATTTTCAATTTTCAGTTGCAAAAATTGTAAGGAATATGACTTGTAAACTAAATTAATTTGGATATAGGCAGAAAAAACATTTACTTGTTACTACAATTGATTCAGAATTTAGATGTATAAGAAAGAATAATCCGAAACATGCATCATTTCGCATCGTTTTTGTTTCAATGATTAAATTATGTTGAAACAAATTCTTTATTTTTAAATTTTTACACAAAATTAGTTGTTAAGTATGTATCTTACTTCTATTGAACAGGAGTTGAACGAAAAGTAGTTGAGTAGCTTAAAAAGAATAAAGAATAGTAAAATTTCAAATTAAAAATGCTTCTACAGTCTAGAAAAATAGAAAACGAGAAAAAAGTGTGTCTTTATATAAGCCTAGATATAGAGTGCATAATTGTTATCTTAAAAAAAAAATATTTACGACTTATTTTTGATTCCATATTAAAATAATTGTTTAAAATAGGTAAAATATTTAACAAAATGGATTATGTTTAAATACATAAACATTTAATGAAAACATGCCCAAATCTTATGAAACCAAAATTAACAGATTTAAACAAAATTGCTGCAAAGTATATTTGTGAAATAAAATTAGAATTAATAGTAACTATAACAACTAAGGATTACAATTGATCACTTTCGCAATCATTCACTATAAATGCATTTAAGGAAATAGAAAAAAAAATTGAATTTCTATGATAATGTAGATAAATCTCATTTACAGAACAAGATCTCTGTTCATCTTTGGAATGATTGTTAAAATCTATAAGAATATTTGATATCGATTATTGCTGAAATCATTTATATTTTAAGTACTTTGTAATATTAGAAAAAAAAAACATGATTTTTGAATTGAGAAAATTGACACCTCACAAATGTTTTTTTGTGGAAGATTATACGAAATTTAATTTATGCACATTGACAAAATATTTATTATCAGCTTTGAATGTATGCAGACATTAAATATGTTGTAATTTATAATTGTTAAGTTTTCACACTTTGTTATACCTAGGTAATTTTTTTGAAAAAAAAAAAACAAACAAAACGACGAAAATTTATTTAGACAAAATGCTTAAGTAATTGTGTAAATATAAAATGTTATTCTATCAAGTTTTTGTATAAATGTATGTGTATGTATAAATGTGTAAATGTGCATTTAAATTGTTGAACACTAATTTGTTGTTTAGTTTAGATTAATTTATTCACACTCAGCAAAAAATACTTAACTATCCTGATGACAAGACGATCTTTTTACTGTGTGCATTGTGCAACTTCAAACATTTACACACACAACAAAATCAAGAAATAAAAATAATAGTTAAATTATCAAATGAATATCTACTTTTAGGCATAAAAAATAACGATATTTAAGAAAAAAGAAAAACAAAATATCAACAAAATCATTATTCGTTAAGTGCTAAATAAATGTAATAAATGGAAAGAAAGAATAAATGGCAAATCAACAACTTTATGTGTTATTTTTTTTTTCTAATTTTCTGCCATTAGTGGCATAATAATTTTTGCAAAATTTTGCAACTCATTGTTTGGTTAATTCTGTACAGTGCGAGTAACACATCCAATTAGCATTTATGTTAGAGCTATCCGTATCCAGTATGTCAAGAGAACAAAGGGAATGTTTCTTTCGTAAGAACCAAAATAAGAAAAATATTTATTTGCAGAAGAAAATCCGTTTTTCCATTCAAACACTTAATTCATAAACATCATAATAATTCACGTCATAATGTTATCGCATAAGGTGTGGGTGCACAACTTCACGGATGTACAATAACTTCACATGGAAAATAATTTCACTTGTTTTTTCATATAAAATAGGTATAAGATGCACTTCGTGTGGGTCATAACTTCGCTTCCTTGTGAAGCTAGTTTTTTGCTCGTAAATAAATAATTTGTCATCCAAAAACTGCAATTCAGTGTTGGTGTGGGCAATTTTTTTTAAATTTTATTTGGAGTCTTGAAAAATGAATTTCCGAACGATAAAGTTTACAATATTTTGTAATGCTTCATTCGAAAATAAGAACTGCTTGTCAGTTTAAGAAGATTCGAAAAAAAAGAAAGAAACTATTATTTATATCTATTCTTATATATAAAGTGAGACTTTTGTATTATTTGTCGGTTGTATGTTTGTAGTCGATAAACTAACAAACAAACAAAAATTCACTTTAAAAATGATGGACAATTGCTCTTTATGCACTGATTGTGCAGTAGGAGGTTCTGAAAATAAAAGAAATAATGTATAAATAGCAAAAAAACATGATTTCAATTTATTACACAGAAATTTTCTTTTTAATTCATGCAAACTGACAGCCGACATCAGTTTTTTGAAATGTTCTCCATTTCATTCTCATTTCATTTCATTTCCTATTCAATCTTTTGTTTTATATTTAAGGCTGAACTTACTTAAGCTTTTACACCAAGACAAGTTTACCACGCGAATTCTTGGGTAAGATTTTCTGTACAAAAGAAATTTAACTCGATATTAAAAAAAGCATGAATTTAGTTTCCAATCTCTGTGCATGTACATTTCGCATTTTAAATAGTGAATACATTTCGGTCTCGGTCAAAATTAGGCTGTGTCTTTCGGGATTGATTCGTTTCATTTTCGGTTTCTCGGTCAAAACAAAAATAGAGTTAGGGACTGTTCACAGGACAACTGAAAATTTCAAAATGGGTTTTCGTAGGAGAATAGAAGTTCTTGATGAAAAACTCGGAAACTATTGGTTTTTTTTAAAGGGAAAAAAATTGATGTAATTGCAGGTGCATTGGTTTTCAAATGAAACTGGGAAATTTCCAAATGGTTTTCGAATTGAAATAGAAAGTTCTGATGAAAATCTCGGAAACCTCATTGCTTTTTATAGAAAAAAGTATTAATTGTGTATTGCGAATTCGCAAAATTCAGCGAGAGCACGAAGATAATAATTATAATTCTAAGGTTGCTCTGAAAGATGCGAGACGAGGGTCGCAGGGTCGGCTAGTATTTTACAATTTGTTTTTGTGTTCTTTCAACACTTGCAGTGGAGCCTGCGTCCGTTGATTCCATCTATGTGTTTGAACAACAACAACAACAACTCAGAAAAGATTCCACCAATGGCTTTTTCGGTAAATTACATGTTTGGCTGGAATTATAGTTTTTTCATAGCTGCCAAGCTGATCATCAGCCTTGGTGCAGGGAAATAACTCCACAGGAATCTGCTCCACATGGGAATTTACTTCACTCAAAGCAGGAGTTCGCTCCACTTTTTAAAGTCAAAATGAAAAATATTACTGGAAGATTAAATCTTGTTTAGGACTTAAGAAAAAAATCACATTTTGAAGCGAGATATACCCCCCTTGCCACTGTCCATGAGTGGCACTTGCATCAATGAGACCGAACATCTCGAGATTCTCGGTATGTGCTTCACTGACCACTGATGTCGCAAAAAATGCTGCAAGATGTTTGGGTTTCTTAAGACGGTGCAGGAAATATTTCTCCCCGTCTGATCTGGCTTTATCTATTAAAATTATATCCGTCCAATGCTTGGTACAATTCCACCCTTTGGGCTGGAGCTCCAGTTCTTACTTAAGCCGCTTGGATGGAACACAAAAATAGAGCTGTAAGAATGATTGGTGATAGAGAGATCATGACGCATTCATCCTTTAGACCACCGTCGTAACGTAGCGTGTCTCTCCTTGGTCTATCGCTACTTTTACGGTAATTGCTCTAGTGAAATACCCTGTTGCATTCCTCCCCCCTCAAACAATTCGCGGTAGTACTCGCGCTTCTAGAAATGCCCATCCAGTTTATCCTCGAGCCAACTAGGACGTACTTCAAGTATAGGAATCAATTTTAAGCCGTACTACGCGAATGTGGAATTCTCTTCCACACTCTGTCTATCCCAGTCATTCAAGAATTTAATTTCTTTCAAATGCACTCACTGTGTTGCTGATGGCATAAAAAGGGTATAAAAATCCCTTGAGTGGGTGCAAATTTAAAAAAAAAATGTATTGCAATAATATTATAAAACATTAGTATTGCAAAAAATAGTACTTACGTCCGTCTGCATCCACATGATGCAAGAAAAGTGAACAACTCATCAATACAAAAATGTCTTTTTGATGGAGCTGTTATTGTAATTGAAACAGCTCAGTTATTTTAGGTGACAAAAAGATGCAATGGATGGAACTGGGTTATAGGACAGTATGTTTGTTCTACTCTCATCGAACATAAATGTTCAGAAGAACGTCACATAGTCTTAGAGCATGCAGTATGTAAACCCTGAAAATATGTTCAAACTTTCCACTAGATTTTTTGTTTCACAAAATGTTTAAAACTAATCACGAAGGTTAGAAAATAGAAACCACTGAATTTAATTTCTGGATCATGGTCCAAAATAGATATCGGTAGTTACTGTGCGAAAAAAAATTAAAACAATGGTTTAACTTGTATAATGTTCATAGTCAATAAATTGTTTGAAATTTATCACATATTTTGATTGCAGGTAAAAAAACTGTTTTAAATCAGGTTTCATGCTGGAAAATAATTCCAGCAAACAAATTGTGCAGTTATTTCCCTCTCGCTGTAGGAATTTATTCCACTTTTAAAAGTGGAGCGAATTCCCGCTTTCAGTGGAATTTCCGTTTGGAGCAGATTAACGTGGAGTTATTTCCCTGCACCTCACCTCTTTTAGTGGTGTTATGTTTCATTTTAGCCGAAAAACTTTTTGAGTTCACATCTTGGGATCTTAACCTTTGACCAGCTTGTTGTGATTGATTCCAAATTAATTCGTATGAATGATTGCTGTTCATATTTTTCTACCATTATTCGTTAGTCAAAGACGATGTTTTTTATACGTTCCTACATCAATAATATCATTTCCTCATAATTTAATCTTCTATTAAAATTAATTTTTAATCAGCTCTCAAATATGATTACATATACTAACATTTAACACATTTTTGCTTGCTTTGAAACGAATTGATCAAATTGACAAATAATCACCTATACGACTTGAATTCATTAACA
Organism: Sphaerophoria rueppellii; assembly: GCA_920937365.1. Lineage (NCBI taxonomy): Eukaryota > Metazoa > Arthropoda > Insecta > Diptera > Syrphidae > Sphaerophoria > Sphaerophoria rueppellii. The sequence goes on along the minus strand of CAKKXW010000002.1, from coordinate 20,866,589 downwards.
TTTGTTAACTTAAATGATAATGAAAAAATATTTTTAGACTATCTCGAATCAATATCCAAATCAATTGTTCAAACAACACGGTTAGATTTTGACCTTTGATACAGGGTGTGTTTCGATCGAGAGTAAAAATGTTCAAAAACAGCTCAACATCACTGCGATGTACGGACAAAATTTTTATTTAAAAAAACAAATTTAACAAAATAGATTACAACAATTTTTTAAGCTCGGGACTACCGTTTTTCAAAACTCTGAATTCTAATGCATACGTTACTGAAATTTTGATTTTAGGATTCGTAGGTAGGTACTTTAATTTTTTATTTCATTTCAAGGTTAACTCAAAAACCTACAAGTTTTCAAGAAACTTGTCGTTTGGATGTTGAAAAATAGAGTTTAAAATTGACTTAGCTAAAACAATATATTTTCGAACCTTCAATTGCTTGTAAGAAAATTTAATAAAAGTATATCACGTCTTTGAGAGTTGTTGATTGTAATTTAAGTTCATAAAATCACTCCAATAATGCTGAGTGCTGTTTTGACTCAATTTTTTCAATGTATGTTGCTTAATTTCAGAAATTAGTTAAACTATATGGACATTCAGGCTGAACTACTCGCGATTAAGGAAGCATGCAAATTACTAAAACTTTATCCGAATTAAAACTGCAAAACAGCTATTTTTTCGGACAGCTATATTGAAGCGATTGGCTCGTCCACTTCATCCTCCAAATTAGATCAACAATGCCGAAGTGAGTTAGCGGGCATGAACATTGGACTCAAGGTTACTTTTATCTGGATTCCGGGTAAATTAGCTTTGAGGGCAATGAATGAGCTGACGAGCTGTCTAGGCAAGGATCAGCCCTTCATAGCTCACTCGCGGAAAGCGTCAACATTCCTCTTGGTGCTAAGAAGGGCAAGATCTTCTCAATTTCTCGCTTAATCAAACCTCAGGTGGAGTAGCCCAACCAACTGTATCATATCTAAAAAGGATATGGCCCACCTACAATAAATCCTGTACCAATAACCTTATTTGCAGACCCAGGCAAGACACAGCCAGGGTCGTTGCTACGTGCACCGGACACTGACCTGTTGAAGAACACGCATCTAAGCTAGGCACCGCCCCCACAATACTTTCTGTCGTAGTTGTGGGGACCGTTGAGAAAACGAAACCGTTCTTCACTTCTTGAGCAAGTGTCCTGCTCTAGCCAAAACGAGAGCCAAAACATTGGGAAAGTCCTTCTTCAATGACCTTAATGAGCTTTCCGAACTAAAGATCAAAAATTTTATCTCATTTCTAAACGCAACAAAGTGGATTTAAGGCGTATTGTTAACTAATTGGCTAATTGAGTCACCGAGCAAGACTGCTTGTGGGCAACCTTTCAACTACTATATGGACCCTCAATCCCATTGCTTCTGAACTTGTTAATGAAAACCAACTGGGATCGAAAAGTAAAATCTCCTAGTTCCATTTGAAACATCTTGTGCTTGGTTTGTTTAAATTTTTATCATTAAAACTGTTTACCTACCTTGTGTCCTTGCCTTCGCATTGTTTATTATTTACTTTCCAATTCTGAAAAAATCTGCACCTTACCTCCTGATCAAATACATTTTGTTGTGTGAGTTATTCAAATAACAACACTTATTGAATTTCTTAAATAAATTTATTTCACATAAATAAGTTCTTTATACTCTAATCTTTACAATCCATTCAATTTCATAACATTTGAATGTTTTCAAAGAACCAATTCATAATTTCCTCGAAAACACTTTACAGCAAACGTTTGACAATTTTAATTATAAAGACCGACTTACAAATGCAGGTCACTTTAAATGTTAAAAAAAAAAATAACTTATAACTAAAGAACACAATTTATGTTATTTTCTTTTTTTTGATTTTTTGTTAAATAAGAAAACCGAAATGTTCACTCCCAGACACTTTAGTCATATCACATATTTTTTTTTTGTTTTTCAAATTTTAATAAAAGAAAATTTAGAAAAGCATCTGAGAAGAGCCACATTTTCGATGTTCGTTAAAATTCATAACATTCACTCACAGACTCACAAATCAAGAAGACAACATCCACACTTCAAGGCGCAGCACAGCTACAATCTACCTTACCTACATTTCGAATAGTGTATCTTTTCATTTTTTATACAAAAAAAAAAAATATTTTTAAAAACATTCATAAGAAAAGCTGATGAGCGTTATTTTAAGCATAAAACAGTCAGTCGTATAAAATCATCATTAATAACAGTTAGAAAAAAAATTAAAAGAAAAAAATTATAAACTATTAAGGCAGTAGGCTAGGACGTGACTGATATCTCGGTGGCTGGTACAGTTAGTATTGCATTAATTATTGTAGGTGGTACTGCCGTCGCTGAAGCTGTTGTTGAAATGGATATGGAGCTTGTACTTGTTGGCGAAGTGGGTGCTGATGCTGTGGGTGCTGCAGTATTTGCGGCAGCATCCGTTTCTGGTGTTGTAGCTTTTTGATTGGGAAACAGAACGGAATATGGTGGTGGAGGATCAAGTTCTTCGTAGTTGGGCGGCGTCGACTGGTGTTCAATTGTGATGTTGCCCTGATGCATAGAGGCGTCAGACTCATTGTGGGCTGATTGTGATGCGGAAGCTGTAATTGGGTGATCGGATTTGTTAAGGAAACAGCATTCTAATTGATATTGAATATGAAAGAGATAAAAGCACCCTTAGCCAGAGAATATTTTCCGAAAAATAAAGAAATCAAAAAAAAACTTACCCCACAAACCACAGATGAGTAAAGCTCCACCACAAAGTAGCATTCCCAGCATGAGATAGCCCCAAGGACCATATTTGGAGAGATCGCTATTTAAACCAAGACGTGTGGAATTGCGTCTTGTGTAACCACTTCCGCCGGCGATATGGGTTTTATTTCTCACACTGGCATCGGACTTTTCATTCGATAGGCTTTTGGTATTATTCACTTCGGCAACAACCGGTGGTGGTACATCGAAAGCAAAAAGATTCCGGAAAACTTCCAATGTCCACTGTTCAAGAATATCGCCGTCGTCAATTTTCTTATGATTCCAACACATTTCGTTGTCTTCGTCACTGTCATATTCATTGCTGTAGGGGCAGTGGCGTATACCATCACATACAAGGGCCTTTGAAATACACAAAAGTGGTTCCTGACTGAAATTTAGAGTGAAATTTATTCATTACTGGCTTAACGTGAATTTCCACAATCACTTACCCAATTTTCAAACAAGGATGTTTGTTTTCCTGTTGGCATGCATGGCCCTTTCCGAGAACTGTAATCATCAACTTTGATGACAATTTATGTCCGCCATGTTCCCAAACTACACGCAATCGTCCTTGAAATAATTTCACTGGATCCTCCATATCCAACGAGCTATCTTCTAACTGGCATGGATCCACTTGCCATGATGGTATTTGTGGTTCCAACGAGCTAAACTGCAATTTAACATAAGAAAAAACAAAAATAAATAAAACGAAAACAATAGTACTGCGGATTCTGTTGCTAACTTTTGATACAAAAATGAAAAATGGAATTTTTGCATAAAAACAAAACTGTCCAAAATTAGACCGTATACAAATTCCTGGCCTGACTTAAAACTTTTTATATAAACCGAATCAAACACAAATTCAATTTTATTCAGCCAGATCACGTAGCAAGATGTGCGGAATAAATTTATTGAACAAAAAAATTAAATATTTCAACAACAATATTGTCGCTGTCGTTGAATACGAATCAACTTGGAAAAATATTTAGGTATGTGTGTTATGTTTTCTTTTTTTTTTTTGTTCTTCTTGGCTACAAAATATTTTATAATTTGTTTTGTTTCACTTTTTTTGGCTTTGTTGTTGGTTTTGATTTTATTTTTATTATGTTTTTGAGAGACAGATTGAGATAAAAATAATGCCCTATACGAGGAGAGATTTTAAAAGGATTAAATTATTTATTTAAAACGAAATTTGCATCAAGCAGGATTTGCATTTATATTAAATACTAAGAACTTGTTTATAAGTGGGTAATCACTGGCCTGGATATTATTGCAGTCGTAAAAGTATAAAGAATCTGATAATGATGAAATGTTGTAACTCATTTCAACATGATTGATGTGATGCTCCTCAACTATCAATACATTTTTTTGAAAGAAAATATAGTAACATTAATCTTAGACTGGAAATATTATGTTCCCAACTAGGTACATATATTTGATAACTTATTTTCAAAGTTAGAAAATGTTTAAATATAAAATATTTCCGAGATAATATGAATATGTTAAATTTCGCCAAAAATATCAATTCTACTAGTTTCTCAAGAAATGAAAAAAAAAAACAAAATTAAAAAAAAGTTAGCATGCTTGTGGAAATCTTATAAGAGTTGTAAGTACTAGCCGTTTCTAAGTAAACTCAATTTGATTTTTGATGAAAATAAAAATTCACAACTGAAAAAAATTAAAAAACACAAACGAATTAGGGACCTTTAACAAAATAGGTTCGTTCGATGTAACCGACCCCGGGGCGCTCCAGTGCTTGTCATTACCCTGAACGGAGCTGTCAAAAACTGAAAAAATGTTGTGGGTTTGGTTTGATATCGAACGCATTAGTACTTACTGCTCTGTTTTTTCTCTTTGTTGTATAGCAAAAGCTGATTCGAACAGCCCCGAAATTCTCGTCCCAAAAAAACTTTGAGCGCTACCGGTGCGAGCACTGAATTTTATTATTTTTTTTTTATAATTTTATTTTATTCAAATTTTCACTTATATGTTAATTTAACAATATAAAACAATTTAAATTGGAAAATTAAAGTGTTAATAGAATAAAGTATAGCCATTCTTTAACAACTGTATTGTTAGTGTTGAATGACCAGCAAAAAATATTTTTCAACTATAAGAAAGAACTGACGTAGTTTTTCTTTGAGCAAAATTTATCATTTAATCGGTGATCAAATATAAGCTGAATTACTTTAAAAAGATTAAATAGTGCATATTTGTATATTAAATACGAGAACAATAAATGAAGATGAAAGTTAAAAGACTAAAGTAAAGAATCTTTTTGCGGATTAATTTTTTACTTTATTAATAAGTTCAATATTGCTTAGGTCTATAGTGAAAAGCCAGTCTTTTATTTTTCTTAAAAAGATTTAAAATTATTGGTAGTTCTGATTGAAATTGAAAGATTATTGAAAATTATTCTCGAGGTAATTAAATAAAATGTAATAAAACGTGTTTTGTGTGGAAAAGGAGTGTTGACAAGTGCTAAGTTATTAACTCGTAGATTGTATGTCGATGAATTTCTGCTTGGAATATTTCCGCTTTGTTTATAGAACTCTTTTAAGACCTTAAATATATAGAGATGGCGCAATGGTAGGATTCTCAATTCACAGAAAAGAGGCCAGCTAGCTGTACGTTTGTTTTTATTGCAAATGATACGAATTATATGCTTTTGAGCTTTCAAAAGGGATGCAAAAGTGTTCATATAGGCACCTCCCCAACTTACTAAACCGTATTGTAATTTTGATTGAACAAGTCCGTAATAAATCATAGTTAAAACTTTGTTAGAGCAAAATGGTCTCAGCAGATAAATCTTTCGAGTAATAAGATACATGTAAGTTTTTAATGACTGTACATGAACTTTCCAGTTAAGGTTGTAATCAAAAATAACTCCTAAGTACTAAAAAGAGTCAACTAACTCAATTTTAAAGCAGCTTGAAGGGCACTGGGTGTGCATTAAGAAGTTGCGTCTACCACAGTGATGTAGGGGTAAAACAAACTTCTGACACTCGTGGGAGTGGAAAAACAAATCAAAATCCTTAGGAAAATCATCAGAGAGTTTAAAGCACATTAACTTGGATTTATCACTTATAATTAATTTATGATATGCAAACCAGGCTCTCAGCAATTGCAGGTCTTTATTTATGGTGGCAACACATTGAAAGTATGTAGGTTCGTTGTAGGTAAAAGCTATATCATCTGCAAAAGCACTTCGGTTTCCAGAAAAATCTTGATAGAAAAGAGAGTTAATGTAAATTAAAAAAAAGTAATGGACCCAATACAGATCCCTGGGGCACACCATTTTTCAACGTTTGCAAATTACTTGAAACTCCGAAACATTGAACACGGTGGAATTGCATCGGGCGAAAAAAGAGTGACATCAAACAGCTCTGTGCAAAATCAGAGCGCCACAAAGCGACCCAGAGCGCTCATCACTTTTGAAGCTGTTATTTTTTGGCATTAATCTGACAAGTAGAAACTAAAGCCATAACTAAACATGGAACGATACACGCTTCAACAACGCATTAAAATTAAAATTCACTACAAAAATGATGAACATTTTGTAGTCACAGTTCGCAAAACTAAATCATTTTGGGGTCGATTTGAAGCATGTTGTCAGACCGCAATACAAAACCCGTGCACTTCGCTCACGACAACTGAGAATATTGCTGCTGTAGCCCAAAGTGTTGAAAAAAACACAGGTTTGTCCATTCCTCGTCATTCTTTGGAATTGGGCTTTCTTCAAACGTCATTACACCGTATTTTGCATAATACCATGGTGTTTAGGTTTATAAAGTTCTGTTAACACATGAACTCAAGTCGGCCGATCTTCAACAACATCTTGTCTTTGCTGATTGTATTCTTGAAATTCATATAAATGACCCGGAATTCCTTTGAAAAATCAGTTTGAGCAATGAGACCCATTTCAACCTCTGTGGCTACGTCAACAAGCATAATAGTCACATCTGGAGCTCGGAAAACCCAAGAGTTATTGTTGAAAAGCTTCTCTATACTCAACGTATGACTATTTGGTGCGGTTTATGGTCCGGCGGAAAATGAGGTTAACAATTACGATGAATGATTTTTATGGTCAGAGTTGTATGATATTAGGTTAGTTTATGTGGACTGACAGCTGGTTTTGTAACCGTCACACTTAGATCAATGTAGATCCCTTTTGATACCCTGAAGTATTGAAAAAGTGTTTTAACCTATGAGTTCTATGGTTGGTCGAGCCATTTGGTGGGCTTGACAAAGTTCAGTAGGCGATTGCCTGGGAGTTTTAATAGTGCTTCTAGTTCATTAAAGAAATAGGTGCTGTGCTGGACAGTGGTATAGGGAGTCAGTCGTGTTATCGTGCTCTTCCTAATTGCCGCAGCATCTACATATGTCGTCTATGCTAAGCCCCATCTTCTTTTTGTAGTAGCCAAGTAGGTTATGTCCCGTTATCACGCTTATGAGGGTTCTTAGGGACGGTTTTTTAAGAAGTAAAATCCTATCGGATTTTTTCTTGTCGTAATAAGCCCAGAGTTTCCTGGTGTTACCGCAGGTTTTGCGTTTTTGCTCATCCACATCAAACAGCCTTTCAATTTAAAACATGCTTGGCATCACTTTTTTCTTCAAGTCACCGGTGTTATATAGAATTTGACAGCTCACTTCAAGTAATTCATTTCAATATGATTCATCATTTCGGATCTGAAGAAAGAGACCACACTTAGGCTAGACGCATATTGGGACGCGTCTAAGGTGCGTGACATGATCTGACAACTGTCGCACGACATGATTATAGAAACATGTCATGCTGTTCTTCGCAAATTGATTCGCGTGTTTCGTGTCAAAATACATAATTAGATATATTAATTCAATCACATATTGTAAAGCAGGGCAAGAACATCGCAATGACTTTGTCAAAAGTTAACTATTTTTTGAATTTTTTGAGTTCTGTGTCTGGAAGAATACGAGGAGGAAATGCTTTTGCTGATTTCCTTGAAGACCAAAAAATTCAAATCCCAGAATGCGAAATATCTTTCAAAAGGAAAAAGCCATGGACTTTTCAAAATGACATTGGAGTTACCAGATAAGACATTCATCAACTTCTATAGAATGACTCGAGAGCAGTTTAAGGAAATCCATGAGATTATTAAAGAATCTATTTACTCAGATGGATGTAATGCCCAAAAAAAGGAAACTGTTTTTAATTTTCAAACCTAACGCCAATTTATTAGGTTTGTTCGAAGTTTATTTTGAAGCTGTTCGAATCAGCTGTTGCTATACAACAAAGAAAAAAGACAACAGAGTGCTATCAGCGTGTTCGATGTGAAACCAAACCCAGAGAATTTTTTCAGTTTTTTGACAGTTCCGTTCGCACCGGAGCGCCCCGGGGTTGGTTACATCGAACAAACCTTTTATTTTATTTTTGACATAAAAAATCAATCTCTTGGCAGTCTCGTAAGGAAATTTGCGTTTCGATCACTGTGTCACGCGATTTCCGGAAAACGCTCGTCAAGTCATGTCGTGTCGTTCTATCAATATGCGTTGTCCTGTTTATTTATATTGTATACAAAAACAAGTGCTATGCTGTGTAGCGTTACTTGTGTCGAACGCGGATCAATATGCTCCTATTCTAAGGCATGCTTTTAAACATGTTTAAAGTAAATCCAATGGAGACCAAGAAATCCCCATCTTAACTCAAAAGATGATTGTAGGTTCCTATTTTTCAATACAACATAGCGCTGTTGAAAAGCTAATCATGAATTTGACATTTCATGTTTTTCATGTACGTGCGGAAAAAAGAAAGCTATATTTCGTCTGATTGATAGACATTTTGCGTTTCGCCTGTTGCATTGTGGTGTTGTTTATTTTCTCTGCTGCGTTCAATATTGAAATGAGGAATCATGAAATAATTTGCCCACCGAAAGAAAATTACTAGATTGTTCATTGGATTGAGGATGAGATATTTACCATCGATTATGGACAATGGAGACTGCGTGTTACGAGTAACGAATATTCGATCAGCATCTTGCATCTTACGGTAAACCTCGATACTGGTATCTAACGCTTTTCAATCTGATCGCGAACATACATTTTTTTATCAATCCCAAAATACTTTTGTTTTTGCAGATTCCAATGAAAGTGAAAAGTGATATTTTTTTCTGAATTTGAACAACACACTTTGTAATAAAGGAACAATTACTTTCTGCTTGATTGACATTTATTTTCTTGTATTTCTAAATATGAAGAAATAAAATAAGAATTCAAAAGTCTGCGACATTCATTATAATTATTTTCTTGACCTTGAAAGTTGAATGCCTTTTTCTCACGTCACGTCAGAAGTCCTACCTTAAATATTCTCTAAAAGAATAAATCTCACTTAAGATTTGTAGTTATTACTCTCCAAAATCAATTTCAACATTTTATTAAGCTTGACGTCATAATTAAAATAAAATATTTGCTTTCAAAATTTGAATTGATCGTGACAGAAATCTCAATCAAATTCAAAACAAAACAAAAAAATGCTCTAGGAAATATGGTCGCTGTCTTCAACTCGACGCGTGCATCAATTTGCCAAAGTATATGAAATAGTTCAAAATAACTTTAAGCGCCATAAAAGTTTTCAACGCATGCATAATGTAATATTCGGTAGCGAAATGGCGAAACCTTGCGCTAGAAAACGTGTTCGCTATTCGCAGAGCGCTCTGCACACGCTTTTGATTACAAAAAAAGTGTGCGCCCAACGCTCGACTAAACGACACATGTGAATGCGTCAAATCGTTAAATTCGATTTCCTGGAAACTCACTGTGAATACTAATTTGACTCGCAATATGTGGGAAGCGTTTTATCTGATGTAAATTATTTAGAAAATGTGCCAAATATTCGTCTGTGAAAAAATGTCGGAGTCTGGTTACAACTTTTGTTACACTCATTTTTCTTAACATTTGATTATTTTGTTTGACAATTCTTCAAGATTAACAGACAAACAAAAAATCATCAGCAAACTATCCCACGCCTATTAAGTCTCATAGTGAAGTTTTTTCGTCTATCCCCATTTTTTAGCGTCAATAACCTTTACGAAACAACATTTAAATCCTGCCTTGAAAGAGGTTATTGGCATCGAATTAACCTCACTTGTGAAATCTCTCTGCGAAACCCAAGACATAAAAATGACCTCATTGAGGCAGCAACCATAATTACGAACCTTTACTACGATTCACGGTTCGGGGCAAATGGTTATAGTCATTTATATGAACAATGAAATCTTAATCTAGCACGACTTGATTTATATTTCTTGTCTACGTCGAGTATTGCCCCGACTTTATAAACTCATAGTCAAGCTCAAGGTCAACAGCTCAAAGCCATGGTTCGACAAAGTTACAAAATCTAAGTCTGCAGTTACATTTTTCATTACCTACTCAGAGTTTGCGACGTACCCGGAAATATTATGACGTGAGGCGTCATGTCTAGCCAAACGGAAAAATGTATTTTATTTTTTCTAAATTAAAATTCAAACAGCAGAATAACACAAAGAGAAATTCGTTGGCAAATAACTTTATAACCGTGACAGAGGCCAGTAACTGATTATATCATTTTTGAGCTAATTGTTCGTGATTTATGGACTAATGGCTTTCTGTAGATTTTTGCACTTAGTGATTAAACGAACAGTTAAGATACTTACAATTTTTAGAGGACATGTTCGATTCTTTTTGACTCTGTCCACATCCATAAGCGGTGGACCAGCGTGTGCATTGTGAAAATTGGTTCTTATTTTTGGCCGAATTAATCTCACTATGAATCCGTGCAAATCGGGAGCACTCAATATTCGCAAGCACGATTCCTTCTTTGTTTCTGGATTGAATTCCAATATTAGACTAGATTCCTTGCCGTCACTCTCGATGAATCGCTCCTGTTGCGCTGTGCACATTGGCTCGAAATTGGGTTTCGACAGGAAGTTGACATCTTGAAAGACAAAAGAAAGAGAAAAATTCAAATAAATATCTTGTCTTGTAATAAAAAAGTCAGTCAGATGTTTGCTTACTTCCTATTTTCTCAACTATTATTGCTTAATAATTTCCCTGAATATAATGAATTTCAATTATTCTAACTGACAACCTCAAAATAGCTCTCAGTAAAAAAAAACTTCATCAAATTTCTTAAATTGCAATTCGCAATTAATTTAAAGCTCTCCTCCAGCAATTAACCTTAAAAGCCACTCATTTACTACCATGTCGTTTGTTTGTAATTCCTCAACCAACTCATTGATTTAACACCATCAAGGAGACAATAGCGTACACAAATAAACCAGCCTCAAATTCAAAGGTAGATCGCACATAATGTACTCGATAAACCTATTCACTTCCTAATTGAAAGCCACACGTTCATTACTGAACCACACGACCAACCACAGTTCCGTGGTTGTTGGCTCAAGATATGTATAATGGCCGCTATATTTGATATCAATCTACACACTCTATTGTTGCATTCCACTGACACACACCTTTATGTGTTTACCCAAAACATAATTTATATCTATATAAAGTTTTCAATGTTTCCAAACGATTATCATCATCTAACGGCGAGCTACACGGTCAAATGGTCAAATGCAATAATTCCAATTGATCTTTTAATTGAATCTGTCTAGCTGCACTCGTGTAATTGGGTCAAAACTAAACAGTGTCACGCGTTGGAATTACTCTCGCTGAACATTACAACGCAACGGTAATGGTTCAAGTAAACCCGGGCAGGTGTAACTAATAGGTAGAGAGCAGCTGTAGTTGGCAAATAATGGCTTAAGGAAGTGTATCAAGGCAGTGTTTTTATTGAAGCTATTAATGCGTGGCCAACGGCGGCGATGGCGTTTAGTGCAAAGTTTCCATAACACGCACAGGCCCATTGTTTATGCCCTCCTAAATCATTTAGAGAGTGCGTTGATTATATCTAACATCAATTTGTTATGAGCTCTCAATCAGTGCTTGTGTATCGTTCGTTTTCGTATCACCGTTGTTTGAGCGGTTAAAATAACTGCACTCAGAAAAAAGCGCACCCACATTTTGAACTCCTATGGAGATGATACAAAAAACCCAGAAAATAGAGCGAGATAAGGTAGTTGATCTTGTATCAATCCAAGTAAAAACAGTTGGGCCTCTCACGAAACCTCAATTTCTTGTTTCGATACTATTTTTGTCAGTGTATCATCTCCTCTCTCCAATTCGTGATTTACAAAACTGATTCGCTGCTTTTAGACTGTAAGGGGGCAAATATGATGTTCGCCTAACCAATTTATTGCCGATGATGAACATTGAACAAACTGAATTACATTTACGTCCCACTGCTTCGGTTGTGATGCTTAAACGGAGCATACGACAATGTAGGGTCATTGGCAAGCGACCTCAGGCCCGCCAAGTCGCTATCTCCACTGTATAAATTTAATTACCACGACAGCAAACGTTTGAGTGATAAATGGAGATAGAGTTGAAGAGCACTCTTAACGAGGCACACGCAGAATAAGGCGCTATCTCTCTTTATGAAACATGGAAATTTTAATTTAACAGGAATTCATGAAGGCGATTTAATTTTTTCGAATCTATTTTCGATTTGGTGATTCTTTGGCGTGGGTGGAAGTCGATTTATGAAATTACACGCTTTTTCTCCAACTACGTTCTGGTAAACTGAACAATGTTTGCCATAATAGGGAAGAGCCAAAGGCGGTCATTACGTGAGAACACTTAATTGACAGGGTTAAGGTTAAATGATATTGAACGAAAACTGAGAGCAGGCATTAATATAGGGTAAGTTAATTAAAAGTAGCATGATATATTGAGTTTAAAATTTTTTAACAATAAACACCGTACGTGTGTTGTTGGGTAATTTAGAAAGTTTTTTTGTTCATGTTATAAACAGGGTACCTATTTTTATCGGATGTAAAGAACAAAATCAAAGTGATGATGGCCTGGTTTACAATAATTTTAAATATTTAAAAGTTATCTGGATCAAAGACCACACTAAATGGCCATTATTTTTGTCTATTAAAATTTTGCGCTGTGGAGAAAGCGGTCATTTGCTGCATCCGTTCGGGATGGATTAATTTCAAATAATATGACGTTGATCATGATTGTATAATTTGTGAGTCCTACTTTTTTAATTGCAAAAATGAGTGTAATTTTATAGATGGACACAAATAACTTTTACTTTCTGTTCGTTGTTGTTAAAAGTTTGATAAGGCCTTTATACTCGAATAGAAAAGTTTAAATGTAATTATTTTGCATAGTGTTCATACATAATGAACTGACTGATATCTATACTAATATATAAAATAAGACTATTGTTTATTTGTCGGTTGTATGTTTGTAGTCGATAAACCAACAAACAAACAAAAGTCATACCTAATAAATGTAATAGAATTCTTCTGCGATGCACTGAATGTGCAGTTACTCTGAAAGAAAATGAAATAATTATTAATAGGAAAAAAACATTGATTTTAATCTACATACTCGAAAATTTTGTTTGGATATTCATAAAAACTGACAGCCGACATCAATTTTTTGAAACGTCTTTCTATTTTCATTTCATTTCATTTCCAGTTCATTCTTCTATGTTATATTTAAAGCTGAACTCCTACTTAAGCTTTTGGACCAAAACAATGTTTACATGCGATCTCTTGGGCACGACTTTCTGTACAAAAGAAAATGTTAACATCGATGTTCAAAAAAATGCATGGATTTTTATTTATCAATCTCTGTGCATTAAAATTTCGCATTATGAAAAATGGTTTTCAAAGGAAAACTGGAAAATTTCAAGTTTTAAAAGGAAAAATTGCATGTAACTGTAAGTGCATTGGTTTCCAAATGGAAAACTGGTTTCGAATGGAAAATAGAAAATTTTTCATGAACAACTCGGAAAACTAATTGTTTAAAAAAAAAAAAAAAAAACAATTCAAAAACCTTTGAATTTTCAGTTCCATGAAACCAGCCTTCAATTCATGTTCCTTAAATCAAAGTTCGAGTTTTGTCAAAGTGACCATTTCATTTGAACATGACTGCATCTGAACTAAACAATGTTTCGGTTTCAGTTTATCCATACTTACCATCTATTGACCCATGATTGCACGGTCGAAATGTACCTTACTAATTTTTTCCTGAGATTCGAGCGAAAATGTTTATGCACAGAAAATCGTGCATGTTCGGTGTAAACATTGTCTTGGTCAAAGCTGAAGTAGGAGTTCAGCCTTAAATTTAATTTAGAAGAATGAACTGGAAATGAAATGAAAAATAGAGAGATATTTCAAAAAATGATGATGATGTCGGCTGTCAGTTTCCTGAATTTAAAAACAAAATTTGCGGGTGAGTAAATTAAAATCAGCTATTTTACTATTAATAATTATTTATTTTATTTACAGGACCTCCTATTGCTTCATCAGTTCAGTGCATAGAAGAACAATTGTCCATCATTTATAAGGTAATACTTTTGTTTTTTTATCAGTTTATCGACTACAAACATACAACCGACAAGCAAACAAAAGTCTTACTTTATATATTAGTATATAAGTATAGATAAGTAATTTTGAAAAAAAAAAGTTTAAACATTTTCAAATTACTTTTGAAAGCAAAATATTGGGGCAACATAATTATTTACGTACTTTCAAAGAAAAAATACATTGATCGCATATTTATTTTTGAAGAAAATCTTATAACAAAAACGGTTTTATGGAAGATATCGTTTCTGAGAAAATTTAAGCTTTTCATTGTTCCCCAATGTAGACTACACTAAATTTTGTTCTTAAAAAAATAATAAAGAAACGTCAAATGCAAATTCGTTCAAACCTTTAATTTTCAAGTTTGAAGTCAACCGGACCAGTGGTTAAGGATGTAGGTGCGTTTATAGACAGAAAGATGGACGGAATCGCCGGACCAACTTTTTTCGACTTCTCTATCATCTGATAGTGATAGTTTTTCTTTACTATTCACCACAATAGATGAACTTTTTAGACATCAAACAATGATGAATGATGAATTTTCTGGCGTTATTACCTATAGCTCTCTCGCAGAAATTCTCAAACCCGGCAACACAGGGTATTTTCGGCTAGTATTTTATATTTTAATACGATATTTAATGCAATATCCGTTCACTACGGCGTATACGTGTTATAATAAAAAAAAATTATAATTAAAGTGGCGCGACAGCTCTTGAAGAGCCAAGGCCTAAGTGCCTTACTCTCATCCACAATTCTCTAGGTGCGTGTGAAGAATTGAGGGGACCTACAATTTTACGCCGATTCCGAACGGCAAAGTTGAGAAACACTTTTTCATGACAGATGATACTCTTGGAAGTTTTGTCAGTTCTTCGCAAGAGGCAGTGTCCGTGAAAGATGAAATAAAAACTTTGGGCCCGAGTAGGATTCGAACCCATGACGTTCTGCTTAGCAGCCAACGCACCTAACCACTAAGCTACGGACACTACATACGTGTTATAATAACATATAATAATAAACTATATGCAACACCACTGCAATGACTTTCTAGAGCGTCTTTCATAAGCGTCTGTCTGCATGTCTTCCCGTAAATTACAACCACTTTTTTTCAGAATAACTATCATGTCACACAGAAGGTTCGGGTTCAATTCCAACTAGTGTTTAAGTGTGAGGCAATCAAACCTTAAAACTTCAAAGCTCTTAAACTCTAATTTAACAAGCTAAAATTATAAAAGCTTATAGCTTACAAAAATCCTCACCTAATATACAAACTTATTCTTCCAAAATAAATACAGGCATACATATAAACAAACTATAAGAGGAAAAAAATCTCAAATTTGTTATCATCGCAACATTAAACTGCAACATTTAAATATTAGCACAACATGCACTTTCTGACCCAGTTGCAAAATTTGTAATTAGTGTTATCTATTCAATTCAAGCGAAACGATAAGCTAATTTTACAATGAGTGATTCAAGCAATTGTTTTACAGCACAAGCTGAACGGCATTGAGGAAGAGCATGAACTCACAATGGAAACCTCTAATTTTTACAAGGTAACACCTCTCAACGCCCTGCTTGATAATAAAGAGTCAAGCGCCTCGTAGTCTGTTTAGTTGGGTTGCAAAAATGATTCCTTGCTTTTGCAATGAGGTGTATGATAATATTATTATCATGTATTAGCGGTATTTACCAACCACCCTGTACCAAACTTCAATTAACTTTTTTTTTACTTTAACGACCACCTCAATGAAATTTTAAGAGGCATCAAAAATATTGACACACAGCGCGACCAATTCGCAAACAAATGTCATAAAGAGTATTTTTTTCATTATTTTGCAATAACAAGCAAATACCTTGTCAACATGTCAACATGCTATTGTGAATTAATGATGCGTTATTCCCAATGCTAACCAAGGTCTGACCTTAGATCTTGAAAATGCATCAGGGGGTATCTCGAGAGCTAGTTACAATCATAATGAGTGACGTATTCAGTTTGAGAAAATAATTCAAACAGTAATTTTAATCTGGTCCCCTCAAGGGCCAAGATGATTATTGAAGTTATACCAGAACTATTATTGTTTGTCAAATTGCTAGACAAAAGGTAGACAAAGCCTACGGCAATCATCGGCGACACAATCGAAATTATTATTATGCTTTCAGTTTCTCAAGTTTGACATTGAAAGGGGTTACTGTGTTGTGTTGACAGGTCCGTGAGACAGTCCGATTTTGAGGAATATAAAGTTTTGAACAAAAAACAAAACAAATAAAAATGTTGAATGAATTATTAACGCGTTTAAGCGTCTATCGTACCATAAACGATTGCGGTCGGAGCATCCCGTTCCACAGTTTACAATATAGGTCATGTATGAAGCAGATTGTCTTATCAGTGATTGAAGTAAAACTCTTACATGCTACAGGGTAGATATTGAGGGAAACCTTAAAAGAATAGAGAAAAGAGAAAATGTATAGAAAATGTCTGACTGAAATTTGATAAAGGGTCCGCAATCTTACGATTTTTTTAACAAGTGCTTGTTTCGTGAATATGGTAACACCTAGCTCATGTCTGATTTGACAGATAATTAGTTCTATCCTTCCGCTGAACGAATATGGTTGTGTATACTTGAACAACGCTGGGAAATATTGCGACATTACTCTGAAAATCATGGTAAGGTTGCAGAATGTGTGCGAAAATTGCGTACGGATTTTGGAAGAAGAGAAGCACTGTATTTCGTTATCTTGTGAAAAAAGTGAAAGAAACTGACATCCTCATCGATAAACCAAAGCGTGAAAAGCCAAAAATTGTGCGTTAACCCGAAAATATTGCTGCTGTGAAAGTAAGTGTGTGTGAATCGCTATCAACATCACTTTACCGTCGTTCTGAACAGTTGAACATTTCGGAGACATCATTGAGACGAATTTTGCATAGCGACTTTGGTATAACGCCATACAAAGCCCAACGGGTTCAGGATTTTTGGCTTCGCCTTCGATCGACTGAGAGAACATGCCGATTTTACCAGAAAAATCATTTTTTCTGATGAAGATCGTTATAATCTTGGCGGGTTATGTAAACAAGCAAAATTGTCGCAGTTGGGGCACAGAAAACCTGTACGCATACATTGAAAAGCCGATACACCCAAAACGAGTCACAGTTTGGTGAGGATTTTGGTTCAGAGGCATAATTGGGCCATTTTTCTTCGAAAATGAGCAAGGAGTGGCCGTTACACTCAATGGCGATCGTTATCGGGCCATGTTGAACGAAGTTTTGTTCACAAAAATTGAAGAGGAGGATATTGGCAACATTTGGTTTCAACAGGGCGGCGCTACGTGCCACAAAGCCGAAGCTACACTCGATGTTTTGCGCCCTGTTTTTAGAAGATCTCATTATCAGCCGCAGAGCTGATTTCGTTTGGCCACCACGGAGATGCGATTTGACAACGTTGGACTATTATTTGTGGGATGCCGTAAAAGATAAGTGTTACGCTGACAAGCCGGAGACCATTGACGCTTTAAAGGACAATATTCCTGAAGCCATTGTTGATATACAGCTGCACCCTATCGATAATGTGCTTAAAAATTGGACCGATTTTGTAGACTTCTGCATGGCCAGACGAGGCAGCTATTTGAATGAAATTATTTTCCTTTATTAACCGGAAGGATTGTACTCTCAAATAAAATTAAAAAATTTGAGAAGATATCCATCAGTTTTTTTTATAGCATATTCAAAAAAAAGTTATTTGGCGGTCCTTTTAGATAACCAAATATCTTAAACCTTGAAATCGACGAATGTTTGCTCAGAGCCAACCCACATTGTTTGGTCGCAAACGTCCTACCTCTAACTGTTAATTCATTACTCATCTTTAAAGAAAAAAGGTGTTACCATACGACTCACTGTCAAGATAAATAATAATGTCGATGACGATAACGATGCCGGCATAGTAACATGATGAGGAGCTTCTTAATGAAAGATGCTTCGTGTTTCATGGAAGATTTCGTGATTCATTTTGAACTCGTTTTTTGGTTCCGCAAAGTTATTCAATTTCCGTTTCTTTCTTTTCTTTTTTGACAATTTGGGGTGACTCGGCTTTAGGAAGAACTCTTGTTACACATTGAACCAAAATATGATTGGTAAACAACCAAAACAAATGTTAGTAATCTGATGAGTATTTAATTGCAGTAACCCAAATAGGTTTTCACTTTTTTCACAACTTTGTTTTAGTTTATTGATTCTGTTCATTGGTTGCGAAGAAAGCGCAAACTAATCTGAACTTAATAACCAATTTCTAGAACAGAAAAAGCTCATTTCACAATTTCACATTAAAAATAATTTTACCGATTTAAAAAAAAAGGCCAAATGGATTTAAATTTGTCGAAAGAAAAGAGAAGTTCATTAATTCGATGGGCAAAATGTATACAACTAGACAAACTGAAATATTTTTGTTTCAAACTACTGTAACGTTTTCATTGTAACAACTTCAAATTGCTTCAAATAAAATAATTCATTATTACTTAGAAGACAATTTCAGTTAACATCAAAAGTTTGAAGCGCATTTCACAACTTACAATAAATAGAAAAAATAGATCTGTTCAACTAATCTCTGAGGTCAAGCGAAGATTATTCATTCGGGTTGCACAGATCTTCATGCCGTTAACCAGCAACAATATCAAGTTTATCAAGAAACCGTTTTCGCTTGTATGACAGCACGAAAGTGTAGTAGTAAACCAATTTCGCCATATGTCGGAGCAATTAAACCACATAAATATCTTTCGGAGACAAACAAAGAAATAAAAAAAACCTCACTATGGGTAAGGCATGTATGTATGTATGTGCATGTCATTTGAATCACGGATGCACGAAAAAAACAACCAGTGTGGGCAGAATTTTGTTTGTTCCTTTGTAGGTCAGATAATACAGAACTCTTAATAACCAGGTTCATCACCTCAATTCGGTCGTTGGCGGTCTAACTGGATTCTGGTTACAAAGTGGGTTGATGCTATTTGTCAGGATAGTTGGACTATTTTCTTGACACTATACTACTGCAGCTGGATCATTATTTTCATTTTGTAAGTTGTTGCCCTGCAATCACCTTTTCCATTCAGGTTTGTTGTTTTGATGACAAAGGCAGACAGATAAACAAGTTTAACTTGTGTCATCATAATTCTTTAATTGTCGCATATTGATTCAGAATCTCGTTTTGAACTCCAAATTTGTTTAACATTTATGATAACTGGTTTTCTTTATATGTCAATCATTGATTTGTTTAAATTAAATAGCTACAATAAATTCAATAAATATTATGAGGCTGTGTTTAAATATTGAGAACCAGTTGTTGCTTAGAAGAGTCTCTGTACAGACAAATTGTTGTTTTTGCAACTAAAATAAAAAGTAATACATGAAACATGGTTTTTAAAACACCATTTAAATCTTCCTCGATCTTGTGAATAGATATCGTTGAGACCTTTCTTGATGAAAGATTCGGTGGGCTGGAAGATTTATTTACTTATTTATTTCTCGGTAAATTGAAGAATATTTCAGAGGCATATCCATGTTTAAGATTTTTTTAAATACTAATAGCAATTAGAAAATTTATCGTTTTTTGTCAAAAGCATAAAATTCGAAAATGCGCCATCAAAAAGCGCTTAGGCACATTTAAAGCTCGAAATAAATTACCTTTAAAACGGCACAGCAATTTTATGCAAAACAAAAAACACATCACTTGACTGACGAATGGATATTCGTTTGGTTGTCCTTCAAAGTTTAATTCAAAACGTGACACCGGACAACAAAAAAAGAAATGCTGAAAACGAAAGTAAATATGGAAAAGTGTTTACCTCTTCATTTTAGATCAAAAATCTCAGATGCAATAAAATTAAAATTGTGACAGTCACTGATTTAAGAGGTGGAGCTTTTCGCCATTTCTTGTTTATTTATGGGAAGATATTAATTGTTTCTTTTTTTCTGTTCTTATAAGCAAAATATAATTTGTTTTGCTTATGCTTGAAGGTGAGAAGAAGATAACGTAAACAAAATTCTGAATTTTTTAAGAGAAGTTTTGAAACCCATTCATTTGCAAACACATTTAAGAGGCCTGGCAAGAGATCGCTTGTTGTTCAACATGTTTGAATATTTGAAACATCGTTAAAGTTGGATTTGTTTAACTAGCCCTTAAAGACCAAAAAATAATAATACTATTCCGGTTCTATTTATAATTACGAGGCCAACTTCTTTCTAAGCTTGGCGGAAGCCGAAATGAAATAGTAAACTCAAAAACAGTTCAATTTAAGATAAAATATTTACCCATATACATCTATGTGTTCAAAAAGGTGATGACACCTTCACATACAAAAACGAAGTTGTTAGAAAACAAATTGATTGAATTTTATTCCAATTTAAACATGTTTGTGTATAAAAAAATGAATAGGAGCAAATAAGGTGTGGCATAAGAACTAAAACGACAACAAACAATGCGGCGGGATCGAAGTCTCAATGAAAAACTAAAAAAAAACACTATTTGGTATCGGGTTTAAAAATGGCCTATAGGTAATATAAAGAAAAAGAAGAACAAATAGACTTAAAGAGTGTTCGGGACAAAAACTGTGTTTTTTCAAATGGCATTGTGAAGCAATTGGTTTTCCTATTGAAATGATAAAGGTGTCAATGGGTAGACAAAAACTAGGGCACTATTGGAGCTTAATTTCAATTAAGTACTCCATTACTTAGTAGTGAGGACTCAAAAACGCCAAAATCGCCAAAAATCGCACTTTTCAAAACTAAATTCCATAAAAAATTCTTTTCATTAAGTGCTAACATTCCTTAATGAGCATGAAATTCGACATATAAACTTTAACACTATTGGAGACAAATATTATTTTTTATCAACAAAGACTTAAGAAAAACATTATTATTACCTATTAAAATTCGTATTATTGATAAGCAGTTTTTCTTATGAAGCGATAATTTGTTTCATTTATAAAGAACCTCAACATATGGCAATCAAAATATTTTGAAAAAACTACGGTCAAACACATTTTATTCTGAAGTTAAGATATCATTCTTTCGCTAAATCTCCCTAAAATTAAAAATTCAATACAGCAACAGCTTCTTTAAAAGTGTTCGTGGCTTAGTGGTTAGGTGCGTTGGCTGCTAAGCAGAACGTCAGGGGTTTGAGTCCTACTCGTGCCCACCGGTACTATTGTTGAAATTAAAAAGTAAACTACTTGTTGTTTTCTATAAACTTGTAGTTTATAAATCCAGTTGCTTCTGCTTGTTCGTCTTTTATATGAATAACAATACCTCTTGCGAAGAACTGACAAAACTTCCAAGAGTATCAACCTGTCATAAGAAAATTGCTTCTCATTTTTGAAGTTCGAAATCGGCGTTAAATTGTAGGACCCCTCAATTCTTTATACGCATTCAGAGAATTGTTGATGAGAGTAAGTCACTAGGCCTTGGCTCTTCAAGAGCTGCCGCTGCTTCCTCTACAGTTGGTTGGTGTTTTAACACTCGGAACACTCATAAGGTAAAAATAATTTTAAATTTGACAAATGATTTTAACTGTTAAGACTTAACAAAAATAGGGCGACCGACAGCTCTAGAAGAACTATTTTCTCTATTGCGTGTGGAGAATTAGGACAGTCTTGATAGTTTTGTTAGTTCTTCTATACTTTTTTTTTCAATTTTCAATTTGCAATTTTTTTTTTTAATATTTCTATAACAACTTTACATATTATTCTATATTGATGTCTTTCTTAACTAACTTCCCAGAAGAAGTTATTGTAATGGGGCCGATTTTGTGAATCTTCAATTTTTGCATATCTTCACTAGAATCCGAATCAAGCATTTTTATGATAATATCTGTGTGTATGTGTGTTTGTGTGTGCGCTACGTTTTTTCGTCTCGATTATCTTGTGAATCACTCATCGTATTGTCATAAAATTGGTCTCATTCGACGCGGTATTGTTTTGTCAAGAGCTAATTGGGTTTTGAACGCAATCGGCCCAGGGGTTTTTGAATGGCAATCAAAAATCTAAGACAATATTCAGGAGTATAATATACTAAATTGGATTACTAGCTGACCCACCAAATGCTGCTTTGCCATATAAATACTAATTTATGGAAATACTAATCCGATTAGAAAAATTGCTTCAATAATAGAAAACTACAATAATCAAGGGGCTGTATTTTACTTTTGGCAGATGGCACAACTCTAATTCAATAAACTTAATGTTTTTCATAAAATCATCAGTTTTATGGAATATGAGTGTTCAACTGCAACGGGATTCATCGGCTGAATATTTTGCAAAACAACTAATGTTTTTACGTATTTTTCTACTCTGGGAAGTTAGTCGTGTGGACTCTATGAGTCGCACTCATATTTTTACTTGCGACATATAGATTATATGGCAATTATTGAATTCGTAAAATAAATATTTGAGATGATGTTGAGATATGACATTACGATGATAGAGAAGTCGAAAAAAGTGCGTCCGCCGATTCCGTCTGTCTGTCTGTCTGAAAGTTTTCAGGCATCTACAGTCTTAACTACTGGTGCAATTAGAGGTTTGGGCAAAAACTCATATCCCAGTTTTCTTATTTTTGTTTTAAGATCAAATTTTAGTGTAGCGATTTTTTTGGCCAAAAACAAAAACATTCAATTTTCTCAAAAACCGCTCCTACAATTTTTTTTAAACTTCCTCGAGTTTTATTTTTTTAAACATTCATGTATTTTATGCACAAAAAAAAATATTTGTATTGCTCCAAAACGGTACCTCCCATAGAACCGTTTTTTTGTTATTAGATTTTCTCGAAAAATTAAAGTCCGATCAGCGTAAGTTTTTTTGAAAGTACGTATATATTGTTCCAATAATATTTTGTGTTCAAAAAAGTTTCAATTTTTTTTTGTATTTTTAAGAAATATTTTTTTTTTCAAAATTCTGTATCTCAAAAATGGATCAATTTTAAAAATCCAAATTGAAGTATAATATGTATATTTACATGGTCTTGAAAACTGCATATTCAAATTAATTTTAAGACATTTTTGAAAAACTTTATGTATAAAAAATTAATTTAAAAAAAAAAAACGGCTCGAACGACTTTCAAAAGAAAAATTCAATAAATCAAGAATAAGGTTTGAATGTGTTTGGCATTAAAATTTAAAGTTTTGGAATTAAATGCATTTACGAGGTACATTTTCAAATTTTAATTTTTTTTAATAAATTCTAATAAATTACTTTTATATATTGATTTTTTTTTGTGAGTTATGTGCAGCCGGCTCTCCTTCTATAAATGTTTAATGAAAGAACATTATATTTATTTATTTCAAGTAAATATTTAAGTGCATAGTGTAATCAGAATTGCTTAAAGTATATCTCCTATCTTAACACTACTTTTTGCAATTTTTGGAACATAAAAGTAATCATTTATATATAGTTTTAGCATGCAGGAGCAAGTTCGTTCGACCCAGTCGTGCACATTTTTTTTAAACGACCCCTACGCGAAATCGGTAAAACCTCTAATTTTCAAGTTTGAAGTCAATCGGACCAATGGTTAAGGCTGTAGGTGCGTTAACAGACAGACGAACTCGCCGGACCAACTTTTTTCGACTTCTCGTCGTAATGTCATATTTGATCAAAATCAATTTTTTTTTCCGAATGCAATACTTGTCATATATATTCTATGAGCCTTACCTACTTATAAACAAGCATTCAACACGCATTAAGATAGATGCCTGCTTTAATTTTGAATTCGTTTCGAAATGCGTTGTTACTAATAAAAAAGTTAAACACGTATTTTACTAATAACCTCTCTATTACTTTGTCTACTACATTCGGCTACAAATATACAGTTGAAAATATGACATTATTAATCCATTTTTGAGAAGTAAACAAAGGTGTTAATACATTTTAATAAGTAAAATTTTCACTCTGGATCGTTTCATCGCTCACTTGAGTGAGAAACATTCGGAATTATTTGATAGAACTAATTTAATGTGACCCTATTTCCATCTAAGTACTAATCCTATTGAATTCTTTTAAGAATTCTCAAAATGCAACTCTCAGACGGGTGTATAGGTGAAAAAGAACAAAACTTTTCATTTGACACCACAATGTAAAATTGTTCATGTCAACTTGTAGAAGAATCTTATTTATTCGTTGAGCCTATCTTTTTGTACATTTATACATGTATATCATCAGTCGCTGCTTTGAACACATAATAGAGCATCGTTGATAGCCAGCACAAAGGACTAACTTTCAATTTGTAAATCAAAAACAAGCTAAATCTTCATTTGAAGAGGAAACCGAAGTAAAGGTATCTACAAGAAGCAAATTGAAGAAAGGACTGGTGTTAGCTTGGTTTAATGTTGATTTCAACAGTTTTTTATTTCGTTTTATATGCACTTCACTTGGTTCATCACAACTAGAATTCTTTTAAAGTGTCCTTTTGATCAGAATTTCTCTTCCATCCGCAAGTTCCGTGTTCTGAATCGATGCCTGTATCGAATTGCATGATCAAGAAATCTTTTTGAATAATTTCGCATCCCAACAAAAAGATTCGCACCAAATTCGGAGGATGTTGTTATGTTTGGCCTCGCCGGCATCTTTGCTGGATTTTTCAAATCTTTTTGCAATTCTTGAAGCTGCAGCCATCCCGATCGCAGAAGGTCTTCTTCACAAAAATTAATTAATTACGATAACAGGATTGTCAGTATGACAGCAATAACTTTGCTGCAACATTTAAATATGACTTTAAACATGAGTTTCACAACTTAACAATTTAAATTGAAGTTTAACGTTATGTTGGGTATTAAATAGGTTATTGGTATGGTTCAGGACTAAGAGTCGACTTTATTATTTACGTAATCTTTAAATTTGGTTATACGTTAGGCTCCTTGCCGCAAATAAAAATTGAATTTATTTATTTTGTATTCAAGTATTCAAGTAAATTTGTCCACGAGAAAAAAAAGCGACACATAATGGTGTGAATGGTTATGTATAATCAAATTATCTGAACTGCTTATTTCTTTCATGGACATCACCTCGAATTTTTATCTCAGGTCAATTATTGTGAAGGGCAAGCTTAAGATAGACTATTCAATGGCTGATGGTAATGAATTATCAAGTCAAGTTCGTAGGATAAAATTTCAATTAAATCAACTTAAACCTTCATGAATATGCATTGTCTTAATTTTATGGTTTATGGAATTCAATATAAAAAAATCTGTAGTCTCTTCTAACTCCTGTTTTTCTGTCATTAACTGAATTTCTGTTTCAAGAGTATGTTTTGAGCACGTGGAGGATGTATAGGTACTTTAAGGACTTTGAGAATGAATCTGTAGCCTCGACGTTCTTAATATTTTTCTTCTAAAATTCACAGAAACGGAAACGAGTGGAAAAAGTGTCATATCTTGTATCCAATATTTAAATCCGGTTCATATTATTCGAACAATGTTCAATTAGTAATGTCATTACTCACTGTCATTAGCATTACTAATAAAAGAACTAAAATGAAAATAACACAAAAAATCTTCTTTTTTAATCTTCTTCATGAATATTGAATCAATTTTAATCTTCCGCAAACGGTATCTACACCTATTCGCATTCGCAAAAACCTACCGTTAAAACGGCGAAAATAATCAGTCGAAAAAGATAATCTGTAACAATTCCCATCAATCTATCTTTTTAGACTTTTTCATCATCATAATTCCTACCGCCACACTCACCATAGATAGAAGAGAAAAAAAAAAAACAATATCACGGTACATTCACATGTGCCCCGATCTCCCGACCAACCTTGTCTTTACCGCCTTTCATCGAGACCAGATTGTATTGTTGTTTTCTTTTCTTTCTTTCTTAGACAACCGGAGTTATTCACTGTTACCACGCGATTAGCGAAGACGTCAAATTAAATATGCAGTTAGGCGATTTTTCGCATCAGTCACTATTATTAAGTTAATTTACGATATAAGCACTCGCGGGTAAGGTAGGTAAAACCAAATAGAAAACAGTTCAAAATCCGGAATTGGCAACGCATTTAACTTCGTTTTATTATTAGTAAGTAGGTTTTTTTCTTCTTTAAACAACCCTCTCCTCATCCTCATGCTACTTGTTGTTTGCGTTTATCTCTTCTGATTTTGTTTGCATTTGTGATTGTGGTTGTGCGAAACCAGTTTAACTGCATAAATTTTGTTACTTAAACTGTCATCGGCATTGCAACAATAACAATCTACCACTTATTTGGCCAAAATGCAAACAACAAAATCCTCTCATTATACAGCTGTGAGTCTGAACACCATAAGACAAGACCCGATTCGAACCGTTAATTTGACACACGAGAGGGTTAGAAAGAAAAACGATAATGCTTGTCTGCATCTCCGGTTTTCTAACGATAACAGTTATTGCTTCAGACAACAAAATTAAACGGTATTACTTACTTGGATAAACCGAGCTGCAACGGACTGCAACGCATAAGGTCAATAGAGACCAACAAGCGATCGTTAACCTAACACGATGGATATCCATTTTGGTGATGATGTAGATGTTGTATAATTTCCGCAAACAGATTTTCCTTTAAAATAATTCCTCGAAAATCGATAAATCGACGCGACCGACGTAACAATAGGAATGAATGTGTATGTATTCGGAATTGTCAAACTTCTTTATTTTTTTAATTGATTTTAATTTGATTTGATATCACAGAACGCCCGCTTTCCCGGATGGGACTTATCACTTTTATGCTCTCGCGATTTGTCGCGGTTGTATGCTTGCGATTGCGGTTGTTGTGGCTTATACTCAGGGTGTTAATGTGGGCGAAACTTCAAATCGAGAGCTCGTCGATCTGGCTTGCGCTAAGCTAATCATTCTGGCACCCAATAAATTCACTTTTTTTCCAAACGAAATTAGAGATTGATTCACTTCAATACGAAATTTGACACCTTCAATTTCGAAACCTCAGGGACAGAGAATAAATAATATTTTTAAGGCCACTTTTTGAGCAAATAAAACTCGAGACAACAGGTAATTTTTTGTTTTTGTTTTTTAATTAAGCTTAAAATTGGATTATTTGTTTGTGTTTAAAACAAGAATTAAATTTTTATGATCTGTCACTCCCGAAGAAGCGTGTGTCGTCTAACTTCTTACTTGCGTGCGATTCGAATATGAACTGATCTCCCTCGATTGGTGTAGGTTGGGAGTAATCATGGTATCCGAGTTTAAGTCAGAGACGAGTGTTGCTGGTTTGAACATTGACGGACTTGGTTAATGGCGCTGAGAGTAAATTGAAGGAAATTAAATTTCTTCCTTATAAGGAGAGCCACCTTTCTAATTCAAAATATCAATCTTAAGGACTTGTTAAAATAACATTTCGATAGACTTTTAGCTTTGACTTGAATTCAAAGCTTAGACTTTTTCGTATTCAAACAAATTTGGAAATTTCATAACGAAAAAAAATTGATTTTGGTGTGTCCTAATTTTAATCTTCTTCAGGGCTCTAGCAGAATCAACTCCGCCTATGTTTGAAAGTCATGCTCCATTCAAAGTTGGATCGCCATATTCACTTAAGAGGGGATCAGCATGATATATTGAACGGCTCCAAGAAACTTTAAACCTCTCTTAAAAGTGTTGGGAGCACAGATAGAAAGTTTTGTGTATTAAAAGCGAATAGATAAAACTTCTCTTAAATTTCTTATTTTTTAGATCAAGATCTGAGTCATAATTTCAGCATTGATTGAGAGACTCTTTAGATATTGATATATTAATTAAATAATCAAAAAGTAAGAAGAATCAAAATACTACGCATTGATTAGTGTTTGTTCAGTTTCAATCTTTCGGCTAGTTACTACTTTTGCAGAACGTGTGTATTTATAAAAATGTAAATATTATATGTACGTCAAGTTTTAGATAACAAACATGTTTTTTTATTTTGCTTTGGATTTTGATCTTAATTTGAATTATGCCATCAGAAAAATAAAAATTTAAATAAATAAGAAAGGAAGGTGGTTTTTGTCATACCTACGTCAAACCGAACTTTGTTTACCAATTCTGCATTTCTGTTTGTTCAGAAGAGAAAGCTACAAAAACAAGCGAAGCGAACAGTGCAGGCAGATAGTTAGCTTATGAGTTTTTCAATGTTTAGAAGTATTGGCTTTTTGTCTCATTTTCTATCTTAAGAATACCAAGCAATGGAATTATATCTCTTAAGAATTAATAACATGAGATAGGTTTGTTTTCGGATCTTAAAGTGATGAATGGTTAACACCTAGCAGAGTAAATTGTTAAATAAAATAAAATAAGTTGATTCTGTTGCTAAGAGCCCGTAATTAAGAACCAAATTTAACTTCTCAAAAGTGGTTTTACCATATTTTTGAATGTGTCATTGTCAATATTTGATACATAAAACGGTATTTTAAGTTAATTTGGAGAAAAACAAACAAATTATCGTGCTTTCATGATTGACGTGGGAAGTGATTTGCATTAGTTTTGTATGTTTTCTTTTTTAAGCCTTTTTATTCACGGCTAGCAACTGAAAATAAAAGTAAAACTGGAAAAAGGCGCTTTATTCCGCAATTTCGTAGTTCATACCTAAGACATTTTTTGACAAGGATTAAAAGAATGTGCACGACTGGGTCGCACGATCTTGCTCCTCCAAAGAACACTAAAAATAAAAACATAAAATTAAAATTCATAAATAAAAATTTTAAAAATTTTAAATTTAAATATGAACATTAAAAACACATTTTATCTGAAAAAAAAAGTCGTAAGATCTCATAAGAAATTGTTGATTTTAAAAATTTGTTTTTAACAAAATTCTGTGGAACGGTTCTTTTTTAATCAATTTTGTATACATACAATTTTAAAAAAATGTCTTAAAATAAATTTGAGTATGCAATTTCGATTTTTAATATTGATACAGAATTTTGAAAAAAAAGATTAAATATATTTTCTAAGAATCCAAGCAATTGTCTTGAAATTTTTTGAACAAAAACTATTATTTGAACAATATATATGCATATACTTTAAAAAAAAAGTACGGGGATCGGATTTTTATTTTTCGAGAAAATCTTATAACAAAAAACGGTACTATGAGAGCAATACATAAATACTAGTTTTATATAAATTGTATCAGTGTTTGGAAAAAATTGTTCGAAGAAGTTTTAAAAAAATCGTAGAAGCCGTTTTTGAGAAAATTGAAGCATTGCTTGCTGGCCAAAAAAAATTGTATGGTGGCTACGCTAAATTTTGATCTTACAAATCAATTGATCAAGTCTGAAGTCAGTGGTTAAGGATGTAGGTGCGTTTACAGACAGACAGACAGACAGACGGACGGAACCACCGGACCCACTTTTTTCGATTTCTCTATTATCGTAATGTCAAATTGATCAAATATCAAAATATGATAAGCTCATTAAACTCTGACTTAAACAGCATTGTACAATGAAGAATTAAAACCCGTGTAGAGTTTAATGCTTCGAAAACTCAATGCTGTCTTGTATCGTTGAAGCGAGATTAACTCCCCTGCCACTGTCCATGAGTGGCACTTGCATCAATGAGACCAAACATCTCGAGATTATCGGTATGTGCATTACTCACCACCTCTTGTGGACCGAGAACATACGCGATGTCGCCAAAAATGCCCTAAGATGTTTGGGTTTCTTAAGCCGGTCCAAGATATTTGTCTCCCCGTCTGATCTGGCTATTATCCATAAAACCTATATCCGGCCAAAGCTGGAGTACAATTCCCATCTTTGGGCTAGTGCTGCAGTAACTTACTTAAGGCTCTTGGATGGTATACAAAGAAAAGCCGTAGGAATGATCGGTGATAGAGACATCACTGATTCATTCACTCCTTTAGACCACCGTCGTAACGTTTCGTGTCTCTCTCTGTTTTAAAGTTACTTCTACGGTAAGTGCTCTAGAGAAATAGCCAGTTGCATTCCTCCCCTTATAAACAATTCAACCGTAATACCCGCGCTTCCAGGAATGCAAATAGGTTTACCCTCGAGCACATTTTCGGACGTACTCTTAAGTATAGAGAATCGTTCTTAAACTGTACTGCGCGAATGTGGAACACCCTTCCACGCTCTGTCTTTCACAGTCATTGCAATGTTGATGAATTCAAAACCAATGTACACCGACACTTACTTATAAACCACTTCATCTCTTCTTAATGCGCTCACTGTGTCTCTGGCGTAATAAAGGTATAAAAAGCCCCTTTAGTGTGTGCAAATTATAAAAAAAAAAATCTCAACTTATTTTATTACGAATTCAATACTTTCTATATACAAATTATATATGTATGTCGTTTATTGTCGTTAACGGAAAAAAAGCAAACGACTCGATGCTAACAGGCAACTTACTATGGCAACTACAGTTGAACATTTTTTAACGATAGTCAGTTCAGCTAGCTTGAGACTATATTTGTTTTTGATTTTAATTTATCAAATTTAATTCGTTTTAGTATTTGGTAGGATAGAAGAATTAAGAAAATAAGTACAAAATGTTTTTTAGTTAAATTTGTTAGAATACTAAATAAAATATTTTCAAACTCTGGTAACACTTTACGAAATGCAAAGTGACACCTGTTACCAAATGTTAAAAATACACGGTTAGTAATTTTATATTTAAATAAAATATGCCTTTAATAATTTGAAACTTAAAGGCAAACAAATTTCCTTCCTTCTTTTGATCTCAAATTTATAAATTCTTATTTCTGGGTTTCTTTGCAATTAAATTTGCCAAAGGCTACCCTGACGACACAAACATAAATAATCTCCCGATCTGCTTCCTTTGTCCATTAGCGGTTAACATTGTGAAATTTCGCGAAAATACTGTCAGGTCTTAACATGTAAGCTGAACTTTTATTTCACTCTCGCTTCGTCTGTATTCGCTCGTCGTTACAGATATGTGTTTATGTTTTTTTAGTTAATAAATAGATTCAGACAAACGTTTTACGCACGCATCAACAAAACACCAAAGACCGAAGATCGAACAACAAACTGTGAGTTCAAAACACATTGCAGTGTGAAGCCGTTAAGCCGGTTTACTCTTGAGACTTAGGCTATAAATAGAGTAGAGTATGAGACAAGACAAAACAACTGCCACGATTTTGATGTTGCACAAGATTCGATTGTAAGTTTGTCTCTCTTGGCATGTTTACATAGGTGGAAAGTTGTTTTTTTGTTATGCCAAACGAAGATGTTAATCAAAGAGTATTTTCTAACAAAAATGGTTGATTGGTAATGTAAAGAGTTCAGCATTTGTTTCTCTTAGTTTGGTTCTCTCTATTGAGTAAACATGCCCACGATCACGTTCATCATTTTTATTTATATTCAAAAAATGAGAACAACATTGGGATACTAATGAGTTTAGCCCAGATAAGTTGCTGCAAGGCTTGAAGTTGTTTGAGAGATAAGGCAAGTTGCATCTTTTCTAATTTTGGAATAGATGGCTTTGGTAAACAAATTTGGGTGGGGTCGAGAAAAAAGTAGCAAATGTGTCAACTTTAATTTTGCTTTGGAAAAATGATGCCTCATGAAAACAACTTGACTGTTTTGCTATTAATTCAATGCAAGTGATTTTTGGAAAAATTAAAGGATCTATTTTATTTTAATATTTTTGGGTGTCCCATAGGAAAATTTGACTTGTTTATGTTTTTATTTTATAAAGAATATATTTTCATCATCAAAAAAGTAAAAGTCTTAAGAAAAATACATTAACTTCATTTACATCACATTTAATGTGGACAGCCCTAAATAACCGTTGCTCAACAAATTCGTTTTTAATTAATTTGATTAAGTTTAAAGTTATGTGAAAAGCTTTGCATCTCCATTCCGTAGACACAAACCAAGTTCAGAACGTAAGATTATTTGAATCTGCTTTCGAAGTATTTGTGGAGCAGTTTGAATTGGTTTCCAGATTTGCCAAGTGGAATTGAATGATTATGATGAGATACGTTGTGACTGCAGCTACAATCTGAAAATGAAATTCCACTAAATTTATTAGTTTGATAAATTGTAGGTATTGCATACGGATGTGAATAATTTAAAATTCATTTCAAAGAATCCAGCGGCTGTGAAGGGTTTTCGCCGATGCAAGACTTCCATGGAAAAGACTTGTACCTGAAAATATGCAAGGGTTTTTCATTTGAATTTTAATTGTCTGGTGCTAAAGAAGCTTGAAGCATGATGAATGGAGATTACCATTTGAAGAAACAATTCGTAGTTATCCCTAGGCTTTAATTTATGTAAAAAGATTCCTGTATCAGCCATCTGAAAAATTAAATATTTTTTAATACTTCAACTGTTTAAATACTTAAGACATTTAACAGAAAGAAATCCTCATTGCATAAAATGGTAAGTATACGCCACAGTGACAAGATACATACATATTTTTAGTTTTAAATGCATTTTACTTCGTCTATAGTGTACATAAGTGTCTTTTGTGAGATTTCATAATCAAAAGCGTATGTTTATTAAAAAAGAAGTTTCATCTCTACGCAAGACGTAGTAAAGGCTCCATTAGTCCTTTGAAAAAGCTTTTTTTTCCTGTCATGTAATTTGATAGTTTATTCAAGCAATTGCAGCAATTTAGAGATGGAATAAGTTTTTTACTTATCTATAATTTCATATCACTTAATTAATTATTGTTTGTGGATAGAATTTATTAAATTAAAGCTATTCTGTTTTATTAATTGAATATAATATGTGCGGCAATTATTGTGCAAGTAGTTTATTATTATCTAGCTACTGTTCACTAAATCCCTATATTTGAAAAAATGTTGAAGGCTTAACTTACTTATTAACTGGGGGTTTTCAAGCAATTATGTTCTTTTATTATAATTGTTGCTTATAAATTAAAATGAGCTGACGAAAACAAAAGGCATTTTCAATTATTACCATAAATGTTCTTGGTATGGTAGTAAGAACATTCAGTTGAAATATTGATTCAAATATATGTTAACCTTGTGTAGCCAGTAAATTTGTATGCCTTATCACAATACCTTATCAGTGATAAGCAGAACATCGTGGGTTCGAGTCCTGCTCGTGGCCATAGTTCTTATCTCATCTTTCACGGGCTCTGCCTCTTGCGAAGAACTGACAAAACTTCCAAGAGTATCATCTGTCATGATAAAGTGCTTCTCAACTTTGCCGTTCTTAAGCGGCGCTAAATTGTAGGTCCCCTCAATTCTTCACACGCACTTAGAGAATTGTTGATGAGAGTAAGCCACTTAGGTCTTGGCTCTTCAAGAGCTGTCGCGCTACTCTATTATTTTATTTTTTATTGTCCCACAGTCAAATGCGTTTAAATTTAAGACCAAAAATGTTAACACACAAATCATCTGATCAATATATTATATTTGCTATAAAATGCACTTCCAGATCGCAGGAATTTTATATTATAAATCTAATTTTAAATATAAATATTATAAAACAAGTAAATTCAATTTTTTTAAAAATGCCATAACAATCACCTTACCTTAAAATCTAACATAAAATGTTGCGTAGTCAATTCATTTCTCAACTATTTTTTTTTTTTTTAAGAATGTACATTTTTTAATAACATTTGTTGAAATAGGTATACATGCATATATTTCAACAATAAACAATTTTGATGTTCTCTTAAATTCTTCTTCAAATTGGGTGGAGAATCGCGTTGTTATTCTTATAGTGAGTTAGTCCATAATGGACTTCGCTCGATTTTTTTATCTCACACCCCACATTGATTCTCTTAAGGGCTAACTTTTTTTCGCTCGCTACACTGAAAATCAAACCAAATCGATCTTCTAATTACAAATCGGCATCATCCTTAGTGGAAAGTAAAAACGATACTCAAAATATATCATTGAAATGCAGCATCTGCCTTCAAAGCAATTTATGCATCACAAGATGTGTCGTGATTGCTTTTCTTAAATAACTAAATGGCGATTTGTTTTTAAATGGAAAAAGTTGGTTGAAAGACTAAGTACATTAGCTTTTATTTAATTTTTGCAAAAAAGGACACATTGAATAACTCTGTAAAATATAAGAATTTGAAGTTGTCTAATGAATAAAAGGTGTAGCTACCTCTTTCTCTTTTTACTTTTGAATTTATTGAATCTTAAAATTTAAGTTATTTTCAGTAACGGGAACCAGACTAAATGAAAGATAAACGTAATGGAAAATATATGAACTTAAAAATATGATTTTTGCTAAGCGACTTATGCTCTTTTGACTTATTAGCAGTAGAACCATTATTAATCGGAACACAGTCGTTCCTTAATTTTACAAAAATACAAACGAAACAAAGTTAGAGTTCACAATTTAAGTCTCAAGTTCTGTTCGATTTTGCCAAACTAAAAACTTGCTGACCATTCTCACTTAAGTTTTCAAAAGAGGCAAAAGCTAATAAAAAACAACAAGCACCTAAAACTGAAAACAGACGTGAGTTTTGTCAATCTTTCGCAAACACAGCGAACATTTTTGTTTTATCAAATTATTGCAAATGATTTATAATTGTACCTTAGTGAAAAAACTACATATTTAGCAATAATTATTCAGTTTTTGATGCCAAACCACGTCATTTAAATGTATAGACTCCTGTAAGCTTCAAGGACTCACCGCATTTGACGTCTGTGTGCAAGCGACTACATTCACCCCAATCACCAGTATTTGCACTACAATCCACAAGATAGTTAAGAAAATCTCATGCAATTGCATAACCAGCGAGTGCATAATCAAAGCAAAGAGGTTATAACTTTGAATTGTTATTACAGCAAATGAAGTGCAAGTTGTCATAAGGAGATGGTAAGCAAATATTTCCAACACTTCGTCAACACAATCTGCAACGTCTGAATAAATTTCCGACAGAATTCGCATTTGTTCAACTAATTGCACATCAGTCTCAATCAACAGCACTTTTTCATCGGAGCACTTTTTTCCATTCACCATCAGAACAATTGACTCCTCCTTTAGCAACATCTTCCTTTCACATAGTTTATCAATTTGCTTATTAATCGACGCAAATTTTCCCTTTAGCAGAAACATAATATTGTAAAATTGAAGCTCCTTCAGTGTCAACAAAAGTAAGGGTGTGAAACAGATGAACCAGAAGCAAGGCGAAGATATTCGAAACTTGGTGTTAATCATCATGCAATTGACCATCGACAAACAAGTCGGTACGAGCAAGGACATTGCTGTTTGGATGAAGAGTCTTCGTCGCATTGAGCGATAGGATATGTCAACACCTGTTGTTTCTAAAGCGAAATCAATTTGACGAATTTTCACAAAAAATTTTCGCAATTTGACTAAATTTGTCCATGAAGTCACTAGGGACGCACAGGCGAGCAAGAAAAGCGAGAACACTTGTGCCCAGTTGGTGATGTACGATATGATCGTATTTGCGTCGTAGAGTCCAAGACTTTCCAGATGACTCAGGACATGGACTCCGCGGCAGAATCCAACTGCAGGGCAAAAAAAATTGATAAGGAAACAGATAATGTGCAAGTGAGTTAATACCTGTGAATCCGATAAAGCAAACACCAGTAAGGAAAACAATAATGCGGTCTGATTTGAACTTCACATCGGGATAGCTGTCCAGGCTAACTCCAACCGGACAAAAGCCGGTGTATTTGAATATTTTGAAAAAGGGATAAACAACAAACCAGACATTATTGTCGGCAAAACGACCAGAAAAATTCTCTAGCGGAAACTTTAAACGTGTTAACAACTCGAAGGACATTATGGCACTATTGTTATTCGATGCTCCCACTTGTGGAATGCTTCCGGCACATGCGTGGTAGAAATATAATCAATTCAGTTATTGGTTCAGCACGATAAAGCTTTTCGATTAATTTTGTGCTTGGGAATTTCACCAAAATGTGTTTAAATCATTGGAAACGATGAGGAATGCTTTTAGAATTTGATCCGATGAATAATTCGTTTTTGCACTCACAAATTTTGTTCCCTTCAATATGGCAAAAGATAAAAAAAAATATCTATGTTGAAAGCCAACTTAGCTGGTGAAATTCACCTCACTTTCCAAATATAAACACAATTATGCTATTGAATTTTTTAATTGAAAAGTTTGTCATTATTAACACTTTGCTCTGGCGAATCATTATGCGGATTTCGTACTCATATCTCTATGTATCTATCTAAATGATAAGCGTACAAAATATAATATAAAAAGACAAATTATTTATTAATAGTGCTTATTCAGTTAAGGTACTGAAAGGCTTGCGAAAAAAGTTGGCAACACAAATTTGTCAACAATCAAACGATAATAATAAATGAAATACTGTCGCTCTCAATTTGTCCATCAAGTATCTTAACTAGACAGGTTACAAGTAACATTTGAGTTATTAAAAGTTTCGTTTGAGTACTTACAAGTACTGCTTCTTAGTACTTGAATTTGAATTAAGGTAGATGCAAGATACTTCTGGATGCAAATTTATGCATGGTGCTTGAGTTTATGTCTAATTACTTCCAAAGTTGTGTCTTGGTACTAGCCTTGAGGGTACCTCAACTCGTGCGTGGGTACTTTCAAAGTAACATTTGGTACTCGCAAGTACTTGAAAGTTGGTCCAATGTACTTCAACTTGAGTCTGGTTACCATCAACGTTGCATTAAATTTGCTTTTCTGAACTTGGAAGTACTTTGAGTACTTTGGTGCGTCAGAGTGCTTCCAAGTAACTTGAGATACTTCTAAACACTTGTGGTGTATGCAGGTTACTTCTGGCTACTTTTGATTTGAATTTGGTTACTTGCAAGTTCCTTCTGGGTACCAGTAATTGTACCTTCTCGTCGCTTCTGGATGCTTGGAAGATG
The DNA here is from genome assembly GCA_920937365.1 of Sphaerophoria rueppellii. Taxonomy (NCBI): domain Eukaryota; kingdom Metazoa; phylum Arthropoda; class Insecta; order Diptera; family Syrphidae; genus Sphaerophoria; species Sphaerophoria rueppellii. The sequence goes on along the minus strand of CAKKXW010000002.1, from coordinate 20,829,559 downwards.
TTTTTGTCTTCCTCCAATTTTTGTTGTTGATTTTGGGTAGTTACTTGAAATTATGTCTGCGTACGTGTCAGTTGCTGCTTAGTACTTAACAAGTTGCGTTTGGAGATATTGCAAGTTGTTTCTGAAGTTACATATGAATACTTCGAAGTCTCCTCTAGTTGCTTGCAAATTGGAATTGTGTACTTTCAAGTATCTTCTCGGCACTTACAAGTACCATCAAGTTTTCGCAAGTCCTCTTCAGATCCACAAAAAAAAATAGTGTGTATTGATTTGATTTATAGCAGCGGATAAGCTGTAATCAGTTCAGGTTAACTATTGTCTAGATGTCTGGAGAGAGCAAGATGTCGCCCTGACCCAGGAAGACTGGGATTCACGGACTGGCAATTTTCTTTCTTGAAGTGAACATAGATGTGTGCACTTTTTTTAAATAAAAAGACTATTTGACATTTTTTTTTAATATACAAAAATATTTATTAAATTTGTTTATATCGCTAAAATTTTTAATATTTACAAAAAAAAATGTTTAAGTAAATTTTACCCTACTCAAATTTCTTAAAAATAAATTTACAGAGTTTCAATTATTTTATGTATTTAGAAACAAAATAAAATATTTCGATTGAATTTAAAACTCAATGTTTTAGTAAAAATTTAAATTTTCATAATTTTTTTGATCATCTACATTTTCTTACTCAAACATTTAAATAAAAAAAAAATAAGAAGACTAACATTTAATTTAGCTAGCTGAAGTTTTTATGGTACATTGCATGGCGATTTTTTTTATTTTTTTTTTTTTGTCTGTGAGTTTTTTAAAATGAGCGAAGTGTTTTAGTAGTAGAAAATGTTCGTTAGTTTTTCAGTTCAGTCACACTTTTTTCATTTTTTCCATCATATTTTCGAGAATACTCGGGTCCAATGTGGAGGCATGATCCAGGTTTTCAGCGCTGGCATTTTCTTCGGCAACACTTACAAATGCTGTTGATAGTTCTCCATTTAGTTTGTTGACTGCACCGGTTGCGATATCGTACATGAAGATTTCTTGGTCATCTGATGAAGATCTGATCACAGAAAAAAAAAACAATATTTTTAAGAAATTTGAAAACAGAAAGTAAAAATAAAACTTACTTTGCAACCAAAAGTACCACCGATTGACTGTCCACATCGGTCCTGGACTCCTTTTCCAGCCATTTCTTGAAGTTCTCCTTCGTTGGCTTCTTTATCAACTGTTTGATTATATCACCACTCGCAAATTTCACCTCCTTTGAGTCCGTCGTGTCTCGTTCGATTCTCTCATCATCATTGGTGTGACCGTTCTCAAGACCTTGCAAGTTATCAACTGGTGCCAATACCACCACACTAGCAATCTTTTTGCCTTGCAACTCCTCCACATCTGGAATCGGAAATTGAGCACCGTTTATTTTCAGCGGCAAATATCTGTTGTACTGTTTGTCGGCTAAATCAACAGGTGGCACCACAGTCGAATCAGTCTTGATGTGTTTGTTGGTGATGTTCTTCTCATTGTTGGCATTGAAATGAACAACTTTTAAGTCAACATTTTGTTTTCGTGGAAGACTTGTCGACTCCTTGACTCGATCGATGTTTTTCTTAGAGAAATCTACACTATCGCCATTTGGCTTGACAACTGTCAGAACTTTGTTGGACTCGGAAATTTGGGCACCACCTCCGGCACCGTAGAAATGTTGCAAGTGTTCGGCTGGAAGATTTTCCAGAGCCACATCACCGACTTTGTCGTAATCGAGGATGCTAATGTCGGCATTGTCCAATATTCCAGAGCTCAGTAGTTGTTGTCGGAGATCATCGGGTACCTCGTCGGGAAGTTGGAGGGAATTTTTGGCAGCATTTTTGCTTGTTGTAGATGGCGCTGTAGTCGTTGTAGTTGAAGGGGCTTGAGTGGTCTTGAAGTTCTGCTTCAGTGGAATGTTGAAATTTTCATTTGTCAGTGAATTTTTTCTGTACTCAAGCTCTTTGAAGACATCCGAATGCAAAGTTGACACACTGAACTTAGACGAATCGGATTGACGGGGTTGTTGTTGGTTGGTGTTGTAGAAGGTCTGTTGTTTAGGTTGCGAGTTGGGAATGATTTGTGGCTGAGAGCCGGTTCCCGATGATATAAATTGAGACTGACTCTGGCCTTGATGGCTATAGAAGCTCGACGAAGGCATGGGCGTGACTATTTGGATCTGTTGGCCGTCCTCGGATTTCACGTACTGTGGTGCTGGCGTTGAAGACTGATATTGTATCGGGTTTGGCGATGTGACAAAGCTATTGAACTGCTGGTTGTGATTTGCTGATGCAGTGTTGTAGTGTCCAGAACTTGGTGAATGACTTGATGTAGGGGTTGTCGGACCCAGATTTGGTGCTGGAATATCATGGATCACCTGGTTTGATCCGGTGTAGGTTTGATAGTTGTTGTAACGGTTGCCATTCACAGTCTCAGTGATGTGTTGTTCAAATTTCGGAATTGCTTTTAGGAGCTCGGTTTCCTTTGAAGGTCTGACGTCGAACAGACTGTGCAACTGGCTGAGGCCAGATGCTTGACCCTGACCGAAGGAGTTGCCTTGCGATTGCTGATGCTTCTGGTTGAATTGATATTGTTGTTGGCCCGAGGGTTTTTGGTTTTGTTGCTTCTGATAACGATTCACCGAATCGTATTGTTGAGACCCTTGTGATTGTTGCAATGTTGAGTATGTTGGCTGTTGGATGTATGATGGAGGACGATTGTATTGTTGCGCTTGAGCTAGCGGAGGCCGATTTTCTAATTTCTGAACACTGGGCACTGGAGTTGGACGGAATTTCACAGGTTGATAGGACGTTGAACTTTGTCGCGCTGGTAGATCTTGGTTGATATTTGTCGATGGGGGTGTTGGGAAGAAAATGCCTTGTTTTTGAACTGGAGCTGAGGGTCTTTGTTGGTATTGCTGCTGTTGTTGTTGGTGATGTTGCGGTTGGTGTTGCTGATGTTGATATTGCTGTGGATGAGCTGGAGGAACAGGATGCTGCTTGGGTTGCTGACTAAACTGATAGTATTGCTGTTGTTGCAGTTTCTGTTGTTGCTGGTAGGCACTTTGTTGCTGAAAGTTTTGGTATTGTTGAGGGGCTGGAGTTGTAACCGGTGGTGGTCGCTGGTATTGGGGCTTGGGGTAGTTTGGAGGATTGTTAGGACCCTGATTGAAGAACGGCCTTTGTTGTTGCTGTTGTTGATGATCATAATGTTGCTGTTGCTGTTGATGGTGTTGCTGTTGCTGTTGCTGATGATTTTGTTGGAAGTTATGGAAATTCTGATGAATCTCAGGTAGCTGCTGTTGTTGTTGCTGTTGGTTCTGATGTTGAGGTTGTGTTTGATGCTGCAGTGGCAACTGGGGGCGGAATGAGTTAAGAGCCTGTGCTTCAGGTAGCTGTTGCTGTTGGATTGCTGGCTTATACTCGCGTTGGTTGTTTTGATTCTGATTCTGATAAAACGACTGATACGTGTCTAATGGTCCTGCACCCCGTGGACTTTCGAAATCCGCTCGAACATTTGCAGTTGGAGTTGGTCCTGAATTGAAATTACCACCTTGTGGTAATGCTACAACAGCCCTTTGAATACTCTCTGCGTTGTGCTCCTGTAGCTCGTGGCCCGATTGAGATTTGTCCTCGGACCCGAATGTCACATGAATTCCACTGTTGCTGTGGAATTTTTCCGAGTCGGGATGGATGACAGTTCGCAGGGTGGTTGTTTTCAATGGAGGTATTGGTGTAACAATACTTGGATAGTGGATAATTTCTTCACTCTCATCGTTTGATGATTCGTTTTCATTCAAGGATGCAATTGGTTCATCTAAGTGGAGTTTATTGTTCTCGTCCTTCTTGTACTTGACATAGTAAACGTGGACTTTTTCTTTTTTCTTCTTCTGTACAATTGGTTGGGGAGGTTGTGTTGGAACCGTTTCGTTGCTGTCTTTTATGATGATCTCAATAATTGGTTCGGGGGCTTCAAAATATTGAGGGTATTGAGAATATTGACTGTAATCCGGTAGATGGTTTGAAGTATCGGGGAGAGGGTAGTGACCTTTAAAAGTAAAATGTAAGATTGTTTCAAGAACTTTAAGATCCTAGCAAACTCACCAATTGAAGTTTGGCCGTTATAAATACCATCAGGCGAGTAGAACGCCCTGGCATCGGAAAATCCTTGTCTTCTATTGGCAAAATCAAGGCTGTACGAATAGCCAGGATATCCAAAATCGGTCAACGTTCTTTTGCCTCTGTTTGCATCGAGACTTTTCGCTGTTCGAGTTGTTTTACTGGGTGTCGCTTTTAATGTGCTATTTTTACTTGATTCCTTTTTGGCGGTTGCAATTGATATGGAAATCACAAAAACCTTGAAAAAAAGAAAACATTTTGTTAAACACTTAACACAAAACAAAACATTTTAAATTTTAGGAAAACAGGGGAAAACCACAGGTATGGCTTTTATTTACATGTCCAGCACGTTCTAAAAGTTGACTTCTATCTGAGCATTGAATGGGGCACTGCACCTTTACTTTCATTGTTTGCTTTTAATGGGTAAACTTTCTTCCAGCGAAGACGTGACGCGTTTACAAGGCGTTTGCTTGCTTTTTTGGGTCAATTATTGAGTTTGGTGGCAGTTTATGAGACAGCCACGCCATTAGCTTATTGAAAACAGACAGGCGAACAAAATATGATTGAAAGATTGTAGAAATTTCACTACCATTCAAATGATTACGTTCAATTACTTTTGTGATGAATGTCATAACTAGCATAATAAAACGTAAATCAAGTTTGGGGCTTTGTATTTTGTAGATTAACAGTCGAAAGGTATTACCGAATAATTGAAAACTATGAATTCGTAATTGAATTGAAGACAAAGTGAGCTCTTTGAAGTGAAATTTGGTTAATAGAAACTCATGAAATTGATTGATGAGTCTATTAGTTTACTTTGTCTATTTTGTTTATTCTTCTTGAGTTAGCATTTGCATAAAAATAGAGGTTCGGCACTTTGTTTATGTGTAAATGCCTTAGATTTGACAGGTTGAATTTCCGGAAGAAGTTATTAATTCAGATTGAAATCAGATTGAAAAAGAAACAAAAAAATCATTTAATGCAAATATTTTGAAGAAGCTATCAAACAGAAGAGAGAACTGTTATTGTTTTGTTTGTAACGGAAAAATGGAATTTATTTTGCTGTGATTCAGGTTGGTGTCGACAGGCCGAAAACATAAATCTCTCAAAAGACCGCAAGCCATTTGTATAAGTTTCACCCGGAAAAAGTCCTACCTCTTTCAAAAGAATCTACGCCTTTTCGGTTTTGAGAATTAAGGAGGTCGAAAACTGCTACGTTTTTCGTTTTTTCTAACAGCTCTGAATCAGGACACACCTTTTTCTCAAAAACAGAAATTTTATGAGACACAAAACGCTGAGAATCATGGAGAACGAAGCATTAAAATTATTTGTTCAAATATTTCTATATAATTGCAGGGTTGCTTCTTTAGGATGGGAAACATTGATTCTCATAGTCATTCATCTTCAGTCAGGACGTGAACAGATAAAAAATAAAAAAATAAATCAGAAATAAAAAACCACCCAAATTTAACATTGTAATCCGGTAATTCCAAGAAAAAGTTCAGCAGTGCCATTTTCTACTTGCACTACCTGCTTAAAGGATTTCCGATACTCGGAGGATTCCAGGAATAAGATTAAACATCATTAATGGATCAGCTTAGTACGACTGCAGCCCTAGATTTGCTCACTAAACTTCTTAAGAAGATTAGGACTGATCTGGGACTACAATTCGGGCATAGGATGAACCAGATGTTTAAGAACGTCATGGAAGAACCCAAGGAAGAAAGCAGCGCCATGGATCAGGAAATAGATCCAAACACCAGCAAAGAGGAGTCTACTTCGGATAACGAATTTATCAGCGAGGAGGAACGTTCCACCGAGGACGAAAGTACCAGCACGACCAACACCAGAAAAAGGGGAAAAATGTTAAGAAGCATCTTAACGAAAAAAGGCCCCTGCAGCCCCAAAGACGAAGGAGCAACCAGCTTCAACAACATCAACAGCCATCTCATCAGCACCAGCTTCATCAACAAAGCCACAGACAAAGGAGCAACTAGCTCATGCAACATCACCAGCAGCCCCCTCATCAGCACCAACAACAGCAACTAAACAACCAAACCAACCACCGGCAAAGGAGTTATCAGCATCTGCAAAGCCACCAACAACAGCTATATCAAAGATGCCACCCATATTCTGCTACTCTGCAAACATTACTGAAATCAGCAGGTTCTGTAGAAGCAAGAACCTCCAGGTGACATTCAAGAACAGGAAAACTAAATCAACCATCATCAGCGCAGCCAATAGAAATTCATTTGATGTATTGAAGGACTTTCTCAAGGACAGACATATTGAGTTCAATTCCTTTACACCGAGGGAGGAAAGGAAGAACTTGCTTCTTCTGAAGGGAATCCATAGTACCTTTGCGGCCATTGAAGTTGAGGATGAACTCAAGATTGAAGGGCTACCAGTCATCAAAGTGACTCCTTTCAAAACCAGGAGCCAGAACAAGATCTACAAAAATTTGTTATAGAACTCAGCAAGAATTGTGTAATCAACGAAGTGTTCACAAAAACACTCATAATGAACCCACGAGTTCATTGGGAGCGTCTGCAATCCACAGACATCGTTCAGTGCCGGAACTGCCAACGATTCGGACACGTGGCAACTAACTGCGGACGTCAATATGTCTGCGTTAAATGCAAAGAGACCCACGAACCAGGACAATCAACACAGGACTCGACGTATGGTATGCCAACTGCCAAAAGACAGGACATCCAGCTAGTTGTCAAAAAGCGAACGGAAAAGAACAGAAAGGAAGCTGAAAAGAAGGCACGGCAATTGTTCGCCACACAATCAGCATGCAAAGGAGTTAATCCATTCATCTCGTTTGCCAACACCCTAAAAAATGGACCAACCAACGCACGGCTCAACTTCAAAGACCCCAGCAAGACCAACCCCAACCCACCAAGGACCATCCCAACCACGACCAAGACCAACATCGAATCCATCCCCCTCGATTGACGTATAACGTAAACTCGCTATACAGCCTGTTGTTTTTTAAACGAAAATACAAAAAATAGTTAAAAATGTAATACAATTTTTAACGAATGAATTTCATCTTAATTTAGTTTAAAAATTTTACATTTACTTTTTTCGCTTTCTTGTTCCTACATTTTTGATTATGTGTTTCTGGATTCCCGTTTTCTATTTCCGATTTAAGCTCCCCTGTTTTCCTATTCTGGTGTATCGCTTTGTACAAATTTAAGACATTGAAAAATAAATGTTACTTCCGTCCGAAAAAATCTGAGTGACTATTATAGTCCTGCCTAAGCAATTCGAAAGCAATCACATGCTGCAGCAACACGTAATAGGGAGGTCAAAAAGGCTACTAACATGCAATAGGATTGCAAAGCAGATGTCTTTGGTAAAGTTGATGGCAGTATAGAACCAACAACAGCACCTCCTTAAATTTGTCAATGGTCCAAAAATCTTGCCATTCCTTTAAGAGTTATGCTGTAAAAGGCTACAGTCTCACAAGTATTCGCTATTGGATCCGAGATTTGGATGCTTATTCAATGGCAATCTGAACTCTAAACTCAGTCCATTTGTGGCTAAGAAAAATTCCTAAGGCAACCAAAGAAAATCCATAAAGTTATATAGTAACACGAATGAAGGAAGGGAGTTAAGAAAAAATAAAAATTACACAAAAACAACCAAATAAGTAGGTAAGGTACTCTCTCCTTCCTAGTTGATTTTTTACTTTCGGTATAATGAAAAACATATCGTCAATATTAAAAATTTAAAAAACAAGCAAGTGGGAAGCAAAATCTTCACTTTAACGCTTTATGCAGACCCATAGACATAACTCTTCTTGTGTTTACCTATGCCAAATCCAACAAAACATAAAACCTCACATTGTAACTACGAAATGGCACACTTATGACAATCGACTATAGTCTCTAACGCCTCATCGGTTTTTTCTTTTTCATATGCTCTCTGACGCAACAGACGTAAACCAACATTCAAACAATCACACGTCCCAACATCACTACGGCACGCTTCCTGCAAAATAAAATAAAAACTCTCCGATCACCTAATGTCGCCATTGCATAACTCACAATTTTTACTAATAAATATCACAAAGCAAATGTGTCTTTAAAAACAAAAAAAGAAACAAACAAAAAGGATTAAAGACCATAAAGTGCAAGTGGTGTACGTTTGTGGGTTGTGGTTGGGAGTCAGCAAATAGCAACCGCACGGCAGAGCACGGAGGGGCGATTAACCTGTTAAACCACTGTGCGCGCACCCTGTAAAGTGTTCATCTGCTGCAGCAGGTTGCATCTTCCCGATGATGAAGAAGAAGAAAAAGTGAAAACCAGTCACTTTTTCTTCATGCTGAATTGGCTTTGGTTACCAGCATGTATCTCGGTTCATTAGCATTCATTTGAGACCGACTTCTCTACCAGCAGCTCCCGAATTGCATAAGGCTTTATAATACGTCAACGCAACGCTAAGTAAAAGAAGATCGGAATTAACCATCTATTTGGCCTGCAGCGAGATCTATATGCGGCGTACGTCGAGATGTCGTCGATGTACTTAATCTGTGTTTGAGCAGGGCCGCTTTTCTGAGAAGGTGTAATTGCACAGCTCGTCATTTGGCTGATGGGTGGAGAAAAAGATTTGGTTTCGAAATAAATAATCGCATAGCAAAACCGCTCTAATGCTTAGCTGGTGCAGGCTTTTTTCTGGGGCAACAAGCTGTGGTCCCCACGCAAACTAAATTGGATCACGAATGGTGGTTATTACCTGAATTCGTTGCGTTGGTTCAAAATTAAACCAGATAAAGATACCACGTTGCTGTTGCTACAACAATGGGTAACTTGAAACTTATGCCTGTGAGCCACAGGTAGAGGCTTGTAGTCACACTTCATGAAATTGAATCTGCGTAAAGAGTGTTAATTAAAACGATAGGTCTTGGAGTCTATTGATATTGAGATGGTAAAACGGTAGCTTTTGGATGTTGTTTCTTGTTTTCTTCGTTTTGTTTTTGTCACCAAAACCAAAATTAACAACATTTCCTCAACCGACCTCCATGTTTAACACGGTTTTCAAACTGCAATAACTTTGTAACGCAAGTTTACAAAAGAAGTTATTTCCCTTAAAAAATAGAACACACCTGCTTAAATTAATAAAACAAAATTCTTGAAAAGGAAAGTGTGATGCAACGAATTGATCTCACCCAGCAGAAGAATAAATTCATTCATAGCCAGGCCACAAGACCACAAAAACTCAAACCAAAACTTGTTTTCAAGAATTCAACATTGCTCACACCAGCATTATTATTCATACATGATTATGTAAATCAATTTATTAATCATCGTGATTCGCAAGTTTACTTTCTTTCAGCCTTGAAGCTGCAACGCAATGGTTTCATGTCTTAAGCTTTCCCCTTGGACGTCTGTCGCGTCAGCTGATCACATCCGTGTGAGACCCATAACGTTGTTTTGTTGTTTATTTGTTGGTGATCAACAAAAGTATGTATAGGTAGGTACAAAAGATACATCTGAATTAAATATTGAAATAGTTTTGTATATCTTATGAGAAGAAGATGAAGAAGAAAAGGTAATTGGCTAAATTGCCTCAAGATGAACTTTTACTTTCGTCTAAAGGCGCAGATCTGTCTACTATGCGGGCAGTTTAAACATGCGGCTGACTAGCATTAAGAGAATTATTTATTTAAAAAAAAAAAAAAACGTGGATATAATTTAAGATAATGTAAGTTTATTTTAAAATCAATGAAAACTGAGGAGTGGTTACAGCATCGGACTTGCTAATCGGTGGTACGAAGTCTTTCCGGTATTTTAGTCGACTTTAAGACCGAAGATCTCATTATTTTTATTTGTGTAATGTTTGTGTTTTTGCTCATTGTCAAAATGTCGTTACACAGATTTTTCATAATTTTAAAATTGATGAAATTAAAAAAGGATATTATATAACTATTGACTAAGCAAAATTACTGGTCTGCTCTCGATCACTTGATCAATCTCTTTTTTTTTCCAAAATTCAGTTTTTATTCATTTCAACTTATAACTAGACAAAAAATTCAAACTAGCTTATTACCTAAAATCTTATAATATAACTTACTGACCCCAACCGGCACTCTAAGCAATTCATGTTTTACTTAAAAATAATGCCTTTCGGCACCTATGAGCTATTTTTTTTTTTTTTTTTTTTATTAATTTATTTTTTTTTAGAAAATTTGAATTAAAACTAACGCCATTTTCAATTTTTATTTTCTTACATGCTATTTAAAAATAAATTTAAAAATTACTAAAACTACCTATTCTACCTAACAACTACTTACAAACTAGAACAACCACAGCAGCAAATCTCTATCATTTTAATTTCATTTTTTTTTTTATAATTTATTTTTAATGCTTCTTAATTTCTTTTTTATATTTCGTAGTTAACAATTGTTGTCTTTGACAATGTGTGTGCCATCATTCCTGCACAGTCCGCCAACAAGTATGTAAGCCGGCCAACGCTCAAAATCCCACCCCGACTACTCATTGTCAAGTGTTGACTGAAGCCACCAGAACTGGTTCTCCTGCTTCACCCTATCGATTCGGTCCCGTTCGGACACAGCCCTACTGGACCGTAGGAGCTCTGCTCCGTCTTGTGCGAGGACGTCTCGACTGCAAAGGAGCCGCCGATCGACTGATCTTCGCCTGACGTGGTAGATTATTAGCGGCACCGCCAATCTGTCCTGTATCAGACCGCATCTATCTAAACAGAGGAATGCCTTTTGGTGAAATGAAGCCGCTCAAGCGTGCACTATCGAAATATTCGCTTTCGGATAGAACGCCCCAAAGATCAAAGCTTACAAAAAATAGCAAGAAAAATAAAAGAAACCAAAACTTAGTGAACTACTATTTGCGAAATATCAGGACTTCAGGAATAGCTGCGTTTTATTATCACAATGATCCAGATCAGATCATTGATTTATATGTGTAACAAAAACAACTTGAAATCCAGCTTTTCACTTGGATCAATTTTTGTGATCCAAAAATTAGTTCTTCTTCCGCACACAAGTTAAAACGTTGGCGTATATTTTCAATGAAAACTGTGCTGCCACTTTCACACATTCATCTATCCGCTATGAAATATTTTTCAATTACATAGCAAAAACTTTTCCCTTAAAAAAACAACATAATAATCGTTCAACAAAATTATCGTAGGGCAACTCCGATCTAATTGTCAGAATGAAAAAATTACAAACAGCTGCCAAACTTGAAGTAAAAGACAAATTGATGATAGAAGCTGTTTTATTTTCTTGATCTGATCCGGATCAGATCATCGTCATAATAAAACGCAGCTAATAATGTGAAAGGCAGAACTAGAGGGCAGACTGAAACTGAAAATGCGAATTAATTGAAGCGCCACCCACTTGTAGAGGAAAATTTTTAAACTGAATACATCTTTGTAAGGGAGAGAGAAAGAGAGCCAAATTCCAATAAGAAACTTGACTTCCGCCAGTGCCGTATTATCCTAATGGCAAACTAGGCATGTGCTTAGGGGCGCGACGCAACAAAGGGGCAATGATTTTTACAAGTGGCAAATAATACGAGTTCATACGTGGTTGTTAAAGCAGCAAACTTATGAATTCGAACCGCACTTACCACTTTCGTTAAAATAAAAATCGGTACTAAACAACTTACATGACCTACAGAGTATTTGACCTTATGCATTCGATTTAGCTTCCTTTAATTTCTTGAAATTTTAGAACTGATTTCAAATGAGTTCTAAGTCAACAAGTACTTACGCGTTAGAAGTTAGAACTTCCGCTTAGAACTTTGTTGTAGTTAAAACTTCAATAAAAGCTGCGTTTTATTATCACGATGATCTGATCCGGGTCAGATCATGAAAATAAAACAGCTTCTATCATCAATTTCTCTTTTGCTTCGAGTTTGGCAGATGTTTGTATTTTTTTTTTTTTTTTTATTCCGATCGAAGTTGCCCTACGACATTTTTTTTCAACGATTATTATGTTGTTTTTTTAGGGGAAAAGTTTTTGCTATGTAATTGAAAAATATTTCATTACCGGATAGATGAATGTGTGAAAGTGGCAGCACGGTTTTTATTGAAAATATACGCCAACGTTTCAACTTGTGTGCGGAAGAAGAACTAATTTTTGGATCACAAAAATTGATCCAAGTGAAAAGCAGGATCTCATTTTGTTGTTGTTACACATATAAATCAATGATCTGATCTGGATCATGGTGATAATAAAACGCAGCTAAAATTAGACCCCAGAAGTTGGGAGTCTAGTGCCCTGGGACTCAGTTTATTTAAAATTTCGTATTTTCAACGAACGAAATCAATTGAATTTGTGATCATTTTTTGAAAATAAAATAATGGGTGACGTTCGTATATCGCCACCCGTTATTCTCTTTGGATGTAATTTATTGGACGGTAACTTTGAATACGATGCGAACCATAGGTACACAGATAATAACAAAAAATAATCGCAAAGCCAAAAATTATTTGTAAAGGGTTCTTCAATAGGGGCGCTACAAAAGTAGACCGATAGGGACAGCAAACGACGCCATTTTTTTCCGATCTCTTGATATTTCTCTTCAGTAAGGTTTGCCATTTCATCATGGAAAGGTATACGATCCAACAAC